>ML777686.1:1093847-1144403 GCA_009831015.1 Picea engelmannii | reverse complement strand
CCAAGGAGACATTTTTATTTTGAATCATCTTGTACTTGAACATTTAAGTGGGGTAAAAGGAGGTTGCCCCCTCGAAGAGGCTTATTATCTGAAATTATCTCTTTTTCAAGGCGTTGAGTACTTTTTATGAGGTTTTTCTATGCCATATTGATGTTTGGTTCTTAACAAATTCTGAGCTTTGGAAGCTTAAAATGGAATACCTTCTTGTAGATAAACAACAATGGACAATGGTCTATCCAGGTACCCAACCGAGAAGCATGTTGATAGAAGAGTGGGATAAAATCAAAAGAAGTGAAATAAGTATGATTTGGATTTGTCTTGTAGATTCGATGCTACTGAATGTCTCAGGTGAAGATTCAACCAAGAAAATGCGGGACAAGTTGGGAATATTTTACCAGTCGAAATCTTTGGTAAATAAGTTGTTTCTCAGAAAGAAAATGTATCTTATGAGGATGAGTGATGGTAGTTCAGTGATTGAGCATTTAAATGTGTTTAATACTTTGTTAAGACAGTTATCATCTATGGATATTAAGATCATTGATGAGGAGAAGTGTATCATCCTATTATCTTCTTTTCTAGAATCCTAGGATAGCTTAGTCATGGTTATTGCGATTAATGCAACCACACTAGCGCTAGAGGACATGTTTGCTTCTCTGTTTTCGAACGAAATGAGAAGGAGGAACATGGAAGGATCGACCAAAGATACTCTAGTAGTGAGAGGTCAACTGGTAGACAGAGATAAAGGCGGACTCTTTGGTAGAAATTTCAAGTTGAAGGGTAGATCTAAATCCCTGGTTCATTCGATGCGAAGATGATGGAAATGTGGTAAAGTTGGGCATTATAAAAAGGACTGTAAGTCGAAGGAAAGAGAAGTCAGTGCTAGATCTGACAAGAAACAATAGACTAAGAGAAATACAACCTCGTATATGTAAGGTGATGTGTACTTGGCATCGACCAGTACACAGTCAGATCAAGATGTTTGGTTGATCGACTCAAGAAAATCCTATCATATGACACTACATAAAGAATTGTTATTTAAACATGAACGTATTAATGGAGGTGGTGTGTTCTTAGGGGACAAATCAACAAGTAGAATTGTCAGACGAGGAATAGTTCGACTGATACTGTAGGATGGGGGGGAAAAAACCCTTCCAGTTGTGCTACACATTCTAGGTTTGGCAAGTAACTTGATATATGTCAACAAGATGAGTGATGCAGGTGTGCATACTATGTTTCATAAGGATTCGTGTAATATGGTCAAGGGTGCGATGGTATTAATTAAAGGAGTTTGGATTGGTAACCTATACAATATGTTAGGGAATGTCGACTCGACTGGATGCAACAACATCATTGCTCCTAAAATCAAATCGACTGCGACTCAAATCGACTCGACGTTGACACAACTCGACTCAATCTAAGTCGGTACAATCTGACTCGACAAGACATGATAAAATTGACCCAACTAGGCTATGGCACGAGAGGACGGGACACATTGGAGAAAAAGGCCTCTGAGTTATGCAAAGAAAAGGTATGGTCGATGGGTTTCCTAAATGTGGTTTAGAGGTCGACTTTTGTGAACATTTCATATATGGAAAACAAAGTTGGTTTAGGTTCCCATCTAGAGTGACAAGGGTAGGTGGGATTCTAAAACTGGTTCACAGTGATGTATTTGTCCCGGTTACAGTGACTTCATTTGGTGGATCCATGTATTATGTCTCCTTCATAGATAATTTTTCTAGGAATATATGGATATATTTCCTAAGGAAGAAATCAAAGGTTTTCGAGATATTTAAGGAGTTTAAAGATCTTGTGGAAAACCAGACAGAAAATGATCAAAGTTTTCAGGACTGATAATGGTGGTGAATTATGTGGAGAGGAATTTGATTGGTTATGCAAGTAGTGTGGCATAGTACACCAAAATACCACACCATATACCTCACAACAAAATAGATTTTCTGAGAGAATTTCAAAGGTCGATCGATAGCGAAAGGTTATTCTTAAGTCAAGGGATTCAACTTTGGTGATATCTTTTCTCCTATTGCAAAACTAACTTCCATTATAGTATTAATGTGTCTGGCTACAACATTCAATCTAGAGATAGAAAAGATGGATGTGAAGACAACACTCCTACATGGGGACCTGGAATAAAAAATATACATGAAATAGCCTAAAGGATTTGTAGTAAAGGGAAAACAAGAGTTGGTGTGAAAACTGAAAAGATCCCTTTATGGTCTAAAGAAATCTCCAAGGATGTGGTACCAGAACTTCGACACATACATCCTTAGTTTTGGATTTGTGAGAAGCAAAGTTGATCACTGCATATATTCCAAGGAAGAAGGTGGGTGTTTCATATATGTAGCTTTGTATGTCGATGACATGTTGCTAATTGGAAACAACATGGATGCAATAAAGGAGGTGAATAAGCAACTATCCTCCAAGTTCGACATGAAGGATCTCAATGCAACTAACTTCATTCTATGAATGGATATTAAGATAGATAGAGCCACTAGAAAGCTCTGGTTGAATCAGACGAAGTATATTGAAACATTTTTGAAATGGTTCAACATGCAGGATTGCAAACCAGTAAAGGTGTCAATTCTTGTGGGAGCAAGGCTTACTGTTGAACAGTGTCCAAAGACACAAAAAGAAATAGAGGACATGGCACATGTTCCTTATGCAAGTGTTTTTGGTAGTCTAATTTATGTGATGGTATACACTCGACCGGACATTTCCCATGTAGTGGGAGTGTTGAGAAGGTACATGTCGACACTTGGAAAGGAGCACTGGATTGTTGTCAAGAGAGTATTTAGGTATTTGTGTGTCACGAAAGAATATGCTATATGCTACCAAGGAAGACCTGGAGGTGATAGTGGTAAAGTAAATGTACATGTCTTTGTCAATGCTGACTAGACTGGAGATATGAATCGATGGAGGTCGAGGAACGAATACGTATTCAAGATGTTCAGTGGAGCAATAAGTTGGATGAGTAAGCGACATGTGTTCACAGCCTTGTCAACAAGAGAAGATGAAAAATGGAGGCCACTCATGGAAGAAAAGAAGTAGTATGGTTGCAAAGGTTGTGTTCAGGAATCAAGTTTAAGAAGAGATCTATGAAGGTGATTTGTGATAGTCAAAGCGCAATATTTCTGGAAAAGAACCCTTCTTATCATTTGAATACTAAGCAAATTGATGTACAATACCATTTCATAAGAGATATGGTGGAAAGTAACAAGGTGCTACTGGATGAAGTAGACATGTTGGAAAATATATCATACTCATTGACCAAGTCTATGAGTGTTGTGAAGTTCTCTTCATGTAGAGAAGAAATGAGAATTGTTTCATTGGGTTTGTGAATGAAAGTTCAAGAATCTCTTGTTTCAGAAAAGATCACAACAAGTGGGAGAATGTTGGGTTGATATATACTTTGCAGTGAAAGTCTAGTCGAGGTAAATTGACTGACGGTCGAAAGTCGAGGTGGATCGAAAGCAGTCAAGGTCGAGGTGGATCGAAAACAGGTCAAAGGTCGAGGTAGTCGACCGGGTAAAGTTGAAGTCGAAGATATCGACGAAAAGTCAACCAACAAGAGGTCGAAGTGCGAGTGTGAGACGACTGACTAGAGAACGAATGAAGGTCGATTGGTGATCTAACTTGGAGTTGACTATAATAGAATCTCGATATTTGCAGGATTTTTAGCCAATGATCTGCATGGATATGTAACCATTTTTGGGTGACAATATTTAGGGTTTTCCTCTTGTAAATCTTATAAAGATGCATGTTTTAAGGTCGTAAAGGCTAATGCATGAGTAAGCCACAGGTTGTTGGCCATGTATATGTAAGTTGGATTGGATACAAGGTTGTTCTTGTGCATGAAATAGGGTATGATTTCTATTGTGTCTTAGGTGTGGACCAAGGTTAGACATGTAAACTTTTATTCATATTGAATAAAACAACAATAGAGCACAACGGTCAAGGAATGTTGGTTTTCCCGGTTAAGGGTTTCCACGGTAAAGTCTCGATGTACTGTGTGATTTCTTTTTCATTTACATTCTTGATTAAATTCTTCTTCTCTTCTGCTAGGTTTAGCGTGGAAGTGTCTCTCATTTCCTGACACCTTTGGTGGGACTGTCTTCATTCCTTTTTATTTTAGTTGACCTTTTCTCAAGTCCCCTTTTTGAGTTGTTGTAAAATTATTCTCCTACAACTACTACAACATCATCGTACTCTATCAATTCAGAAGAATATGAGAAACCCCTTTGTATTGTGATCAATGGTGTAACATACTTTATAGGTGAGTTCAATAGTGTAATCATGTTGACAGTATTAGGGATGGCATGTTTTCTTTTATCCTCTTCTATTTTTCTTTTATTCTTTCTTTTAGCTTCTCCCAACGCCTCTTGTTTATTTTGATTTTGATTTGGATTTATGATCAGAATGAAATGAAAACATAGAATAATAATATTAACATAGAGGCATAGTGAATAATAACTGGGATGCAGTAAAACTTGACTTCTATTACATAAGAAATATACTGAAACTGTAAAATGTAGACTGAAAACAAGCTTGCTAGAATGGTGATAGCTTATCTCTGAGAAGAGATGTGACAGATATGCTCATTCACAAGAATATGAGTACAATGAGGCTCTAAATGAATTTTTACCATAAACATGAATGCCAAAAACCTATACATCCAAAAACCTAACCCTAGGAGGTGAAGCGCCAAAAGTCATGTGGGCTCCGTTGGGGTAAGTTAGTACATCAACTTCCCAGGGTCGTAACATTTGCATACGATCTTCGTTTAGGGCGCACAATAACTTGTTGTAAAGGTATTGATGAGGATATTCATTTCATAGGATCAATCTAAGACTTTATTTTTCATTCAGGTGCCCGATCATGAAAAAACTTTGTTTAGGCCCTCAAAATGGCCCCAGAAATTTGGGAACCAAAAAACTAGTAAAAATACTAATTTGCCAAAAAAATGTTTTGAGCTAGTTGGAATAGGTGGGTGGCCACGAAGAACCTCATATATCATATTTATTCTTCCTCCTTATTTTCTTCTTCTTCTTCTTCTTTTCTCTCTTCCTCCTTTTTCTTCTTTTCTTCTTATTTTTTCTTTCCCTCTTCCTTCTTTTTCTTCTGTTCTACTTCTATTTTCTTTTTTTCTTCCTCCTTCTTCAAGTCTTCTTCTACAATATGTTTCTTTTCTTCCTCCATATTATATATTTATTCTTCCACATCCTTTTTATTTTCTTACTCCTTCAATTCTTCTTCTACAACCTTTTTATTTTCTTCCTCCTTCTTTAGTTCTTCCTCTGCATCCTTTTGGGTTGCTTCTTATTATTTCCACTTTTTCTCTAATTCTCTCTTTTTATTTTCCTCTTTTTCAGCCTTTTTCTTGTCTTCTTTCATTTTCCTCTTTTTCTCCTCCTTTTCCTTCTATATTTTGATTTCATCCTCCTTTTGTATAGCTTATTCTTATTTATGTTTCTCCCTTAGTTTAATTATCCCGTCTGCTTTCATAGCTCTCTTATACCATTCGTCTTCTTTGGTTTCCTTGGATTTGTTTTTTTCATCTTCTTTTTCCTTCTTAGTGACCATCATTAGTTCATGTCATTCTTTGGTTCTCTTCCTTTTTTCTTCTTCCTCTAGTTGTAATCTTTCTTTTCCTACTCCATGTTGAAACTTGTTTAATACCTCTACAAAAAATAGGGATCCTTGGAAAACATCATTTGACTTATTTACATCATGCTCAAAAGGGTGTATTAAACCCACATATTTCATATGATCTCTCACAATACCTTTCGGGTAGTGTCTCCTAGCTTCTCCTATACATAAACATAGTTCTTTCAAGATTGCAACTTCCCTTCTCGTATGAGGGATGTTCAATAGGGTCAAACTTTCCACTTTCATGGGAAACTTGCGACATATTCTTTTGGAACTTGTAGCTAAAAATGAAGTTATCACTTTCTCCATTGTTTGATAAGTTATTTCCCTACCAAGTATCTTGTCAGGTACATATTTGGGAAGAAGATGTGGGGCTTGTGCAAAACCAAATACTTTGATATAGGTGCAATTTTTTTCACATATATGAATCCCATATTTCATTAAGATCTTCAATAGCTCCTTGAGATAGTCTATAAAGATTCTGGTTGAATATGAAAAAATTAATGGTGCAAGGAAATGACCACATATATCATATATATACTTTTTATAATTATTTTTCCATAATTAATACCAATATACATGGATAGGAGGCGGTATCAGGTTCCAGTCCCATCCCATAGAAGGAAAATGTATGGAATATAATACAACATCTATCAAATATGAGGACATGTAAAAACCTGGTTTTTTCAATCCTAGGGATTCTTTGGTGTTTTGAAAAATGTTCAATGAAAGGATCTATGCCCATCTGAATATTTTCTCTATTGCAACCATGAAGTATGGCAATGGTGTTCATTCCAACTTAAAATATGTGCAGGCTTCTTCATTGTACAACATACATATCATTGATGCCAATAACCGATAGGGTTTCTTGAAATATTGTATCGGGTACAATATACTATCTTTTTGGGAAAATTCCATGTATTCATTCCACCATGCTTATACTAATTCGACCATGTTAGGGTGGTACTCTCTGAATCTGTCTAGGGATTGTTTATTTAGGTAGGAATTAGGCTCTTGCAGGTGATATCTAATGTGAAAATCACTTGTCTTCAATGAGGCTATTGGGGATTTAATCTCATTGACCATTGTGGTTGCCTCTGCATATAAATGAGAGAATACCCACCTTGAAGCATCATTGTAGGGGAAGAGTGTAGGTCTCGAAGACAAATAATATAATTTACTTTTCTTGATATTCCAATATACTACCATATCTTCATCTTCACTGGGAAAATACTCATTGAAAAATATTTTGTATATATCATTCCAAGTAGGAGAGTCATCCATCCCATTGAATTAGTTCATGTTATATAACAACAAATTGACTGGAAGTTTTACTTGGGTGACAACATTTACTGTGAACACCTTTCCTCTTCTCATTTCATCTTTCGACATCTTGTTCTTTTGAATTCCTGTACAATAGAGAGAAGCACTAATTATTTAAGAACCACATAAGAGAAAGAAAATAATATCTCCCAAAGGGGTTGGATCCAATGGTGGAAAGAGAGGAGTCTTTCACTGTTGGGCAAGGTTCAATTCTCATGAGGGATTTACCTAGAGCCATGGGGGAACCTTGAGGTACTCATCGAATGCGTGGTTGCACACAGAGATACTATATTAAATGGTATCATTACTCGTGCACACATAAATGGATCAAATCCCACCCCCATGTCCTTCAAATTGTTTTCCCAAAGGGGTTGGATCCAATGGTGGAAAGTGAGGAGTTTTTCACCGTTGGGAAAGGTTCAATTCTCATGAGGGCTTTACTTGGAGCCATGGGGGCACCTTGAGGTAGTGTTCTAACATGTGGTTGCACCCAAAGATACTATATTAAATGGTATCGTGACCCATGCACACATAAGTGGATCAAAGCCCACCCCCATGTCCTTCAAATTTTAGTCCCCGAGGTGTAGGAAAGTGAGTGACAGAGTTTGTTGTTAAAGCACTCTGTGATGTTAAAGTCACCAGTTCGAAACCTGCGGGGAAACAAAATCCATCCATGTTAAGGGATGGTGTGGCTCAGGCCGGGTGCGATCCTTGGGTGATTTTGATGGCTTATATTCCCCTAAGTCACGGTTTCTCAGCCACAGGCTAATCCCGCAAGCCACAGATAAATTAACAAACAAAAAAAAGAAAATAATATCTTAATTTAACCTTGATATTACCTGAATGATTTATAGTTTTTTTTACGGGCATATGTGACTAGCCATCAACTGGAAGAACAAGTCTGGTCCTGGGTTGTCTAAATAACCCAAGCCGTTTGGTGTAACCTGTTTTGACGGGTTTAATGGCTCTGTTAGCCAATCTAAGGTCCTAAAGTAAAGAAAAGGAATAACTAACTAATGTTAAGACTATAGTATATACATATATTCTAATATAATCGTATGTATAAATGTATTTGAGCAGAGAAAGTAAACATAAAAATATCACTTATGGACAACATTTATAGGTTGCAAGTTTTACTGGAAACTTACGAAAAAAATAATTTTTTTTGAGAAGTAGATAAAGAAAGCACATTTGAATATTTTTTGTTTTCTAATTATAAATCATACAAAAAAAAACCATAAATTAACTAAATTGTTAAACAGAGATACACTGATGGTCAAAGCTGATTTGCGACTCTCATGTTTCACTAATACATAAACTGATAGAAATTAGAAGCAAATGAAGACAACCTGTTGTTAGTATGTTAAATGTGTCCAAATATCTGTGCAAGCAGAAGCATCCAACTACCTTGCCTTCTGAAATAAATCTGCAGTAGACTTATGGTAAAATTGTTTTTTGAATAAATTCAAGATATGTAATGACAACTAGATTTTATTGACAAAATATTGAACACATGTGATACAGTAACCTTATGATTACGAATGATTAAAATTGAAGAAATCTTTGTGTAAAACATTCATATTTAATCATCAAGTAAACATCAAAGAAAAATCATGATATTAAAATTGATACGATGATCATTGTCACAATATCTAGAACAACAAAACATGAATGCTATCTATAGTGTGAATATCATGAAACATAACATGTCATCGAGTCTAAAGCTACAAAACATATTAATATTTGAATATTAAATAAAACAAAACATCAATGAAACAACATTCACAATGGACTAAAGCTGAAATCTTGCACATTGTTCCATTAAATCCTGTAAGTCATTCATCCATCATTGGTTCTAGACCAAGATGCCTTTCATTTACAGCATACATAGTATTTAAAGAGTTTTTTGAAGTCTCATCTTCCTATTTCCTAAGATAGGATCAGATCCCATGAGATCAAAATATCACAAAAGTGGAGGGCCTACAACCACTCATAACCGAATTGTTTCTTTTCAAAAATAATAAAAGTTTTTCTTATTTACAAAATAAACATGAAAGAGATACTAATCATCTAAATGGAACATGTTCCACCTCAAAAAATCAGCATCAATATATATCATGTTGGTCAGTCGAGCTCAAATGAGATTTAGATCGATTCCTTAAACTTCTCGAAATGAGCCGACCAACTCTTTTATTTTGGAACCCTAACATTGCGAGCTTTTTTTTTTTACTGAATATGAGATTTTTTTACATAGGGTTTCATATTGGCATTATGGCCAGTATCCAAATTAGGCACAAGAGGTTCACTCCACTCAAAACCTAAAACCTGTTGCCCATGTGGATATTGACTGGGAATTACTTCGTCCAGAGGGTTTGTGGTTTCATTATTATTCGGACTGTCAAAATGTTTTCTTACCATTGATTCACCCGAATTAGGGTTGTCTATAGAAATGTTAGAAACAAAACCATTTCTCACTAAAAATCCATCCCAGCAATCACCTATGGTCGTCAAATGGTGAGTTAATAGAATTTTGATTAAGCTATGGTGGAAAAGACTAGAGTCGAGGCTCTGTTTTTTATACCTTTTAGACATCTTATACAGGCTTCTTAGAAAATACAAAGGCAGATTCAAATGAAAACCTATGAAGTGCATAAGTAACCGTATATGACAAAGAAAAACAAGACCATAACGACTCTCATAGGTCACAAAATGTTTAGGGACCAACAAGAGACCATTCCATATAAATTTAAGAAAAGAAATAGGGATACCTTTGTCACAACAATTGACATTCCTGGAGGTCATGAAGAGGCTCCATGGCACTTCTTTTATTTTTGAGTTCTTGAACCACTTTTGACCCGTGGATCGAAGCCCTGTGGATTCCCTCACAAACTCCTCAGATATCTCCAACTTTCGCCCTATAGCCATGAAATGTTTGTGAAAATTCCTTGGCCACATGAAGGTTATACCCTTCGAACCTTTTGATGAAGGCATCCCATCCTTGACCTTTCAAATCTTTTACTGCATCATCATGCGATAGCAATTCTTAAGAGACATTCGTCTCTATTCGGACAACATGAGCCATTAAAAATATGACTGGACTCTAATAGTGGCGACTCAAGATAGCTTCAGGTTTAGATGGTAAGAGTAAAAGAAACAAATATGAATGGATGAAATGGAAACAAACCAACTGAAACCCCTGTGTAATCATAGTCTAAACATTGAGGGTTCAATTATCGAGGCTCGCGAATTCCTGGTAATGAAAAACTCGCATACAAGATATGACAAAAACCCTCAAACCATAATGAAAATATTATTAATTCACTCTTCCATCAAAAGGATTACGTACGGGGTATAATACTTGTGCATTATGACTAGCACGACTATAGTTGATTTGCAAAAAGTTTAAATATACAAAAATGTTCATAATTCAAATGAGAATCAACTAAGTGTATATAAATCACATAAACATTCAAAACACTCAAAAGGTAATTCATTCAAGTATTGGACATAGAGGAGATACAAGCACAATGACCCTTAAAAGAATGCCTTGAATAGGAGTATAATACAAAACTAAGTTTTCAAGTTTGATTCATTCTTTCAGTCATGAATCAAACATGAAACAAAAATGAAATTGCAAATCTTTGAGAATTAATGAACATCTTTTGTAATCCAATAATCATATCCAAATGATAATATTTACAAAATGTGGTGAAGGAACCTACATAACGTGTTGTTTGTCGTTCAAATAGAGAAATCGTGTAGGGCTAACAACAGTGGAGACTTAATGGGAGAAGAAGTTATCTCTGCATTACCAGATAATTCATGTTACGACGGATCGGAATGGTTGAAAAATAACGAACAATCGATAGTAATTCAAGCATCACAATCAAACTCAAAAACATCACACAGTCTGGCGTCAGGTGTCTTTCTGTCCCAATGCAATATGGTGACAAGTTTTAATTACGAGAGAGACAATATTTAGGCCAATGACTCCGATACTATTGACAGGGTTGATGTTGCCAGCAGGCATCCATAGACTCATCAAGGATGTCAATTAACCCACTCTGATACCTCTACCCTGTCCAAGACTTGTCAATTCAAAATGAAGGACATTTTACGATTAATATCAAAATTTATACCTGATAATTTTCTTGAACCTGACATTGCTTTGCTGCCAGCAGGCCTGCTCAGTACCCCAATGAAGTTGTCTTGGCATCATGTATTCATTTACCCACTGCTTGCAGACCTGTTCAGTATCTCGACGGGTTTACAGACACTTCCCACAACTCTCTAGAAGTTATTTTCAATTTGACATGAATTTTATAATCTTCAAGAGAGAGGGCTGATGCTGAAAATTTCAGTTTCTGAAACAATTAATTTTTCGCTTGATGACCTTCATCATGATCTAATTTAGTTTTCTGATAAGAATAATTTTTTGAGGAAAGGAAGGCACACTCGAGTTGTTTTATTTAAAAATAGGAACACCGTAAAGAGCTTTAATGATGATCGCATCTTCTCATGATTATAAAGCGAAAACATGAAGACTATTCTGAACAAGAAGTTTCTTTTGCGAGTCTGAGTTTCAACAATTTACAACACTGATACTTTGAAATGACCTCGACTATTTCTTTATGATAAGGAATTATGGATTCCTTTCATGAACTAAATGGTGACATAGACATAAATTTATTCAGAAAGTAGTGAAAACAAACAAAATGAAAAGAACCAAAATAAAAATAAAAACAAAATTAAATTAAAAAAAGAAAACATATGTACAGAGCAGAGGATCTAGAATCATTAAGATAAATACATTTTGAGAGCTTGTCCATTCACTCGGAAGGTGTTTGGCTATCCCTCTAAATTGTGTAGATGGAAAGAGCTGGGACCTAGTTTTTCAACGATTATGAATGTTCCCAACCACAGGTTCTGGAACTTGGTGTGTTTCCGTTTTCCCTAGTGAGGTTTATCCCATTTGAGAACCAGATCTCCTACCTCCAAGTTTCTATCTGAAGAAGAGTTTGAATCAAACCAAATTTTCACAATCTGTTGATGTTTATCTAGCTTCTTCTTAGCTTGTGCTCTTACTTCCTCAAGTTTTAATAAGGCATTAATTCAACTTTCAAGAGGAGGGCATTCCTCTTCTTGAACTTTCTACGATAATTGCAGAGAAGGAAGAAGAACATGTGGAGGGAGAATTACTTCTCTTTTGTAGACAATAAATAAAGGGGAATTACCAACAAAGGGTTTTGGTGTCACTCTATCATCCCAGAGTGCATTAAATAGTGCGTTGTGCTAGTTCTTGTGATTTTCAGAAACTGTCCTCTTAATGATCTTGATTAAATTTGTGTTTGTCGATTCTGCTCGACCATTTCCTTGGGGGTAGTAGCTAGTAGAATATTTCAGTTTGATCCCTTTTTCCAAGTCAAAAACATTCATATCAAGGGATGAAAAGTAAGAAGCATTATCAAATACCAAACATTCAGGAATGTCGAACCTAGTAATGATATTTGAATTAAGGAAATATACTACCTGATTCATGTTTACCAATTTCAAAGGTGCAGCTTCGGACCATCTGGTAAAATAATTTGTTTATGTAATGATATATTTATGATGTTGTGAAGAAGCAAGGTTAATTGGCCCTATGATGTCGAGACCCCACTGGTGAAAAGGTGAATCTATAGTAACATGATGCAAAGTAAATGTTGCCTTCTTGACCCATCCTGCAACCTTTTGGCAAATTATACATTTACGGCATAGAGTATGGGCATATTTAAACAAAGTGGGCCAATAGTGCCCAAATATTAACACTTTATGAGATGTGGTATCTCCACTGAAGTGTCCATCAACTTCACCTGCATGAAGTTCAGATAGTACTTTCTCTGCTTCATCTCTTTCCAAACAACGCATAAGAACACCGTTGAAATTCTTTCTAAACAATACATCATTTATGAACTGGAAAGATGCATATTTTAACCTGAGTGTTATTCTACTTTTAGGATCAATATAGCGAGGAGTATATCCATGCATCAAATCAAATTTAATATCATCATACCAAGAATTAGCAACATATTGTGTACAACAGATTTGTTTCATGTTGTGTTGATTTATAGTTGAGATGTTAATTTGACTTTCCTGTTCTTCAACCGAATCAGCCACTAGTTGACATAGGCCTTGATCTCTGACAATTTGTGCAAGAGTTTTTTCGAGGTCATACTCTTGTAATGACATCATCAAATTTGCCCATTTTTCACCCAGTTCCTTTTTTACTAACAAGTTTCTCACGACAGGGTAAGGAACAATGACTTTAGTTCTGGATTTCAGCAGATATGATTGGAAGTGTTTCACTTCTTTAAAAACAACATATCTATGATGATCTATAGCCAGGTAATTTATCTCTGCCCCTTTGAAATATGAGATCATGAAGGCAATGGGGATTTCATTGCTTTCAAAATTCTTTTGTGTTAGCACAACAACATAAGATCAGTCGGAGGCGAAAGTGTAAAGAGTGAAATCTTGTGAGAAATTAGGACTCATCAAGGAAGGAGATTTTGCTATTTATTTTCTAATAGAATCAAAAGATTGACTTTATTGGGGTCCCCAATGATACTGAACAATTTTTTTAATTAAATTATGTAATGGTCTTACCATTTCTAAAAAACTTGGGAAAAATATTCTGACAAAATTAATCCTACCTAAAACGGACTGCATGGATTTTTTGGAGGAGGGGGGGAGAGTTTGGAAATAGATTGGGTTCTTTTGGGATTGATGATAATTCCATATTTGGATACTATGAACCCAAGTAATTTTCTTTTCTCTACTACAAAGACTGATTTCTTGGGTTTGAGGGATATGTTGTACTTTCGACATCATTCTAGGATATCCCTAAGGTGAGACAAGTGATATTTCTTGTTTTTAGAGAAAACGATAACATCATCAAGATAGACCACTACTGATTGATTTAGGAGACCACGAAAAGCAATGTCCATTGCTCTCTGGAAAGTGGCCCCAGCATTTATAACCCCAAAAGGCATCTTCCTGTAGGCATAAGTGCCCCATGGGGTATGAAAAGTGGTTTTGAGTTGATCCAAGGGAGACACGAGGACTTGGTTGTATCCTGAAAAGCCTTCTAACAGAGATAGTATTTTGGAACCAGAAACTTGTTGAAGAATTTGTTCCATTGGAGGAACAAGATAATTATCTTTGTCTGAGGCTTGGTTCAAGTTGTGAAAGTCGACACATAGTCGAATTTCACCACTTTTCTTCCTTACAAGAACTAGAATAGTCACCCATTGTGTGTGTCTCAGTAGGAAGATTATCTTTGCACTTAGTAATTTATTCAGTTATTTCTTGACAGTGGGTTCCAATTTGGGGTGCATCTTTCTTAATTTTTGTTGAAAAGGTTGAGTTTGTGGTTTCATGGGGATGATATGTTGTATTATATTAGGATAAAATGTTGTATTATATTAGGATCTGGGATTAGAGTTTACCAGATCGGATGTTGATTCAGGAGATCTAGGATCTGATATTACCATGAAGTTGTGGAGGTTTTCATCATGAGTGCCTTCATCGATAATTGCACCTTGGAAAGTGTCCTCCATATGCAAGAAGTTGATAATATGTTGGTCATGTAGAACACTATCCAATTGGTAATGTTATCTAGGATCAACGGCCTGAACAACAATTCAATCGAAAATGCATTAGCAGAAAGACCTTCTGCGGGCAAAAGTTTAGAAGCGACGTTAGCCAATAAATCAACCTATGAATTACTTAATATAGGAATGGAATTTATATTAAATGATGAAAATGTTTGCATTAAACTCCATACCTCAGTTTGGTAACTTTTCAGATGTGGTGATAGGAAATGTATGGAATTTCTTACCTACCTGACCACAATTTCCAAATCACCGAATATCATTAAATTTCTTACGTCCATATCCACATCTTTCCTAAGTCCTTGAAAAAGTTCTTCATATTCGACGGTGTTATTAGTGCACTTGAACTCTAATAGACAGGCAATGAAAGTCTTATTACCTGTAGGAAATAGATTGGGTTCTTTTGGGATTGATGATAATTCCATATTTGGATACTATGAACCCAAGTAATTTTCTTTTCTCTACTGCAAAGACTGATTTCTTGGGTTTGAGGGATATGTTGTACTTTCGACATCATTCTAGGATAGCCCTAAGGTGAGACAAGTGATATTTCTTGTTTTTAGAGAAAACAATAACATCATCAAGATAGACCACTACTGATTGATTTAGGAGACCACGAAAAGCAATGTCCATTGCTCTCTGGAAAGTGGCCCCAACATTTATAACCCCAAAAGGCATATTCCTGTAGGCATAAGTGCCCCATGGGGTATGAAAAGTGGTTTTGAGTTGATCCAAGGGAGACACGAGGACTTGGTTGTATCCTGAAAAGCCTTCTAACAAAGATAGTATTTTGGAACCAGAAACTTGTTGAAGAATCTGTTCCATTGGAGGAACAGGATAATTATCTTTGTCCGAGGCTTGGTTCAAGTTGTGAAAGTCGACACATAGTCGAATTTCACCACTTTTCTTCCTTACAGGAACTATAATAGACACCCATTATGTGTGTCTCAGTAGGAATATTATCTTTGCACTTAGTAATTTATTCAGTTATTTCTTGACAGTGGGTTCCAATTTGGGGTGCATCTTTCTTATTTTTTGTTGAAAAGGTTGAGTTTGTGGTTTCATGGGGATGATATGTTGTAGTATATTAGGATCAAATGTTTTCAAATCATGATATGTCCAGGAAAAAACATATTTGAATTATTTAAATAGTTTTATAAAAGCAGATCGTTCTTGCTCAGAGCATCCCATTCCCAAATTGATATTTTGAGGATTATCCTTAGTCCTTAAGTTTACCGTCTCATAATTCAATGAAGAAATGTTCATTTTACAATTAACTAGCCCTCTAAAGTTATCATCCAAGTCATAAAACTTTTTTAGTCTCACAATGGATATTGGATTAGAGTTTACCAGATCGGATGTTGATTCAGGAGATCTAGGATCTAATATTACCATGAAGTTGTGGAGGTTTTCATCATGAGTGCCTTCATCGATAATTGCACCTTGGAAAGTGTCCTCCATATGAAAGAAGTTGATAATCTGTTGGTCATATAGAACACTATCCAACTGGTAATGTTATCCAGGATCAACGGCCTGAACAACAATTCAATCGAAAATGCATTAGCAGAAAGACCTTCTGCAGGCAAAAGTTTAGAAGCGACGTTAGCCAATAAATCAACCTCTGAATTACTTAATATAGGAATGGAATTTATATTAAATGATGAAAATGTTTGCATTAAACTCCATACCTCAGTTTGGTAACTTTTCAGATGTGGTGATAGGCAATGTATGGAATTTCTTACCTACCTGACCACAATTTCCAAATCACCGAATATCATTAAATTTCTTACGTCCATATCCACATCTTTCCTAAGTCCTTGCAAAAGTGATTCATATTCGACGGTGTTATTAGTGCACTCGAACTCTAATCGACAGGCAATGAAAGTCTTATTACCTGTAGGGTCGATGAGTAGACATCCTGCACTGGCTCCTTCTTTCGATTTGGATCCGTCGAAGTAGAACGACCATATCTGAGTTTCGTCAGCATTGTTTGGCACATTTGGCAATGTTGATGACTGCGTACAAGTCATAAGTTCTGATTGTTGCCCAGGATCGGTGATGGACAAAATTTCGATCATAAAGTTACCAAAGAAGGTGTTCATTCCCTGCATTTCAAATGAATTAGTAGATGCAATAAACAGTTTGTTTGCATCATTTAGATTTGTCACGGTGTGCTTGAGATAGCATTCACGGTTTATCCTAATTCTGTTTCATTGTTCATTTTCCAGCAGCCACAAATGAGACCAATCTGTGGAAAAGTAACCATGCAGTTGTTCGGACCAATCCCTGCTTAAAAAAAAACCGTAGACTTCAGGGATGTCAACAACAATAATGTCAATAATTTTGTGAACCTTAGGATTAAAAGATAGCCTAACCATAACATTCTTAAGTTCATTGATTACCTTAACATTCATCTGATCAAGCTAAATGATTTTGAGATTATAAGGTTGAAATTTTGTGTTAATTTTTTGACACACAGATAAAGGCATTACATTTGACAATGTGCCAGAATCAACCATGCAATTATGTACATTTCTATTGAAAATTTCAAAAGTTAATAAGAAAGGTGGGACCTTTTTACGAGTGTTAACAATAAAATTCTGTTAATTTTTTGCCGCTATCCTTGAAACAATTTTATCTACATTTGATACAATTTTTTTCAGTTAAATAACTTTTATCTAGAGTTTTGGATGTCATTTTAGTAGGGATATTTTTGGCTATTTTAGAATTGATTTATGCAGTCTTCTTGCTGCTAGGATCTCTGTTCTTACTATTTTTTGGGATATTTTGAAGCATTTTCTGCAGAATAAGAGGATATTTCAAAAGCTAAAAAACAGAAATATTAGCCCTTAGTGTTTTTAGATATTCAATCAAGTCATATTCTAAAACTGGGGCTGCTAAACTCTATTTTATTTCAGAT
Organism: Picea engelmannii; assembly: GCA_009831015.1. Classification (NCBI taxonomy): domain Eukaryota; kingdom Viridiplantae; phylum Streptophyta; class Pinopsida; order Pinales; family Pinaceae; genus Picea; species Picea engelmannii. The sequence goes on along the minus strand of ML777686.1, from coordinate 1,126,847 downwards.
TGTTTAGATTTTTTTGGAGGCACATTATTACTCATTTCGGAAGATGGTTTTCTCTATGTTTTTCTTCTTGTGTTGTAAGGGTGGACAGTTTCAAAGTTTTCTTAGAAAACACTGTCAGAGAAGTGTCTGAAGATATTGGGAGATGATTCATCTTCTTCAGCTACTTCTTCCTCAACTATGTCTTCAGAACTTTTAGGAGGGACAGAGTTATCATGTGCTTCAAGAATATTTTGCAAAGCATATTGTAAGCTTTAGAAATTAAGACGTTCAGTGGTCAGATTTGGCCGATTGGGAGGAAAATGATTTCTGAAAGGTGGTTTGAAACCTCCTTTACTTGAGGATGCCTCCTCGACTGATATATTCAAGTATACGAATTGATTTGATAATTTTTGGAAAGCCTTTTGCAAGATTTCTAGGTCTAAAGTTTCAGGTTGACTTTTGGCTTGGAGAGGCCTGGTAAGGATTTCTATTTCCTTTTTAGAGGATGAAGTTGTTTCAGCTTCACTATTGAGATTATCTTTCAAACTTAATATATCCTTTTCGATTTGGATTGCATCCTCAAAAGCTTCCAACAATGTATACTTTTTAGACCTTTTAACCCAAATTGCTATATTATTATGTAGAGCTTTGGTGTAATAGGCAACAATTAGAATCTCAGAAGGAATTGAATCTATGGGAATTCATTTCTTTAACGTAAGAAATATTTGGTTAAAATCTTTTACTTTCTCCTTAGGGTTCATTTTTAGGCTGGAGATTTCCATAACCAAGACTTCAAGAGATTTATCATCTCCAAATTTCTCTAAGAAACAGGTTTCAAATTTGTCCCAAGAGAAAATGGTCTGGGGTTGTTGGGTGAAATACCATGTGGAGGTATTTCCCTCAAATGTATAAGGAAAAAGTCAACATACTACATCTTCATGCTCTACACTTCAGAGTCTAATAGCCAACATAAACTTCTTTATGTGATCCTCAACAGATTATTTAGAATCTGGATCAAACTTAGGCAACCATTTCTCTGGGTGTTTTGGTAATGGGCGTTGAGGCTCGGGTACATCCACGACATCTTGAATAAGCCAGGGTCTGGCAGGATTGTTTTGGTTTTCCATGGGTGTTGGTGGTGTTGAAGGTTGAGATGTTTTAGATGAGGAATTTCCTTCGTCAGATGACTCTCCTCCCGAAGAGGATGGAGATGAATGAAGTGGAGAAGGTGGAATACCATATCCTCTGGGTCCAAGGATATGTGTTTCAGTAGGATCTGTAGTATTATCTCCTAAAGGGTTCAAAAGAAGACTAGTTCCTTCCAGATGTTCTCGGATATTAGATAAATATAAGGGTTTATTAAGTGGCCTACCGGGTTTTTTGATGCAGGCAAGGCACTATGTGTCCTTATGAGTGACTGACGAACAATTTCTTATACGTCGTCCCCTTGAGGATTTGGTGTCACCGGTTCAACGACAATCTCAAGATTTTCGTTCGAGGTAGTTATTGTTTCAAAAGTGATGTTGTTGTCCAAGTTACTACGTGTTACTACAAGGGAGAGAGTGTGTGGGAGAGGATTCTTACGACTTGTACGTGCCATCAATTGAAATTAGGCCCTCCTTCTAGCACCATTTGTTGATGGGAATATGTGACTAGCCGTCAACTAGAAGAACAAGTCCGGTCTGGGGTTGTCTAAATAAACCAAGCCGTTTGGTGTAACCTGTTATGACGGGTTTAATGGATCTGTTAGCCAACATAAGGTCCTAAAGTAAATAAAAGGAATAACTAACTAATGTTAAAACTATAGTATATTACTAATGAACATCATTTACAGGTTGCAAGTTTTACTGGAAACTTACGAAAAAAAATAAAATTTGATAAGTATATAAAGGAAGAACATTTGAATATTTTTTGTTTTCTAATTATAAATCATATAAAAAAAACTTAAATTAACTAAATTGTGAAACAAAGATACATCGATGGTCAAAGATGATTTGAGACTCTCTTGTTTCACTAATACACAAACTGACAGAATTTAGAAGAAAATGAAGATAACCTGTTGTTAGTATGTTAAATGTGTCCAAATATTTGTGCGAGTAGAAGCATCCAGCTACCTTGCCTTCTAAAATAAATCTGCAGTAGACTTATGGTAAAATTGTTTTTTGAATAAATTCAAGATATGTACTGACAGCCAGAGTTTAATGACAGAATATTGAACACATGTGAGACAGTAACCTTATGATTATGAATGACTACAATTTGATAAATATTTGTGTAAAACATTCATATTTAATCATCAACTAAACATCAAAGAAAAATGTTGATATTAAAATTGATACGATGATGACTGCCACAATATCTAGAACAACAAAACATGAACGATATATATAACATGAATATCATGAAACATAACATGTCATCGAGTCTAAATATACACAACATATTAATATCTCAATATTAAATAAAACAAAACATCAATGAAATAACATTCACAATGGATTAGAGCCGAAATGTTGCACGTTGTTCCATTAAATCCTGTAAGTCATTCATCCATCATTGGTTCCAGGCCAAGATGCCTTTCATTTACAAAATACACAGTATTTAAATATTTTTTAGAAATGTCATCTTCCTATTTCCTAAGATAGGATCAGATCCCATGAGATCAAAATATTACAAAAGTGGAGGGCCTACAACCACTCATAACCAAATTGTTTCTTTTCAAAAATAATAAAAGTTTTTCTTATTTACAAAATAAACAGGAAAGAGATACTAATCATCTAAATCGAACATGTTCCACCTCAGAAAATCGGCATCAATAAATATCATGTCCTGAAAATGAAATAGGAACAAGTTAGATAATTTGTTAACAATTAGTTACTAATTTTTATATAAAAATGACTTGCCTACAAAATCGAGAGATTATGTAGCCAGTCTTATATTGGAAAAATAAATCTACTTTTTAAACCGATTTGATTCAAAAAGATAACATAAATGAAATAAGATGGAAGAAACATTTTACCATTTCAACCAACGACTAAACATGAATCACAATAGCTCGGAATTGATTATGGCATTAACACTATCTGCATTCTTTATCACAACATTTCTTGTCTTCTTAATATGTTTAGCTTGCCTCTATTCGTTTGCTCTGAGGTCACGATTTTATTTTGTGATTAATTCATTGTGATCTGTGAGTGTTTTAATTCGATATTGTAGGATGGGAATATCAATATAGTATCGTACAATCCAATATAGGAAAACCTCACATTGCACGGGAGAGACGATCTGTTGATGGAATGTAGAGTCAAGACTGGTTGTATCAAATCTACCTGTTACGTGCCCTTGACCAATCCTGATACCAGTAAACTCACCTTTATCTTTGAGACATGGTGGAATATCATTAACAAAGTCGTATGGTTGGGTAGGATCAGATTCATGACAATCTAGATCTTCTTCTACCAAGAAATTTTCAATTTTGGGATCTGAGACCTCATTGACCTTGATCGGGTCAATTGAGCTCAAATGAGGTTTAGATCGATTCCTTAAACTTATCAAAACGAGTTGACCAACTCTTTTATTTCAGAACCCTAACGCTGCGTGCTTTTGTTTTTACTATTTGTGAGATTTGTTGACATAGGGTTTCATATTGGCGTTATGGCTAGTATCCAAATTTGGAACATGAGGTTCACTCCACTCAACACCTACAACCTATTTCCCATGTGGATATTGACTGGGCATTACTTCGTCCAGGGGGTTTGTGGTTTCATTATTATTCGGACTATCAAAATGATCTCTTACCAGTGATTCACCCGAATTAGGGCCGTCTACAAAAACGGTAGAAACAAAACCATTTCTCACTAAAAATCCATCCCAACAATTGCCTATTGTCATCAAATGGTGATTTAACAAAATTTTTATTAAGCCATGGTGGAAAATACTAGACTAAAGGCTTTGTTTTTTATACCTTTTAGACAGGTTGTACAGGATTCTTAGCAAATAGAAAGGCACATTCAAATGAAAACCTATGAAGTGCATAAGTAACCGTATATGATAGAGAAAAAGAAGACTATAATGACCCTCATAGGTCACAAACTGTTTAAGGACCAACAAGAGACCATGACATCTAACTTTAAATAAATAAATAGGGATACCTTTATCACAAAAAATGACTTTCGTGGAGGTCATGAAGAGGCTCCAAGGAACTTCTTCAATTTATGAGTTCTTGAACCACTTATGACAGGTCGATGGAAGCCTTGTGGATTCACTCACAAACACCTCAATTATCTCCAAGTGGATATCTCCAACTTTTTCCCTGTACCCATTAAATGTTTGTGCAAATTGCTAGGCCACACGAAGGTTATACCCATCGAACCTTTTGATGAAGGCATCACAGCCATGACCTTTCAAATCTTCGACTGCATTATCATGCGATAGAAATTCTTTAGAGACATTCGGCTCTATTCAGAAAATAAGAGACATTAAAAATATGACTGGACTGTAATAGGGGCAACTCAAGATAGCTTTGGGTTTAGATGGCAGGAGTAAAAGGAACAAATCTGAGTAGATGAAATAGAAACAAACCAAGCAAAAACCCTATGTAATCATAGTCTGAACATTAAGGGTTTGGTTATTGAGGCTCGAGCACTCCTGGTAATGAAAACCTTGCATACAAGATATGACAAAAACCCTCAAACCATAATGAAAATCTTATTAATTCACTCTGCCAACAAAAGGATTACGTACAAGGTATAATACTTGTGCATTATAACTAGCATGACTATAGTTGATTTGCAAAAAGTTTAAATATAGAAAAATGTTCATAATTCAAATGAGAATCAACTAAGTGTATAGAAATCAAATCAAGATTCAAAACACTCCAAAGGTAAGTCATTCAAGTATTATACATAGAGGAGATGCAAGCAAAATGACCCTTAAAAGAATGCCTTGAATAGGAGTATAATACAAAACTAAGTTTTCATGTTTGATTCATGCTTTCAGTTATGAATCAAACATGAAACAAAAAATGAAAACATAAATCTTAGAGAATTAATGAACATCTTTTGTAATCCAATAGTCATATCCAAATGATAATATTTACAGAATGTGGTGAAGGAAGCTACAGAAGGTGTTGTTTGTCGTTCAAATAGAGAAATCATGTAGGGTTGCCAACAAGTTTATTGCTGTAAATATTAACTAGCTAAGAAATCCTTTTTGCAGACCTCTTTTACGCTCAATTTGTTGAACAATGACCATTGTGGGGTTCAAATTAGGTTTTTAACATCTAATCACTAACTATTACTCCTAAAATCAATACAAATAGCCTCTAACTTGTAGAAGGTGGGAAAGATACAGGGTCATTAATGACATTGGATGAAAGCCTTCAAAAGAATGTTGTTGTGTTGATGCATGTAGCATCGAACACGTACTTCCACAGTGGCTTCTATATAGCATGTGGAAGTCGCCGTTAGTCTTCTAATTATGAGACTTTAATTTAATTATTAAAGGAAAGTTATTTTATTGGTGATTTGAGTTTTATTTATGGAAAATTCTTTAATTAACATTAGTGAATTAAACAACACCCATTGATATCAAGAGAGGTGAGAAGTAATCCCAACCATCAATAACTTTGGAGATTAGGGTTAGGTCATAAATAAATATTATAAAAGAAAGGATAAGGTGAAGGAGGAAGATACCTTTGGTGATATACTAAGTTCAGACCTTTTTGTGAGATGCCAAGGGTGGAGACTTGCATGAGATACACTTGTGACAGAAACCTTTGGTGAGATATCAAGGTGGGACTTTTACATAGAGATAGAAAAGAAGGACTTTTCCTTACACATGAGTGAGGAGATCTCATTGATTGGGTGAAGAGATTTCATCCAAATTTTGATGTACCGAGGGTTGGATAAAGAAGGACCATGATTCAATATCGTTGATAGGTGGAGAATAAATTCCATCTAGATATCATACATGTCAAGGAGAAGAGAGAGAAGAGGCAAGCATAGGTGGATTTTAGATGATTGAATCCAGAGGAAAGTATAGCATTGTATAGAGGTTTTTGTATAGTATTTTTGTATCTGCATGCAGGTTCTAGTGGATATAGGAACATATAGGTGGGGGTTCTTAAGGAAAGGTGTGTACTCCTTGAAAATAATGCATATCTAGGTTGTACAATAGAGAAAATTTTTCCAGGTTTGTTTGTAGTTGTATTTCTCTCAGTGGGTCATTATCCCTATTATGGGAGTCCTGATTTGACCATAAAAAAAGCATCTAAGTACCTGTTTTTCCTCTAGGTTTTTTCTAGAGGTTTCTACCCAAATATATTTGTGTCTTGTGTGCGAGATTTTGGTTTCCTTATTTATGCTTTCATTGCATGTTTAGTTGATTAATCAGTTGTTCTTTAATTCAAGAAGTGATTAATTTGGAATTGATTGTCGAGTGTTGGGTAGAGGCGTAAAAATAAACATTGTATCAGAGCCAAGTTGCTATGATAAGGAGACAATCTCATAATGCACAATGGAATATATATGATATCTGATTGACCAAGAGTTAGATCGATTTCAGATCTAATGTTACAACAATATATCTATAGGATCAAGAGTGTCGAGGTGGGTGATTGAAGGAGTAAGCACATATCCATTATATTTTGTATAAGATCTGTCATATTTATAGGACATCTTATTATATCTATAAAATAACATGTGGAAATAGAAGGACTAATTTAAGGGAAATAACAATACTAAGGAAAAACTAGGGTTTTGCAGGTTTGTGGAGTTGTGTGTAGGTTACATAAGTAACATATGCATACATATGCAGGCCTCTTTGGAGACATGTGCATATATGTGTGGTGTGGTAAACACATGCATGTAAATACATAGGTTTCAATAAGGGAAGGTGCATACATACACATGCTACAATGGTGACATGCGCGTACAAATTTGTACAAGTTAGTATAGAGGCAATTTCAACAACAAAGTTTGGGTAGCTGAAAAATTTCTATTGGGTGGCTTTAGGGAGGTTGGACAACCAAAAAGGAGATCTCAGATAGGTGGACAAGGACTTCCATATAGATATCTAAGCCACATGCGAGAACATAGGAGAAAATATGGACTTTTTCTAATGTGCTTAAGTCATCCACTTAGGAGAAAACAAGGAATTTTTCTCAAGTGCTTGAGCCACAACTGTCAATAACTTAGGGGATCTCAAATGGGTGAATAAGGAAGTTCATCCAGAGATCATAGGATGATATATCTATTTTAATAAATGAAAAAGGACATGGAGCAAAAGGCTCTGAAGGTTGAGCAAATCAGAGGGAGTCAACCTTCAAGTTCAACTGGGAAGGAGAAGTCTTCCAAGTCTTCCAAGGAGTCATGGTTCGAGATGACCATGCAAGATGCTCAGGAGAAAGAGGATTATAGGAGGATGATTATAGGGAATTATTCAATGAGAGGTTCGAGCAGGATGACATGGATAGATTTTGTTTCGGAGGGAGCAACTAATCAGGTGGATTGGAGAGTAGCCATGGTAAAAGATTTGGTAGCAAATATAGAGCCAATTCCAGGTAGGAGAAGTACCTTTCTTGCTAAGAGGGAGTGTTGATGCATACAACATTGTACATGTACTTCAACATTGTCTTGTGTCTAGCATGTGGAAGTCATCATGAGTCTTATAAGTGTGAAACTTTACTTTAATTAAAGAAATTATTAATATAAATTTGTTTTATTAGTGAGTTGAGTTTTGTTTAAGGAATATGTTTTAATTGGCATCAGTGAATTAAATAATAGACATTCATCTCAAGTGAGGTGAGAAGTAATCTAAACCATCAATCACTTTGGAGATTAGGGTTAGATCATAACTCAATATTATAAAAGGCAAGGCTAGGGTGAAGGAGGAAGGTAGATTTGGTGAGATACCAAGGTCAGACCTTTTGGTGAGATGCCAAGGTTGGATACTTGGGTGAGATACACTTTTGAGAGACACCTTTGGTGAGAGATCAACATGGGAATTTTACACAAATATAGTAAAGAAGGACTTTTTCTAGTGTGAATTCAGTTGAGAGTGTAGAAGAAAAGAATGATTTTTTCTTACACATGACTAAGGAGATCTCATTGATTAGTTGAAGAGATTCCATGTAAGTGTTGATGCGGAGAGGGTTGGATCATGAAGGACTATGATTCAATATCTTGGATAGGTGGATAAGGACTTCCATCTAGAGATCATACAAGTCAAGGATAAGAGAGATAAGAGGTAGTCATAGGTGGGTTTCAAATGATTGAAACTAGAGGAAAGTGTATCACAATACAGAGGTCGTTGTAAAATATTTATGTACATGGACATGGGCGCCACTGGAGATAGCGCGTGTATACATGGGGATTCTTAAGGAAAGGTGTCTACACCTAAAAACTCATGTAGATATAGGTCATATGATAGATTGGACTTTGCTAGGTTTTTCTATAGTTATATTTTTATCAGTGGGCCATTATCCCTGTTATAAGAGCCCTTATTTGACCATAATAAAAGCATATAACTATTTTTTTTCCCTTCAGGATTTTTCCAGGGGTTTCTACCCAAAAATATTTGTGTCTTGTGCGCAAGATTTTGGTTTCCATATTTATTATTTTGTTGCATGTTTAGTTGATTAATGAGTTGTGATTTAATTCAGTAATTGATTTATTTGGAATCGATTTTCGGGTGTTGGGTAGAGGGGTAAAACTAAACTTGAAAGACCAACTCTCAAGAAGATGCACTATCAGGAAGACTTACATATGATAAAATATTTTTGAATATGCTTTTTGTAATAGTACTATCAAAACAATATTTTCATAGGGGCGCATTCATAAACATGAAATTCAAGAGAAGTGGTTCGTAAAGAACCCCATTGAAAAGAGAACGAGATGTTAGCTAATGATATAATCTGATAGATATTCCCCAAATAAATATTCAGAGTTCAGTATAGGGAAGAGCATCAAAGCATTCTTGGAAAAGGAAAAGGGCTAAATGTAAACTATAATTACTTTTGTTAATAAAACCTGTTATAACAAACCTTTAGAGAAATATGGTAAAAATGAAAAACGGTAAGCTTGCGGTAAATATTAAAAGGGAAAATATTTCATTAGAAATTTTTTACGGTATAGTCTATCAGGAGGAAGATCTTAGAGAAAATCTAGGTTGGAAGTAATATAAGTGACGTACGCATGAGAAAACTTGAAAAATAATCCTTGACTGAATATTATGGAATTTATCTTGGGAAGCATGTTAAGATGATCCTAATAAAGTAAAAGAATGAAACAAGGGGGTAGAAATGCTTTAAATTATATAAATAAATATTTCAAATTATTTGCAAACAAAAACATTCGAAATGATAAAATATATAACTTAAAATATAAAACAACAAGGGGGTTGTTTCCCTCCTACTACACTTGGTGAAACAAAGAACATGGGGTTGCTTGTGCAAAATATATAACACATACCCAACATTCTTCGACTTGTTTTCTTTGCATATAGGGGGTCAAAATATTACATATTCAATAATCCAGGGAAATAATTCCCATTGTTTCTTTACACCAGGAGAATGTTTTGGGACTCACAGACTCTTCCAATGAATCTGTAACATTCTTCAAAGTCTCCACCTTCATCAACAATACCTTCTTTTCTTCAACGATGTCTCTCATAAAGTGATATTGAACATCAATATGCTTTTCCTTTGAATGATAAGTTGGGTACTTATTTTCTAGGAAGATTTCACTCTGGATATCCCAATCTATCCTTACATCTTTTTGTACCAACCCAATACTTGAACACAATCTTTGTAACCATACTACTTCCTTTCTTGCAAAAGTGGTTTCCATGTATTCAATTTATGTAGTTGAGAGTGCCACTATATACTGTCTTTTTCTATTCCAAATGATTTATCCTCCAAATAGGTTAAACATGTACCCACATGTATATCTTCTACGATATGTATCTCTAGCCTAGTCTACATCAATGAACCCATGTATGTCAAATACTCTATCGAATCCTGGTCTTCCTTGGTAGCATAATTCGTAACTAGTAGTGCCACGCAAATTCCTGGAAACTATGTGTATTGTTGTCCAATGCTCAATCCTTGGTTTTGACATATACCTGCTCAAAACTACTAGTGCATGTGCAATGTAGGGTCTAGTACAAACCATTTCATACATCAAACTACCAACTGCACTAGCATACATAATGTAGGACATGTCTTATTCCTCTTCATGTTTCTTGGGACACTAATATGGAGATAACTTTACACTTACAGGAATAAGAACCCTGACTGATCTACATTCATGCATATTAAACCTTTGCAATATTGTCTTGATATATTTCCTTTGATTTAACTGGAGTTTCCTTTTTTCCTGATATCTTTCAATTTACATGCCCAAAATGAAATTTACAGCACCAAGATTCTTCATGTAAAATTTAGAGGACAAGTAATTCTTCACATCCTAGAAAATTTCCTTTTCATTTCCTATTAGCAACATATCATCCAACCAAATAAATAAGATGATCACCAACTCATTTGAAATAAAAACATTGATTGGCATTGCTCCTTGTGAAGCCAAGTTCCAACATATAAGTATCAATTTTTTCATACCACATCCTTAGTGATTGCATTAACCCATACATGAACATTTTCATCCTGCATACTAGAGCTTTCTTTTCCTTCACTGCAATTCCTTCTGGCCACTCCATGTATATTTATTCTACGATATCCCCATGTAGGAATGTTGTATTCACATCCATTTTTTCTTTCTACTTCAAAATAAAAAACAACAACAGATAATAAAATTATAACAGAAGTTAACTTGGAAACAAGAGAAAACTTTCACCATCAATTTCCTCTACCTAGGAATAACCTTTTTCTACTAGCTGAGCTTTGTGTTTCTCCACTTTTTCTTATCCATTCAACTTCTTCTTAAACACCAATTTTCTGCCAATGGGATATATTCCATTAGGAAAATTTGCTAGATACCAAGCCTCATTCTTGTCCAAGGATCTCATTTCGTACACAATGGCCTTTTTGCAAAGTTTCCATCCTCTAAATCCACTACCTCCCTAACAGTTCTAGGATCATCATCATTAATAAATAAAGAAAAATTTAAATGGATATCAGGTGGAGTAAAACTTTATGGTTTCCTTATTTACCAATCGATATCCTCAATGTTGGTGTATGAGAATCTTCTTATTCTAATTCCTATTCTTTTGTAGAGTCTAATTCATTTTTTTTTTTTATTATTTTTTTTTGCAACTAGGGGAATCGGTAAAGGCGGTAGTATCGTACTCGCGTGACACAGGGTCGAATCCTATCGGCTGCCTTATAACCCCTAGGGAGAATTACACAACCCGCAATCACGTCTCCGGATAAATTGGGGTGAGAATCGAACTTGAGACCTCATTTTTATATTTCCTTCCATTTACACGGCACATGCCAATCGGTATACACCCCTACGGGCGTAGAGTCTGATTCATTATCCTTCAATTCAAACTCTATTTTCTCTAGTTTTTCTTTCCTTGGTAGGACTTCTTGCTCGAAAAAATCTTTGATTTCTATAAATTCCATATCTAAGTTATACAATACCATCTTATTTTTTGGGTTCCAAATTTTATAACCTTTCAGACCATATTTATATCCAATAAAGATACACTTTTCATCCTTTTTTTTTTCTTACTCATGTTTTCTTTTGGAACATGTACATAAGAATCACAACCAAATACCCTGATATGTGTAAGAGAGGATTTCTTACCACTTCATACCTCACGTGGATTCTTGTGGTCTATTTTTGATGACAGTGATTGATTGACTGGGTAGCATGTAGTACACGCTACTTCTACCCAAAATTTATTTCCTAATCCAACACCATTCCTGCACCAGTGAGCATGCTCCTTTATTTTTCCATCATCATCTTATTCATACTTTTTGCAAATCCATTCTATTGAGGTGTGTATAGAGTATTCATCTTCCTTTTTTATACCACACTTCCTATAGAATTATTGAAATTTATTTCCCCAGAATTCTCCACTATTATCTGTCCTCAACACCTTAATCATCTTCTCTGTCTGATTCTCCATAAGATCCTTAAAGTCCTTAAATTTGTCAAAGACTTCATATTTCTTCCTAAGGAAATAAATCCATGTATTCCTCAAGAAGCCATCTATAAATGAGACATAATACAGAGACTTACCTAGTGATGAAACTCACATGGGTCCAAACACATCATTGTGCACCAACTGTAATATTCCCTCTGCCCTCGTAGCATCACAGGGGAATATTACTTGATTTTACTTCCCATATAAGAAATGTTCTTAGAAATCAAAATCCAGAGAGAAATTGGACATACCTGCAACCATACCATTACTGTGTAGTACTCAAAGGATCTTATCTCCTATATGTCTTAGTCTTTGATGTCACAACATAGTATTTTTTCTAATGGATGTAGGATTTTTTACTTCTTCATCTCTGATCTCAGGAAAAATGGAATTGTGGCTCCCATCAATAATAGTGACTCCCATTATATTATACAAAGTTCCAATTCGAACTCCCCTCAACAACACCATTTCTCCTCGAACCATCCTACATATTTTACTTTTCAAACACTATTTTTACAACTACATCATCTATATTGCTTATAGAAATAAAAAATTTGGCCAATCATGGGATGTGCAAAACACTAGGGAGTATTCTAATCCTACCACCCATGAGCATCAACTTGAAGTTTCCGCATCAAGTATGTTTTTGGTTGTCCAATCATGTCCTAGAAAAAAATCACCCACATCATACCTTTCATATTTGCAAGACCACTCCTTGTGAGGAGTCATATGAAAGGAATCATGTGAGTACCAACCATGCTTCATGATCTACATGTGTGTTTGAAAAATCTATGTACACATCCCCTCCTTCATCTGTGGAGGTTTTTCTTCAATAGAACCGACGTCATTAGATCCCTTCCCTCTCTCAATTCTTTTGGATCTACATTGTTTCTTTTAATTCCCTTGTTTTCCACACACCCAACATACCTTTACAAATTTTCCAAGAGATTTAGATCTTCCCCTAGATTTAGATATCCCACTTAAGGACTTATTTCTATTTCTTGCTTAAGAGCGTCCTCTTGCAAATAAATAATCCATGTTCTATCCTTCCATGTTTTTCTACCTCATCTCCTTTGAAAAAAAGGATGAGATAACATGATCGAAGATTAAAGTAGTTTCATTATTTACCATCGCTAAAACTAGACTATCCCATGAGTATGGTAAAGAGCACAAAAAACCGATATGATTATCTTGATAAAATATCTTAATATCAACGAACAATAATTGACTTACCATAGTATTGAAGGCATTAAGATGCTTTGTCACCAAGTATCCATGTTTCATCCTCATGTTGTAGAACTTCTTCCACAAGAAATATTTTCTTACCATGGAATTAGACTAATACAAATCCCCTAAATTATCCCATAATTCCTTAGCTATAGCTTCCCCTCACACATTCAGTAATACTGAATCTAAGAGACACAACCAGATTGTTCTCTTTTCCTTCTGATTCAAATTTTTCCAGTTATTTTTTGACATACCCATAGGTGATGTTCTTGGATCCATAATGATCCATTGGTCTTTGTCTACCAAATATATTCCCTATTGAGCTTTCACAACTAAATAATTTTCACATTTAGTTTTTCAATCTCTATTTTTGAGCTACTCACCATTTATTTTCACCACAAGAATCGATATTATAGAGCTCCCATTGTAACAAAGTTTATCATAGACCTGATCCAAACCCTTAACCACAAAGGAGTCCTCATGAAGCCAATAATTTTTCTGATACCATATGTGAGTCTTAATCCTTTTTATAGTAATTAAATGCACACATAGATTCTTAAAAAAAAAATGAGACACAATCACAATCAACATATACACAACGATTTACTCTAGAAACCCAAACTGGGAAAACAATAACCTATTTAAAGTTGCACCTCTAATTCTTATTCATCATCCTCCAACTTTATTGTTTACAATACAATATTATATAGGACCCTGCAGCATCCAAAACCCCTAATTTGTTGACCTAGATTAGAATACAACCCTAAATTATTAACTGAAAAAAAACATTATGGGATAAGACAAAAATCTACTCATGCATGAAAAAACTGCCAAAAGAGAAAGTCGTGTGTTGAAAATCACTAAAAAATGGATGCAAAAACCACCCAAAAAATGTTTTTAGGGGCTCTACCCCTTTGTAACCCCTTAGGAAAGGGGGCATACCACCCCATGTGACCCCTCGAATAAGGAGAGATTATTCCCCCCTGTGAGCCTGCTAATACACCCAATGCAACACATAGGGTTGGTAATGAAAAAAATATAACACATACCCAATAGCATATCAGTGAGGTTGCAAAAGAATAAGAAGAGCACTATGGTGAATTTATCAAAGGTATGACATACCTAAGTATGAGGGAAATCGAATGAGGAAGTTATTTCTAATGTTGCATCGATGATGGAAATTGACATTGATGCATTTGTCAACATCAAGGGTCTGTTATCTGAGTGTATAAAATGAAAACATCATATAATTAATATAGAGAAACACACAAAAAGTTTACTACATCATCCCATAACAAGTTTTCTTGCACCTAGAGAATATATGAGGGTCACATGAACTCCTAGTTTATCCATGTTCCCTCTCTTGAATGGACTCTATTGTAGGGTTTGAAGGATCAACTCCTCTCCCAACATCATCTATAGGTAGCTTGTGTGGGATAATGCTATAAAATTGTGGTATTGTACCAAGATCTGAGTCAAGGTGGATATGGATTCCTGTGTCTAGTTGATGTTTTCTCTAATGGGTGGATGATGTGCAAGGGGTTTAGGACCTCACCTAAGAGGATGAGGACCTAGCATTGGGTCATGCCTATCGTTTTATATGTCTTGTGTAGACCCATGACCCACCCGATGGAATTATCCAATGTCAAAGTAGTTGACATGGATACCTAACGTAAAATCTACCCATAATTACCTAAGGAAATATAGAGGCACCTCCATATTATTAGAGGGAGGATTGTCAAAAACCATAAACCACCTATCCATCCAATTATCTAAAAATGACTGGTAGGTGCATATGTCCATACAAATGTGTTTCTTTGTGACTAGTGGCCATAATCGAGCTCTACGACTAATGAACAATGTCCTCAACTATTTTTTTATAATGTTTAGGTCTCCAACCTGGTTTTTATCTAGCTCAGTCCTGTAAAATTCAAACATCCTAGCCCTATAATCAGAAATATTATTTAATTGACCTTGGGCACTTGTAATGGAAGATATAATGGTGTCCAGGGAATTGGCTAGTGACAATCGTGAGGGCTCTCTAGTACTTTGTATGTATTGAACACGAGTTCTAAGGGACCTCAACCTTTCATCAATTTCCATGTTTATACTTACCGATTGTCGGTTGGGGTGTTATTTTCCTTCTTGTGGTGGTCTCAGGTTTGGGTTTTTTTAGGATCCATGTTAATTAGGTTTTCTGTAATTTAGTAATGGAAAATGTATTTTAGGTTTATTTTTTAAATACTTTAAATAAATTAGGAAATTCCAAGAAAAATGGCATCCATATACATATGGAAAATCAACCGAAGACTATGCCAGGAGAACGTGGATTCCATGTCAGCAAAATCAAACTTGCAATTTTCTCAATAGCTCTTGAGAATGCAAATTCTATTATTGAAATAAACCGACGAGTGCCCCATTTATATTTTTAAACAAAGGAATGCACATGTTTTCCTAGAGCACATGTGTGTTTCTAGGAACATGTGCACATTTCTAAGAATGGATACGCGTTCCTAATAATGTGTGAACGTTCTTGTTGAGGGGCTTCCATGGCCTCCTACATGGTGGTTTGGGGGATGTTTATCTTGTAAAATAAGGAATGTGTGCATATTTATAGGATTTCACACACATTTTTATGTGAGTGCGTTCATGATCACCATGTTGCCACTTTTTTGTCCATCAACTTCTTGCGGACACCCTATTATTATGAGACTATGGGTGGGACCCCTATAAAAAGAAGAATAAGCATAATAATTTTGATTATGTTATTTTCCCTATTATCTCCCCATATATATATATATATATATATCTTTGTCTACCAAAATATATTCCATCTTAAGCTTTCACAACTAAAACATTTTCCCATTAATTTTTTCAATCTTTATTTTTTACCTACTCGCCATTTATTTTCACCACAAGAATAAATATCATAGAGCTCCCACTATAACAAGGTTTATCACAGACCTGAGACAAAACCTTAGCTACAAAGGCATCCTCCTAAAGCCAATAATTGTTATGATACCAAATGTAAGTTTTAAACATTTTTATAGTAATGAAATACACACACATATTCTTAAAAAAAGAAAAGAACACAATCACAATCACACATAATCATAGAGATTTACCCTGGAACCCCAAACTTGGAAAACCAATAACATGTTTAAATCCACACCTATAATTCGTATTCACCATCTTCCAACTTCATTGTTTATAATACAATATTATATAGGATCCTCTAGCATCATAAACCCCTAATACATTGAACTATATGAGAATACAACCATAACTTCTTAACTAAAATTAAAAAATGATGGGATAAGTCACAAATACACTCATGAACCATAAAACCACCAAAAGAAAAAACTGTGTGTTGAAATTTGCTAAAAAACAGACATAAAAACTACCCAAAAGATGTTTTTAGAAGGGGCTCCTCCCCCTTGTAACCCCTCGGAAAGGGGTCCTACAATCCCTCTATGAACCCCTGAATAAGGGGGGATTCTTGCCCCTATGTGACCCCCCAACTACACCCAAGAAAACACACCACATGGGGTTGTTCATGCAAATAATAGAACACATACCCAATAGCACATCCCTGAGGTCGCCAAAGAATAAGAAAAACACTATGGTGAATTTATCAAAGGTATGCCATAGCTTAGTATGAGGGACATCGAATGAGGAAGCTATTGCTACTATTGAATAAGTGGTGGAAATTGATATTGATGCATTTGTCAACATCAAGGGTCTGCTATCCATGTATAGCAGCTGAAAACATCATATAATTAGATATAGAGAAAAATACAGAAAAAGTGTGTGTGTGTGTGTGTGTGTGTGTATAATCAATGAAGATCATAGAGATAGTCAATATACTAACCTCCTCCATTAAACTCACATGTCTAGTGGCCTCCATCGTCCCATAATAAGTTTTTCTGCACCTCTAGAATACATGAGGGTCACATGAACTCCTAGTTTATCCATGTTCCCTCTCTTGAATGGACTCTATTATAGGGTTTGAAGGATTAACTCCTCTTCCAACATCACATGTAGGTAGCTCGTGTGGGATAATTCTATAAAATTGTGGTGTTGCACCAAGATCTGAGTCAAGGTGGATATGTATGCCTATGTATAGTTGATGTTTTCTCTAATGGGAGGATGATGTGCAAGGGTTTTAGGACATCACCTAGGAGGATGAGGACCTAGCACTGGGTCATGCCTATCACTTTCTATGTCCTATGTAGACTCACGACCCACCCCATAGAATTATCCAATGTCAAAGTAGTTAACATGGAGACCTAACATAAAATATACCCATAATTCCCTAAGGAAATATAGAGGCACCTCCATATTATTGGAGGGAGTTTTGTCAAAAACCATGAACCACCTATCCATCCAATTGTCTAAAAATGGTCGATAGGTGCACCCGTCCATACAAATGTGTTTCTTTGTGACTAGTGGTTGTAATCCAACTCTAGGATCAATGAATAATGTCCTTAACTATTTTTTTATAATGTTTGTATCTCTAACTTGGTTTTTATCTAGCTCAGTCCTATAAAATTCAAGCATTCTAGCCATGTAATCAGAAATATTATTTAATTGACCTTGGGCACTTGTAATGGAAGATATAATGGGGTCTAGGGAACCGATTAGTGACAATCGTGAGGGATCTATAGAACTTCCTAAGTCTTGAACAAGACTTCTAAGAGACATCAACGTTCATCAATTTCCTTATATATACTTGTTGGTTGTGGGTTGGGGTTTGATGTTCCTTCTTGTGGTGTTGTCAGGCTTGGGTGTTTTTCAGGATCCATGTTAATTAAGTTTGCTACACTTTAGCAATGGAAAATATATTTTAGGTTTATTTTTCAAACACTTAAATAAATTAGAAAATTCAAAAAATAATTGGTATCCATATGCATACCTAAAATCAACCGAAGACAATGCTAGGAGAGTGCGGATTCCATGTCAAAAAAATTAAACCTGCATTTTTCTCAATAGATCTTAAGAATGCACGATCTATTAGTGAAATAAATTGATGAGTGACCCTTTTATATTTTTAAATAAAGGAATGCACATTTTCCCCGGAGCACATGTGTGTTTCAAGGAACATGTGCATGTTTCTAAGAATGCATGTGTGTTCCTAATCATGTGTGCACGTTCTTGTTGAGGGGATGCCATGGCCTCCATGGAGATTTGCGAGATGTCGATCTTGTCACATAAGGAATCTTTGCATATTTGTAGGAATGTGAATGCATTCCTGTGTAAGCGTGTTCATTATCACCCTGTTTCCACTTCTTTTTTTTCCATCAACCTCTTGCAGACACCCTATTATTATGACTCTAGGGGTGGTACCCCTATAAAAAGAATAATAAACATAATAATTATGATTTTTTTTTCCCTACTATCTCCCGCCACCCATGTCCCTTTTGGTGGGGGAATGCCCAAAAAAAAAGAGAAACATAATAATAATTATTATGTTTTCCCTATTATATCCCCAAACCCCTACCTTCATATATATATAAAGCTACAGGTGTAGGGAAATAATAGGTAAAACATAATAATAATTATTATTATTATCTTTTTTTATGAGGGTGGGGGTGTAGGGAGATAAAGGGAAAACATAATAATTATTATTATGCTTCTATTTTTTATGGAGGTATATGAGGGTGGGGCTGAGGGAATATGATAGGGAAAACATAATAATAATCATTATTATGTTCTACCTATTATGTCCCTCCATCTCCACCCTCATATATATATATATATATATATATGAGGGTGGGGGAGATAATAGGGAAAACATAATAACGATTATTATGTTGTGGGGGTGGGTGAAGACAATATAGAAAACATAATAAGAATTATTATGTTTTTATTTCTTATGGAGGTTTCACTGACACCTTTAGGGGTATATGAGGGTGGAGGTGCATTGGTGTGACTATCTCTTCATGGATATAAACTGCTACACCTATGGATACTAATCCTAGTGTTGGGCATACATTGCTACACATATGGCTTCTCATATCCATGTTGAATCTCATATTTAGAGTAATGAACATTTCATTAATTGTAAAACTTGTTCAAGAGGCTTTATCAAGTAGTTGATCTTGAGAAACTACAAAAGTACATTTTAGAAATTATCTTCAAGTGAATACATTTTTTTCCATGATCATTTTTGCAAGAGTTTCTCCTCGTGTATCATACTAATAACTAGTTGTAAGTAGTTCTTAAAAAAAAATCCCATTATTATTTTTGCAAAAGTTTCTCCTCGTGTATCATACTAATAACTAATTGTAAGTAGTTCTCAAAATAATATTTTATGGATATTGTGTTTTCTAAACTATGAACTTGATTATGCATTTCTTCCATTGGAACCAAAGTTTCATGAAAATTATGAATCTAATTTATATTGTGGCAGTTAATCATTACTATAATAAGAAAATGACATATTTTGCACATCATACGTCAACCACTATAAATTTTGATGAATAGTTGATTCGTAATGAGATTGAATTAGAACATCCTTAATGCATCCCATAAAAGGACATGAATCTCTAGTAGAGGTTCCAATTGTGAAATATTTTAGGATATATTTGTGGAAACACATTATGGGGTATGCCACTAAATGTTTAGATTGTTAATTATTCCTAGAACCATTCACATAATTCTCTTCAAGTTTTAGAGTAAAAGTATTTTGAGGTATTCACTAATATTTGTAGTTCTTGACTAAGATAGACACAAGATTATTTCATTCAAGCATAATTTTTTTTTTCAAACATTAAGGATTTGTTTAAAATATTCAAGAAGGGTGTTTTGATATTTATCTAGTAATTGTTTGGAATGAATAATGTCCATCTCTTGTATTGATCCATAGACCAAAAAAAGGACTTCCCTTTATTCAAACAATTACCAATACATTCAACTTATTTCACAATTACATTCCAAAATTAAACAATATACGTATGTTTCAAGATAGGATGTTTCAACCTTTAATGATTGTTTACATTATAGCAATTAAGTTTTACATATATGTAAGTGAATTCTTAAAAAGAATAACTACACTCTAACATTATTCTCAATAAAAAAAGATAACTATGAATATAATAAGACATTCACTAATTTTTTGTTGGTGAAATAAGTCTTCTTTTTTATCCTTTCCAAATGAAAAAAATTATTTATTTTAACTTGTTAAGGTTAAATAAACTATAACCCTTTAAATTGAAATATGTTCTCGGTATTCCAATTTTGTTTTTACTAGTAAGTCTAGCTATTGGTTGAGCAAGTTTAGCCAGTGACCATGAATTTTTTTTAGCAATCGTGAGGTGGTTGTTGTGTAAAATCCCTAGTTCTAATCGCCATGAATTATAATGTAATTGTATAAATGTGAATTAGGATGGTCATATGATCTGTTGGGGCGAAGAGCCATATTGATTTAATGTGGTCGAGGGCCGATTTGCATATTATGAACATTTAAATAATTAATAAAAGTAATAATCGTTCGTTGTGATACAAAAGAGATGAAGAACGATGGGGGGCTATGATTCCACGAGAGAGAGGGGTCCAAGGGGGAATTATTCATGGGTATTAATCCGACCCACATTCCAGAAATTATTATCTTTCTGTATAACCTTCTATTTTTTGATTGAGTGTATGAGAGGCCAATCATTAAATCCATGTAAGAGGGTGGGTGTGAGTGGTCACATCCCATATTTATTGGAGAGAATGGGTTGAGGTACAATCATCTTTGAGAAGAGTGTGAGTCAAGAAGGAAAGGAGGAAGAGGAAATTTGTATACAGAATATTCTGGACAATTTTTACTTACAGATTTTGGATAGCAAATAAGGGCAGAGGGTTGGGAAGAGGACCAACCATGGTATACTTGAAGGAGGCAATTGTTTTGTTGTTTTTTTATGCTGAGATAGAGGAATGTGTGCCAGTAAATCGGGTTGTAAGGTGGTGGTGTGATTTCATGTTGAGGAAATATCTCACATCCTTGTGAAGGCTGCTATGAGAAAACATGAAACAACTAATAGTTCCTAGAGTTCCCAACCAAGTGATTCCTAGCCAACTAAATGCACTAGTGGCCCTTATAAATGAATGGTGCAGCTCGAGGGACGGTGAGTAGTTAAGGGGGTACTTTCCTTGGGTAGTGCAGGTTGTTTGGAATAGAGAGAGTTGGAGGTTTGGAACTGTTGTGAGACTAGAACCTGGGTTTGGGGCTACTCTATGTGGAGACTGGATAGCTAGGGAGTCAGATATACTTGTGGAGTCATAGACTTAGCTCAGGGGTGGCTTTATTATGAGAGGAAATGATCAGTAGTGCTTATGGCTGGGAGGTTCATCCTTTGTTTTCATCGAGTTGGTTAATCATTAACATCTAAGTGTTTTTTTTATGTTCTTATGTTAAATTTCGTTGTGTAAATAGTTTATATGAATGTTGTGTATTTAGTTTTTCTTGAACAATTGTATTCATGTTTAATATACATTTTTAGATGCATTTAGAACTAGAGTATCACTCAAATGGTCAAATATGTGTGTTATCTACAACTAGTAAGCTACAAGAATTTGATTGGGAGTAAATCTTAATACTTTAATGAGTTTATGCATGTAATGTTGCTCATATGGGATGGGGGAACTTACATTATGGTATCATAGATCTGGTTTAAACATCGGGTTTGTATGGGCTTGAACCATAAAGAATTAGTGAAATTCGTTTTTGCAGATTTTGTCTATGACCGGTTTGGGGGGGAAATAGATATTTTAGAGAGAAATCCTCAATTTCGTTAGTGGAATCTGATTTTTAATGGATTTAGACAATTTAATATGGTTAATGGAGTAGAGTGGTGAAGTTGTAGATCGAATTTCAACCTGAAATGGTCAAAATTCAAGTTTTAATGGACACCTATATAGTTATAGGTAGTTTGGTGGATTGACGACTGAGATCTCTTTTTCCCTCGAGATTGACAACTCAAATTCATAATGATAAATTTAAAAATCCATAAGTATCTAACAATTTTAAAGGTTTATGGGATCAATGGATGATATTAAATCGGGGGTTGTGAAAGGGATCAGATCCATGTTCCAGATCAATCAGAGAAAACTCAAAAAATTTCTAAGTGTGAACTTCGACAATAGAATCGACCAGTGGTCATATTGATGAGTTTAGTGAAGTGTTGGAAATTCACAAAGAGATATCCTCTATGTTCGATGTGCCAGTGTTCAGGCATCGACATATTTTGTGAAGTGTCCCAAACAAGAAACACAATTTTCTGATGGCCGAAGAACTGATAGTTTGGCATCGACCGAACTCGACAAGGTGTCTAGGTTTTCCAAGTGAATTAGTTGATGGTTGATGGGAGAAAGAGGATGATGGTGTCATCCTCTATGTGTCATGCCATGCCATCATCCATGTTTCATTCCATGTCACCAAATTTGACAACTCAGGATGACATGTCATGCCACGTCAACCAAAAAATGTGGTTGATAACTGATGGTCAAATAGAACGATTTGGGAAAGCATTCAAAAGTTATCAAGGATCATTGATCACTGATGGGCCGGTGTTCGAGAATCGACAGATTCAACGGAGATTTTTTCATTCACCAACAAATATCACTAACAACAGATTTAAGATTTTTTTGAAAATCGAGTGTTGCGGAAATGGATCAACCACTGACGGTCAGATCGACAGCTTTGGAAAAACATTTTGCACTTCCAAAGGATGATACCAATCATCTATGGTCGATAAGGCCAAATCAATGGTTGTTGTGTATCATGATTTGAGATCAACGGGTAATATTTAAAGAACTGTTACAGTAGTAAAACAATGAATTTTGTGTGAAATGTTTTGAAATTTTCATATTTTTGAAGGTCATTAACTTGCGGGGCATTTTTGAGGCCCTAAACGACATTTTTAGTAAGTAAAAAACCACAAGAATAGAGTGTACAAAAGTACATTGTATCTACAAATCAAATGTAATAACTTAGAGAGATCTATCCAATGAGTTAAACAATTTGTGAAATGGAGCTCGTATGAGAAAGTTACAGCCAATACAGTGAGGGTAAAATTTTGGCACTAGTAATAATTCTAGAGGGAGTAACTCTATGCCCATAATTCCATTTTAGGCACATGAATAGTCGATGGAAATCTTATAACCAATAGAAGCTATCAGTGTAGTCATATTTTGGTTATGGGTACTTGAAAATGTGCAGGAAGAGAAATATGACACCTATAGCATACATGAGTAAATTGAGTAAAATAGCTTAAACTTCTCTGGGCCATAACTTTCAGATCAAAGCTCGGATTTGAGAAAACAAATAGTCATTGGAAAGGTCTTGAGGATTAGAAGACATATGTAAACCCATAATAGTTTTTTGGAAAATAAAATTTCTCAAAAATTAATAAATAGATTTATGTAGTAGTAAAAAGAGTGGGATTGTAACATGTAATTGTTGTAAATTTTCACTTAGAATTCAGATTGAGGCATGAGTATAGTCGTTGGGAAGATGTTTCGAGGAGGAATGCATAAAAAAAATTAAAATTTGAATTGGTGCAATGTGTCCTTTAAAAATTGATGAAGAAATAACATGTATTCTATATGATGAAATGTTTTATGCTATGCATATTTCTAAGAGTAATTATTATATAACAGATTTCTTGTAGAATTGGAGGTACAGAGAGAAAATTTAGTTCTTATATGAGGACTGGAATTATGGAATATTCCTAGGGATATTACATCCACGAGGAATAGATTATAGGTCTTCATGTCAACATTGGGAATGCTGAGACAGAGTCAAATGAAAGAAGAAATAGGAAAGAGCCTCTCACTATGAGAATATGCAAAGCTACATGGGTGATAATGAAAATATTACGAAGGCTCGGGAAGAGACACTTCATATTTTAAATATGTTTCATAAGAAAGTTAATAAATATTTTGGCACCAAGCAAGCAACTAGTGCTAAAAAATTATCAACATATAGAGCCCATAGAAAAAAGGGATGATCATGGAAATGATAGGCATTCAATAAGTATGAGAATACATCATAATACTCCAAGGCAGTCCACTAGAAGAAATCAAGAAAGTTCAGGACCAGGAATCCTAATTGTCTCTCTTGTTCGGAGGAAAAGAAGAAGGCCTGAGGTAGACATCTTGCAAGGTGAACTTAGGAAAATCAAGCCACCTACTTTGCATGGTTAACATTGGACATGAAAGAGGTCAAGCTTGTGTAGATGGCTAAAGAATCAAAGTAATGCAAATGAAAGTGCAGGGAAGGTGTTGCAAGTTTGTCAAGGGTCTAAATAAAATGAAAGAATATTAGTATTCAAATTCTATATAAATTGAATGGCTTGCAAGGGAAGGTCAATATATATTTCACATAGGGTATGAACCCAACAAGTTAAGAATGTCATTTCATGCACAAAAAGCAAGGGGGAATCCATAAGCTTGAAGATATAAATATAGTAAAAGAAAAAAATCTTGTTGCAAGAGAAGGAGAAAGGATATCATGAGATGAGGTGTGACTTATGGTTGGATCAATCATCTCTATGAGAAAGCATGGGAATGTAGGAAGAAGGAATTTTCAGATATGATCTAGCAACTCTTGTCGAAAATTACACAAGAAAGAAAGATGCCTATATTATTAGAGTTCACAGCGAAAGTAAGGTAGAGGTAAAAATGGAAAATGGTAGAATTTCCATTGGAGAAGGGTGGTATGAATGGGAAAAAATGTGTTTCACAATGAATCACTCAATGAAGTGAAGAGAGATATTTAATATTGAACAAATCCATGGGCGACAATGAATATTAGAAAGAATACATGAAAGAAGTATTTTAGAATTTTTAAATGCTAATCAATGATAATGGTATTCCTTGGTCGGTTTGGTCAAGAAAAATGGGAAGTGGTTAATTAGATTGCAGTGTTAATGTTTAGCTGGAATAGTGCATGTTACAACACTATGAATATTGATAATTTAGCAAAAATATGTTGGGACAAGATTATTTGCATAAAATTAGTAGCAAGATGGAAGCACTAGTGGATCTAGTCCCTGGAAATGAAGAATGTACAAGTGAGTCTTGGATAACGTTATTAGAATAGGGGACAATGGTTCACAATTGAGTGGGATAACAATACAGAGGGTATCAGGGTTCTACAGAAATTCTAAGACATCCATCTACAACAATAAAGCTAAATAACTGACTAATATAAAATAGATATGAGCTAAATAATTGATTAATATAAAATAGATATGCATTGGAGAGTGTGATAGAATACATGCATTATGCATAGAATAAAGATAGAATGCATGTGCATAAAATAGACATGAAAGATAAAATGCTTGGTGCACACTAATGTGTGTTTGTGCATGTATACATGCATGAACATGCTGGTGCATGATTATAGACTAAGAGTAGTCTAATGATGATGATGATGATGATGATGATATATATATATATATATATATATGAAATAATGATGCTATGATATTTTAATAAAACTAATGATGGATTTTGTATCCAGGAATCATGATTATAGCATGACAATATTGTTTCTTATGGTATCCATCCATATGAAGACAATGAGTATGGAGAAAAAATTGACCAAACAAATTAGTGAAGGGAGTCGACGAGCTTCTACAATTGTAAAAAGATTAGGTAGCATCAAGTAAATTGATAACAACCATGCAGGTATGCATTTGGGGTTGTTATAACGTATAAATGTTGAAGGTAATGAAAGTAAGAATTCCCTCACTCTAATATCAATATTTGAATCGATGAAAAGGAAGGGGGATTTGAGTATGCAAATATTATTTGTTTCTTGAATGCATTTATGGGAACTTTAATTTCATATTATGTTATGTTGGTTATGAATTCATAACCAAGTTAAGTCAAGAGACATTATTGTTGCTATAACAATGAAATCCATTTGAGATGGCCATGTGTGAGGCCATGATGAGTTTGGATATGGAAAGGATATAGTTCCATCCAAGTGCATGATGGATATTCGCTATGTAACTTAGGTTTGGAATGCAACCTTTTTTCCTACACTAAATAACACTAAGGGATGATGTTCCTAGTGTTGTGTATGGGTTTAAGAGGAAGGTATCCAAAGGATCAAACGAGTTGTGGAGAAGATTTTGGATGGTGTATTGAGGCATGGGCCATACCTTCCAATTCACATGGTGGAATACATGACATGAACATATGGTATTCCAGATTCAATGCAAAGGTGCATTGTGTAGATGTGGCCAGGATTATTGGCACATTGATTTTATTTATTGGTAAAGTTTGATTTCATTATAACAATATTGATGTGATGATAACGCATGTACAATGAATGATAGTGTCATTTTAGATAATATAATGAATGGTAGAATTCCATTTTAATTGGAATAATGGTTGGAAATTATTGAATTGTTGGGTAGATACAGTTTTGATATCATTTCATGAACTGCTAAAAATATGCATGAGTGCTAGCAATCTTGTTTGGATGCAAGAAAGTTGAGGAAATTGCAGGAAAAATGGTCTTGGATATGGAAATGATTTATTCCATAAGAAAGACTGATATCTACAGCTGGAAGAACCAAACATAATGAGCAAAAATATCATGCGTGGGAAATTTTATTTTCCTATATAACCATATTTGAGAAATTAATAATTGAAAATTGTTATGATATACTAGAAACTTGTTTGGGTACATGGAATTGATAAAATTGCAACAAAAATGGTCTTGGATATGGAAATGATGTATTCCATGATAAAGACCGATATCTATTGTTGGAAGAGACAAACAATTATGAGAAAAAATAATGATGTTTGGGAAATTTTGTTTTCCAGCGTAAAACATATTTGAAATTTTATAATTATATAATGGTGTCTCATATTAATTGTATGCATGTCATGCAGATGGGAAGATTTCCACAGGTTATATATTTCTAGTGGAGTTCTAACAACAAGTTAGAATTTTTCTACATGAGACACCTTGGCAAATGCTGGATCACCTCAGGAACTATATCACAGTGAAAGGGATGCCTGAGCCAAGAGTGGTATGAAAATATCAAACGAGTTCTGAAAACAACTTGATCAAACTATGATATTAACTCAACTCAAGAATCCTTAGATGTCAAATCACAACCACATCCGACCAAATTCGGGAAATTAAAGGACCAATTTGACCTATTTGCAACATGCAATATGAATGTCTTATCAATAAACTCAAAATGCCTATAAATTAACTCATATTACCAAAATGAACTTGCTTTGAGTTATTGGAAAACATTCCACAAGACTTATATTTACAAGATTTCACAAAGATATAAATAATACATAAATGACAACCCACTTGAATGAAATAATCAAGAACCAGAAATTTCTATGCATTAAGCTTCTGCTATGAACCTGTATAAACAAGATTTGTTCATATTCAAAACTCTATGCAAAAGAATTTTCCAATATTAAAAAAGTTCTCTTTATAATTACATAAACGAAAAATAACCCCCTTGAATAAACATGGGTTCTTTTCTATTTAGTAAGCCACTAATTTCTAACTCATACTAATGAGCTCTTTCCTATACATGAAATAAGGCTCTGTACAAATAAAATGAACTTGTGATGTCTCCTTCTTAACTTATAAAAACGATATTTACAAACATAATCTCTGTATAAAAGAGATTAATACAAGTCTTTTAACAAGAAGACTTCATGTGGTGTAGTGGTGAGGGTGTTCCTTTATATAGGGAAGGTTGGGGGATCAACTCCCAACCAAACCTCTTTTATTATGATATTTTTTGTTATAATATTGTTATATGGTTTCAACCATATACTAAATATGCTATACATTTATGAAACCCAAATAAAAAGCAGCGCATGGCATATGTTTGTTGGAGTGGTACTCTTTAAACCATATAATATATGGTATTAACAAAGTTTGGAATATGTGCGTGTTTGTTGGTCCCTCACACGAATCTAGGGCATGGTCTTTATGCATGAATAGAACTATAGGTCAAGGGATAATCCCTCAGCCCTTTTTCCACCCACTTTAACCATATAACAAACTTATATGAATTATTTTCCATATAAAGGATAGGCCTCATGTGGTGGTGCATTGGTAAGTTTGTTGAATTATTATGCTAGATTCCTGGGTTGTATTCCCTTCAGATCCAACAATATTTTAACAAAATTCACCTATTATTGGCCAATGGGAGGTTGCCACATGGTGGCCTCTCATTGGTTGAACATTGCCACGTGTCAAAAAAATAATTGATGCCACTTTTCAACATGCAATTCATCCACCTGTGCATCATGTGTCAACATGCCATTGGACCACTTTTCATCATGACCTTTCCCAATAAATTTCCAACTAGGTGCCATGTGTCACTCTTGCAGTGGTGCCACATGTCACATTCTTGTCTACCTATACTTTGACCAGCCATATATTTTGCGTACGAGCTTTGTTCGAGGCACCGTTTGCATTGTTGGAAATCTAGAAATGAGCTCTGCACATTGATATTGTTTTCTCGATCATTTGAGAAAATATAATTTTGAGATTTTATGGATCCATTGGGACCTCTGTGAGCGTTCCTTAGATCCTCCTGGATCACACATCCCCACTGAAGTAATTTTGGTCTTCCAAAAGTACAGATTCTTCAGAAATGAAGTGAGAATGATTTTTTCCTCACTTGTCCAATATCATTCATCCTTCCCTCTTGGATAATGAGAACCTAACTAATCACAACCATAATTAATACCGAAACAACAATTTTGATCAAGTTAACCATTCCCTTAAATTCACAAAATCATCCATTCATTGTTGCAATAGCTAACCATACTCCGTTGACTAGTAATAAATTGAACAACAAAATTGAATATACATATGTGAAAGAGAAATAAACATCAACAGATCTTCCCTTCTTAATAGGGACAACACCAACCAAAGGACCCGTTCTACTTTCAACCGTAGGTTGTTAATATGGATCCTGGATACTAGCATTAACTAGCATGTGCGTTGTAGTGACAACTATCAAATTTGTCTTTATATGATGAGCTCTCATAATGAAATCAATGTCATTCTCAAAGAGATGATATTTGTTTTGTTTCCTGTAGAAAATGGACTTCCTATCATACAAGTATGGACTTCCCAAAACCATCCCACAGATGCCAAGTGGAACCACATCTAACTCTACCTCATCAATGAAATTGGATGTGATCGTGAACTGTAACTTGCATTTCTTAGTTACATGTACCTAAGCATTATCACAAATCCATCACAAAGGATATGGTCTCAGATGAATCCTAGTTTCAAATCCCAAATTCCGAACAAATTTCTTTGAAATAAGATTCACTTGTGATCCACTATCAATAAATGTATCAATCTTGGTGTGTTTTGAGACAACTAGTAAATGAAATGGTTCTTTTCTTTTTATTCCATCAGGGACTACATTATAATTTGCAGAAGAAACATGTGAACCAGCAATAGAATATGTACCTTTGATTCCCATAGCTATAATTGTAGTTTCATCCTCAGAATCTGAACCAAGTTCCTGCATTGTAGTTGTGGTCTTGTTTTTACCCTTCCTAGGTTGAGCCCACTTCAACTTTAATTCTAGATGCAATTTAAAAAAAAGATCCTATTGAGATCAATTCCTCCTTCTGAAATTTCCTTCCCCTTTCTATTTTCCCAACTTCCTTTTTCCATTTCTTTTCCCTCTTCTATACCTACTCTTGTTTCCCTTTTTCCTTTTTTCCCTTCTTCTATCCCTTTCTAGTTACCATACTTAGTCGTATTTCAAAAATCGACGGGTTGGTGGGCTGGTGGGTTGGTGGGCCTTCATCCCCATCTAATTTCCTATGTCACAAGTCAGACATATTTCCTTGTTATATTATACTTAGCATGTTTTCCAACTTCGCAGATTCGTGGGGTCGAGCCTTCATTCTCCAAGTTCCGCGATCTCCACTTTGCACCCAAAATTTTGAGATTCTCATTACAAACATCATATTTGTCGCGTGTCTCGAGCCCCTAAAGAATTTTATTTCTCGTGCATTCAAGTCCGAACGACTTCTTTTCTACACTTAACTTATTTTTTATCATCCATAACCACAGGTTCGTGGGTTCCCGAATTGGTGGGTTCATGAAAAGCTTCATATTCAAACCTTCTCTCGTCCATCCCCACCATTCTCGGGATTTTTCCAATATGCATTAAATGTTGTTTAATGCTAACAACTGATTGTGAAGGCTCCAAAAAGATTTTCATTGATGGCGAAAGACTCAAGGAGATTACCCATTAAATTTCATTAATTCTTCATTTTCCAAAGGACTATATTATCTCTGAAAATATTTATTTCAAGTTATTATTAAACTAAAAAAATACTCTCGTCAACCTAAATATATTTAAATATATTTGGTCATGAAGACCATGAATTTCATTGGTCCAAAGCATATTCATATTATTCCTCTCCTCCTACACAGAAAGACGTAATCTAGGCATTCAAAATCGGTCATGCAGGATGTGTTCCTGAGGTATTTGGATGTAAAGAACTTGTTTCATGGTGTGTGGATAAATATTTGCCAAGCGAGAGAATTATACAACTCTAAGATCCTTCCCTCATTTCCCTTTCACCACATGTTTTTCGCAATATGTTGAATCTCCTAGAGCCAAAACTTACCTTTAAAGGAGAAGACTTTAGATATTTTCTAAAGAAACATAATAGTATCCTTGACCGCCTACCTGAATATTTGGAGAATCTTGTGTCTATTCCAAAATACACAACCAGGATCCAGGTCATCTATTTTAAAAACCTCTTTCAAGAGATGGCATGGCTATTCACCAGGTTGACAAGTAGGGAAATAATTGCTACCATTTCTCTCATGATTTTATATATTTTATATTTTATAGTGAAAGAACGAGCCATCTTTGACTGGGAAAAACTGATTTCTATCAAAATCTCATCCCAATTATCACACTATAAAAGGGAAAAAAAATCTTTATCGCTTCCTATTTAGTATTTTCTATAGTGTATTGTTGTCAATTTCCAAACATGACTATAATTAATAGGGTGAACTATGAAATAGATCAAGTTACCTTCTGGTATCAGGAATTGTGTAGACATAAGACCTCTCTGTATTTTTACGAAGTTTACAATGATTTTTTCTCAGTCTTCAAAGGGTTTTTGTTTGGTGAAAATACTCCAAGGATATTTGACCAGGCTAACAAATTCTTAGAGAAAAAGGGAACGACAGAAAAAATGGAAAATCACAGTGTCACATGAATATTATGTTCCAAAGAAAATCTCTCCTTTCTTCCATATCATGTATCTGACAAATTGTGTATTATAGAGGTGGAAAGGAAATACAACTTCTAGCTACATTTTTTCAATGAAAAAAGGAAGAAACAATTTATCCCCTTGCCATGGAAGATTGGAGATTTCATTTTCAGAAACATAAATAAAATTGACGAGTTTGCAATCCATTTCAACAATGTGAAATTAAAGTATGATGAAAAGATCAAGGGCTTTGATATTAACAAAATATTTGTAGAAGACATGCTTTCGGTGGGATTCAGTAATTCGTTCATCCAGACTACTTGAATATAATGAAGAATAAATAGACAATTGGCTAGTTGATTATTCTATGAAAAATCAATATATTGAGGAAGCAATACATAGAATTTCTATTGAATTAATAGACTTGGAAGGTCAACTATCCAACATTAAAATTGGGCATGAAATAAACTTTGCACCAATGAAAAATTGCATTGAAGATTTGTTCAAAATGACATTTGACAAATTAACCAAAGAAGGGAAAGAACCAGTTGAGATGGTTCCAATAACCATCAATAAAGACAATAAAAGGACATCAACAAGAAAGTAAAATTAGAGACCATCATAGTAAGTTCATGATGATCATATATTTCTTTCTTTATCATTTTTTCATCCAGTTACTCTGCTTCTTTAACTAGAAAGTTTTAACCAAAATATGATAACTTCTCCCTGTCTTCTTTCTAGGTCTTGCTACTCTGTCATCACCCACCATCCTCCTTCTATATATTAATTCTTGTTTA
Organism: Picea engelmannii; assembly: GCA_009831015.1. Lineage (NCBI taxonomy): Eukaryota > Viridiplantae > Streptophyta > Pinopsida > Pinales > Pinaceae > Picea > Picea engelmannii. The sequence goes on along the minus strand of ML777686.1, from coordinate 1,094,487 downwards.
TATTTTATTTATGGTCCACGGGATCCCCAACCCCAGTCCTTAGGACAAACACATTTAAATTTCAAGACTTTGTATCAAACTATATATTTTTCATAAATCCAAAGAGAACTATTTCAGGATCAGTTTTGAGTATATTTTATAACTATGATTTTTGAGTATAAAGTATTTGAGATAGATCTATCATTATATTTATTTTATCTCCCCATGTATTTTGCAAGATACCAGATATATAAAATATGCAGAACATAAATAAAATGCTAGAAATGGCAAAATAACAGTAAAATATCCAGCATAATCTTCACAATACACAAAAATGATATAACAATAGCAATAGTAATAACACTTGATTCGGAAAGAAATGTTCACAGGCCTCTTCGAGGGGGAAACCTCCAATCGAGCAGTGGTCTATTACAATAATCTCCAATCTAGGGTTCTCATACCCTTGACCCTTATTTATACTAAATATGTCTATTAAGAGAAACATCTAGAGGAAGATCCTTCTAGAAGCGGAATCTTCTATTAGGTCTTCTTACATCCGCCTTATTTTATTTTATTGAAAGGCCTTATTAATATTGACCTTTATTACATCTTAATACATTGATCTACCTATGTACAGGTTAGGACCTTAACATGTCCACCC
>ML777686.1:1048911-1089054 GCA_009831015.1 Picea engelmannii | reverse complement strand
GTTTATCTAAAGAGGGCTTCAGGAAATCTAGGTCGATCCGTACATAGGTGTTGTCTGATGTGCTACCACTCGAAGGGGTACCAACAAGGGTTACAAGGGTGGCCAACAGATGTGCGCTTAAGAACCACTTGTATTTCCTGCGTGTATGAATCCCTCAACCGCGGGTTTATGCGCGTAACGATAGATCTATGTGGCTTAAAGACGTCAGAATACGTCTCTACCCTGAAGAAAAAAATACCCACAATTTCTGCCAAGGAAAGTTCTCTGATACCACTTGCAAGATACCAGATATATAAAATATGCAGAACAGAAATAAAATGATAGAAATGGAAGAATAACAGTAAAATATCCAGCATAATCTTCACAATACACATAAATGATATAACAATAGCAATAGTAATAGCACTTGATTCGGAAAGCAATGTTCACGGGCCTCTTCGAGGGGGAAACCTCCAATCGAGCAGTGCTCTGTTACAATAATCTCGAAGCTAGGGTTCTCATACCCTCGACCCTTATTTATACTAAATATGTCTATTAAGAGAAGCATATAGAGGAAGATCCTTCTAGAAGCATAAGCTTCTATTAGGTCTTCTTACATCTGCCTTATTCTATTTTATTGAAAGGCCTTATTAATATTGACCTTTATTACATCCGAATACATTGATCTACCTATGTGCGGGTTAGGACCTTAACATGTTTACTCTATTAAAGTTCTCTTATGTATGTAGACCATCTTCTTTTATTTTATGTGATCATAAATATTTAGTTTAACTATGATCGATGTGACGAAAGTTTGTCTATGTTTTTCAAATACATGAAGTGTGAGGTTCCTGGTCATTTCTCAGGAACTCTCTTTAAAAAAAAAAAAAAAATTCTTGTTACCTTTTTCTAGCATTCTTTATATTTCTTTGATTATCATGACAAACTTCCTCAAAGTCCTGTTTCGAAAAAATCTAAATTCCCAAGAAAATATTAAAACAAAGAGGAGTACCACCTCTATAAAAATGTAGGGGGATTTTTATCCCCGTGAGGTTACCGTTTCGGTCCTAACAGATTCAAGCATCGAAAAATCTTTATCATGTCCTTTCTTCTCACAGTGAGAACATGTAGGCCTTTCCTCTTCATCTTTATTCACTATAGTTTTCTTCTTACTCTTCTCTTTTTCCTTCAACTTCTTCTCGAATTCATGTGTCTCCTCTGACTCATCCTCAACAACATATTTTAATTTGTTGGATTCAAGATGAGTAGCTTGTAGTGACACTTCATCAATATTAGTAGGATTGAACATCAATATAGTATGACGAAGATATGAGTACATACCACCAATATACTTTAGAAGAGTTTCAGGAGTATGTAATGAAATTCCCAAAGACAAATCCTTCCTCTTAAATTCTTGTGTATAAGCTTGAACATTTTTCCATTTTCCTTTCATTAGATGTTTCCAAGCAATCATTGATGTTTTCATATAATCTAATGGATAAAATTTATTTATTAATGTAGTAGTGAATTCAATCCAGGAAGATGTGATTTTACCATGTTGAATAAGATCAACTTGTGCCTTACTCTCCCACCATATTAAAGTTTTGTCACTCATCGGAAGAGTATCCAATTGTATCTTTACAAAGTCCTCCATGATCTTTTGGACCCTGCAATATACTTAAATTTTTTTGATCCAACTTTCCATCTTCTCAGCATTCAACTCTCCATCATAAGTAGACAAATCAAACTTTACATCTAGTTTTAACAAAGGAAAATCATGAGAATGAGAAGACTTCATAGAACGCTTTTTCCTCTTAGAAGATGATGATGAATATTATGACGATGAATATGATGATGATGATGATGATGAATAAGGCTCTTAAGGTCCACCACCTTCACCTCCTCGTTCTTCTTTTACCAAAGATTCTCCTTCTTCGGTCTTTTGAACTCTTCGTTGCAAATCATTTATTATTTCCTTCATCGATTGGTGTGTAGCCATAATTTGCTTAGGGCTCATGGGGGGATATTCTCCTTCCTTTCCTTCAGAATCCATATTATGCTTACGAAGTCTCCTTTCAATCTCAGCTTTATAACTTGCAAGATCTCCTTTACCAAGCTTGAGTTTGGCTCTTGTAAGCATTCACTTGCAAAAACTTGTCAAAACCATGCTCTGATACCACATGATCTGAAAATACCAAATGATTTATGAAAACAACTTGATCAAAATCTGATATTAAATAATCCCAAGCATCCTTAGATGTCAATTCACAACCACATCCGACCAGATTTGGAGAATTAAAGGACAAATTTGACCTATTTGCAACATGTCATGTGAATGTCTTATCCATAAACTCAAAATTCATGTAAATTAACTCATATTACCAAAACAAACTTGCTTTGAGTTCTTGAAAAAATCCCACAAGACTTATCTTTAAAATATTTCACAAAGATATAAATAATACATAAAGGAAAACCCACTTGAATGAAATAATTAAGAAACGTGAATTTCTATACATCAAGCTTCGGATGTGAATTTGTATAAATGAGCTTTGTTCATATTCAAAACTCTATGCAAAAGAATTTTCCAATATCAAAAAAGTTCTCTTTATAATTACATAAATGAAAAATAACTCCCTTGCAAAAACGTTCATTCTTTTCTATGTAGTAAGCCACTTATTTCTAACTCATCCAAATGAGCTCTTTCCTATACATGAAATAAATCTTTGTACAAAGAAAATGAACTTGTAATGTCTCCTGCTTAAATTATACAAACAATCTTTTACAAAAATAAGCTCTGTATAAAATAGATTAATACATGTCTTTTAACACCAAGAATTCATCTGGTGTAGTGGTGAGGGTGCTCCACATAGGGTATTTTGGAGGCTCGAATCCCAACCAAACCCATTTTATTATGAGATTTTTGTTATAATATTGTTATATGGTTTCAACCATATACTAAATATGGTATACATTTATGAAGCCTAAATAAAAAGGAGTGCATGACATATGTTTGTAGAAGTGGTGTGCTTTAAACCATATAATATATCGAATTAACAAACTTTGGAATGTGTGCATGTTTTTTGGGCCCTCGCGTGAATCTAGGGCATAGCATTTATGCACGAATAGAACTATGGGTAGAGGGGTAAGCCCTCGGCCCTTTTTCCACCCACTTTAACCATGTAACAAAATTATATGAACTATTTTCCATATAAAGGATAGGCATCATGTGATGGTGCATTGGTAAGTTTGTTGAACTGTTATGCTATATTCTTGGGTTCTATTCCTTTCGACTCTATTGGGCGCAAGCCTATTTTGAGGAAAGACCCAATTTTGGTAATGGAAGGTCTAATTTTGGAGAAGAATAATTGGTAGGAAAAATAACACGTGCGAGGGAAAGCTACATGCAAAGGATGAAAGCATGCAAGGTGCACATGCAGGAAAACCTAACCACATTACCATTAGGGTTTTGGTAAGAGATTGTAACAAATAAGAAGATTTATAAATTAGTATAAACAAGTACCTAGGAGGTCTAGGGCAGGGTTCCTGAATGTTTGTTGATACTGTTTTTCTCGGTTAGGGGAACACCTGTAAAATATGATACATTTTTGTAAGTTGTTGAGATGTAGGAGAGTCAAGTAGCTAGATATTGAGGGTTAGATCATAGGATGAGGAGCCTGGTGCGATCTAGTATGCCTCACAGAGGCTATGGAACATGTTTTGTGATTGTATAATCAGAGTTGTAGTGCATGTGACACTGTATATTTATGGACATATCCCAACAAGGGGTGAACCATGGCAACACATGTGTTATGTGTTGGTTTTATGGCATATTTACCTTATGTCAGAAATTATATGATGAATGGATGAATCAATAGTTCTGTAAGATTGGTTATCTGTTAGATCGGTTAGATTGCATGCAGAAAATTAAAAGATGAATGAATCTTAAGAATAATAGAGAGAACAAAAGATTAAAACCTAAGGAGAGTAAGTACAATCTCATATCCCCACTCTATCCCAGGTTGCAAGCATATGATATTTTCAGCCATCCATAGAACTATCTCGGGTGAGACTGTGCAATACATCTTATGTGTTGTGTTGCCCTCTGGTTTACCAGGAGGGCCGATAGTTTCAGAGGGTTTTGTTGGAAACCTTTTTAGATATGAACCTGGATCATCCCAAGACTAGGAAGAGATTAATAACCAACAAATAGTTCCATTTTCGGCTGGAACTGCATGGGATTAAGTGAATGGGATCCTTAGAGGATGCATGCATAAAATGAAGGTAGAAAACAGGAATGTTCATACCATGGAATCCAACAAAGGTGGAGATTGAAATCTGGCTGAAAACAAAGGAGCTTGAGTTTGTGGAGAAGGATAACATAAACCCTAAAATAACACTACGCAAATATATGGACAAGTACGTGTTTAGCGACCTACATGGGGTCATTTTATGTGATTTCTCGCATGTGTTTCGGGAGTGTATATTAAGGTTAAAATACAACCACCATACAAATCAAATTAGAAAACTTGAGTGGAATCCTATGGAGATTGTACAGCTACAACAAATTAACAAAAAATTCACGTGCGCAATAGATTTCTGGCTAGACAGTATTTTTGCAGGGTTTATCACAGAATTTGTAGTAGATACTGCAAAGTCTTATAGTGCAACAGAGAAAGAGTTTCTAAAAGGACCTAGAGGTAGGTATATCAGATCATTATATACTTCAATCAAGATATTACTGTATAACAAATGTGTAATGACTATGGCATCAGACAACTAAAATTCCCTGCATGCATGGGGGAAGGGGGAAAACACTGACAAAAGTTGGAAGAATGGAGGAAGAGATGGATAAGGGAAAGAAGGAGGAGGCCATGAACCTAATCATGATGGATGAGGAACATATCAAGAGGATAATGGAAATAACTAGAAATACGCACAGTGGAGTACCTTACCAATATAAGATGAATAATAAGAAGAGATCCATAGAATATAGAGAGGGATTGGAAAGTGATGAAGAAGAGGTAGAGGATATTTATGCTATTGAGAATATTGAGGAAACCATGCACACAACATATGAAAGGAATAAAATAGGTCCAAGGGAAGGAACAAAAGGAATAACTCCTATCCATGTCAGTTTTAGTGAAAAACCCATAACCTTGTGTGCGACTAATACACCAGCAAGAAAACCACCATTTAGACAACCAAATTTTAGTGGAAGAAAGATAGCAGGAAGTGCATCCAATCAAGGAGAAACAACTGTAAGAGCTAGTTCAGGAAGTAGTAGTCAAATATATACACCTCTCGGAGGAGGTATCTCAAAACAGTTCAATATGGTAGGACATGATCCCACCATTAGGTTACTAAAATTCAAGGGAGAGGCATCAGAGGATCCTGAAAATCACTTGTTCATCTATGAGAAGATATGGGAAGTAAAGCAGATCAGATATGAGGATACTAAACTTGCGCAGTTAGGTATCACACTAAGAGATTGTGCAATGGATTGGTACATGAGCTTAGATGCAAACAGTCCACCAGGAACAACAAGGACGATTGCATATGTCAATAAGATATTGATAAATGAATTTCAGAAGCCTAGTTCAGAAGATCAGTACATGAATAAGATGATTGAAATCAGACAGAAACGAGGTGAGTCTGTTTGGGAGATTGATCAAATGTTCAAAGGATTGAAAGGTAAATTGAAGTATGTCATGAATGACATGCAACATAGACTTCTCTTTGTGAATTCAATGCTACCACATCTGAAATACCCATTGAGACAATAGAAGTTTCAAAATCAGACAGAGGCTCTGTAGGCAACCTTAAAACTAGAAGAAAACCAATATCAAAAGAGATATCCAACAATAGAGGAGCTGAAGGAGGATCTGAATAACCTCGTATTTCAATTGAACCAGAATAAGGGAAAAGACAAAAGAGAATTTGTTTGGTGTACCACATGCAGGATAGAAGGACACCACAAAAATGAGTTCCCAACTTTTGTGCAGTACACATAAATAGGTATAACAAACCCCTTTCCAAAAAGAGGACCATGGTGTGACATATGTAAGACACATGGGCATGATCCATATCATTGTGCAATGAAAGTAACAGACTGTACCCAATAATTCATACTGAAATTTTTTCAAATCAGTGCGTCATTATGATAAAGATTGTAGGAAAATGGACATGATGAGGGAAAGAACTTCGAATACCTATAGGGTGTAGGCTGAAATGATTAAAGGGAAAGATGCACCACAGTTCAACCAGGTACCATATCCTTATAATAATGTGCAACAACAGTATACCATTGCAAAACAATAGTATAAAACTGCACAACCTCAGTATAATAACACGCAACCACAATATAACCCCATGCGGTATAATCAAGGTCCTCGGTACAATGCACCACGAGGAGATCTAACTAGATACAGAGGTGGAGGATGAGGTAGAGGAGGATTTGGAAGAGGAAGAGGTCCAGTAGAGTTCCATAACTACCAAAAACCAAGAAATTATGCAAGGGAATGTCCACTTCGACTTGCGACATGTATGTACTGTCGCGCAGTAGACCATGATACAGAGGACTTCCCAACATTATTGGGGAAGATTCAAGAAAAGAGAAATTAGAACAATCAGAATGTACAATGGATTTTTTCATAAACCCAAGATGATGGGAGGAACATCAACATAGTCACACATAGAGGATCTAAAACAGGAGTTGACGCAGCAAGACAAGACCCCGTGCAACACAAATGGGTGAAGAATAATATTGAACCACAAAAGTAGTTCGATGCAGGGAAAGAAAAATAAATATTCAAGGAAGCGAGATAGGAGTTCCTCTAGAGAGATTTTGCATCTACATCGATTACACAACATACTCATAATGTACCAATGTATGAAATGCCTTCCTCAATGGACCACACAGTGAATAACAACCTATACAACAAGTAAGTAACATAAAGAATTTTTTGCAATCCTATGTTAAGCTACTCAATGATCCATCATCTGTTAAAGTTTTGAAAAATATCTTAGAAAGATGTAACACAGAGATAGAGGGGAAATTAGATAAGAAGACAATTAATCACCTCCACTCAATAAGGAGGACAAGACGGGAATTCAGATTGATGATAACATTGGGAATTTCAATATGGGGGACATTATACTAGACTTGGGCTCTGAAGTCAACGTTTTACCCAAAAAGACATGGAAATTCATGGGAGAGCCCACATTAGAGTATTCACTTGTTCAGTTGAAACTAGAAAACCAACACATAGTTCTAGAAATTGGAAGGCTGAAAGGTGTGAAAATAGATTAGGATGCAGTGTGCACTAAGGCATATTTTGAAGTGATAGAAATAGTAGATGGTACAACGCCTTATCCAACATTTCTTAGACAGGATTGGGAATTTGATAACCAGACCATAATCAACTTGAAGATAAGGAATATGGCATTCAAATTATAAGAATAAAGAGTCATTATGACATTAGATATATCAGAAGGAGAAAGGTTTGTAGACCCCACTTGCTTAGATCTAGAGGAAATAAACCAGTTATACAGAAACACCCCATGCAAAGAAGATTATGTTAACCCAACTGCAAATGGAGTACTTAGATGGAGGATCATCACATCATATGCTTCTGACTCAGATACAGGGTTGGAGAATTAGAAACACATATTACATGAAGTGTCCACAAGAATATACTGCGCAATAAGATGGGGGGTTACAGAGATCAGAGAACCGCCCAGTTTTCATGGAATAAATGACTTAGAAGAATTCTTAAGAAGATAAGAATATGAAGTGTTAGAGAATCATAGGTTCTTAGTGTTAGAGAAATATTTTCCTCACCTTATGAAATCTTATAGAGAGGGCCTTATCCCATTCCCCCATGTAGAATTATTTTCCTTGATGACAAATTCCATAGATAAAAATAAATATTTCTCCACTTGTATGCATCTTGACAGCTATACAACAAGCGTATATGCAGGTTTCTCCACTACAACCCGCGTATATCGGGATTTGTGCCATAAATTCAAAATTAAATGCCGGGTTTCCATGTCACGATAGGAGATCTCTAATCCTTGGCCTTCCACATACTGGAAACGTTCTGACTCGACCCTTCAGTATGTGGAAAAGGAGAGAGAATTCCAGTATGTGGAAAAGGAGAGAGAATTCCAGTATCTGAATGGATCATCCCTATGGTAGTTCAAGAGAATAAACAAGGGGGGATAAATATTTGTAGTTCTGAGTAAACTGAATGATGCTTTCCTAGATGATACTTTCCCTACACCTTTCACAGATGAAGTCTTAGAGAATGTGGGAGGCCAAAAATCATAGTCATTTATAGATGGATTCTCATGTTACCATCAGATAAAGATATCCCCAAAAGACATGTACAATATTACTTTTGCCACATAATGGGAATCCTACTAGTACACAATCATGCCTTTTGGGCTGAAGAATACACTAGACATATTTTCAAGGGTAGTAATAGTTTCTTTTAAGGATTTCATACATTTTTTTAGAAGTGTATCTGGATGATTGGACTATATATTGTTTGTTAAAATACCATGTGGAAGTGTTAAGGATGATGTTGTAAATATGCACGTAGTGTCAGATATCATTGAATATCAAGAAGTGCATCTTTGGGACACCTTTTGGAATATTATTAGGCCATATAGTCTGTAAACAAGGCTTGCTAGTAGATCCTGTCAAGATTGCATTTATTGTTAATTTTCCACCACCAAAATTAGTGCCCCAGTTGAGAGCAACATTCATACATACAAGGTAATACAGAAAATTTATAAAAGGGTATGCACAGATCACTGCACCAATGGAAAAGTTGTTAAAGAAGGACACTAAATTTCAGTGGAATGAGGGCTGTCAACAAGGTTTGAACACCCTAAAAGAAAATATGGTCATAACACCTATTCTAGTATTCCCCAATTGGGAAAATAATTTTCATGTGCATGTACATGCATCTGCTATAGCATTTGGAGCAATTATGGTGCAGCCAAAAGTAGGGGACTTGGACCACCCTATATCATTTGCAAGAAGAAAACCATTAGAATTAGAGAAAAACTACAGTACTACAGAAAGAGAAGTCCTAGCTATGGTCTATGCACTTCAAAAGTTCATACATTACTTACTGGGTAAACACTTTAAGATGTTCATAGATCATTCAACCCTAAAATACCTAGTTAACAAGCCATCGTTGAGGGGGAGGATCTGCAGATGGTTGTTTTTATTTCATGAATTTTATTTTGAAGTGATAGTCAAACTAGGCAAGCTAAATATAGGACCAGATCACCTATCAAGGGTCACGAATGAAGAGGAACCTACCAAATTGGAAGAAAACTTCCTTGATGTGAGTTGTTTTCAGTACAAATAGATGATGAATATTTTGTATATATCATTGAATATTTGAGCAAAAGGATTGCGCCACAATATTTTAATACCACATAGAAGAAAAATCTAGTAGTCAGATCTCTAGACTATCAACTAATTGCAGGACATTTATACAATATGGGCGCAGACAACGTTTTGAGAATATGTGTACTAGAACATGAAAGGCCTAGGATTTTGGTAGAATCTTATGAGGTAATAGATGGAATACCTTATGTAGGAAAATTTACCGCATAGAAGGTATTGCTCGTAGGTGTATGGTGGAATCAATTCACAGAGATGCTAAGGAATATTGCTAGATATGTGATGTTTGTTAGAGAGTTGGTAAACCTAATATAAGGGGTGAGATTTACCTAAGAACACAAGTAACTCTGTAGGTATTTGAAAAATGGAAAATAGACTTTGTGGGACCAATTAATCCACCATCAAAAAGGTCAGGAGAAAGGTGTATCATTACTGTGACAAAATACTTAACAAGATGGGAAGAAGCAACACTAGTTAGAGATTGTAGCACAGAGACAACAACACACTTCTTTCTTGAGAAAGTGATCACTAGATTTGGCCGTCCAAGGATTTTGATGAGTGACCAAGGTACCCACTTTATCAATAGTACTATCAAGGCTATGAATGATGAGTTTTAAGTCTATCATCAGAAGAGTAGACCATACCATCCTCAAGTAAATGGAATAGTGGAAGCCTTCAATAGAATCTTGGAGAATTCTCTAACAAAGATATGAAATGTCAATAGGGATGATTGGGACTTGAAAATACCAGCACTACTATGGTCCTATAGGACTACATGTAAAAATATGATAGGACAGACACCATTCAGGTTGGTGTATGGGAAAGTAGCAATGGTGCCACTGGAATTCTTGGTACCCAACCTTCACATAGCAACAATCACCAACATGATAGAATGAGGCGTAGTAAAGGAAACATTAAATCAACTAATAGAGATGGAAGAGGATAGGATTCTGGAAGGATTTCATCAAGAAGTACAAAAATCAAGAGACAAATCTTGGCATGACAAACACATCAAGATAAAGAGTTTCAAGGAGGGAGACCTAGTCTTGCTTTATGACAGTAATTTTTTTCAGCATCCGAGTAAATTCAAAATGAATTGGCTACGGCCATATGAAGTGAAGACTGTCTAAAAAGATGGGGGATATATACAGTTAAAAGACTTGGGAGGAAAAAAACTGAAAGGAATGATCAATGGGAGTCAATTGAAATTGTACAGAGACAGTCGACCTCCTAGCACTTAAAAGTTACAATGTAGTAAGAAATTATGTAAATAGTGTACTATCGTAGAACTTAAGATAGAAAAATGAGAAAAAAAGAAATAAAAATGAGGAAAGGAAGGAAAAAGAAATACAAAAATACAAAAGACAAAAAATAAAAAAGTATTGGGAAGTACAGTGCGCAAAGGAAGTGGACTCAACACGATGAAAGGAAAAATGTCACTGCATAACATATGGGCAATACACTTCGCACTAGGGAAAAGTTACAGTAAAAATACGCGACACACTCAAAAAGTTCAGTATCACAAAAAATGTACCAATGGTCCCAAAAAGTGAAAAATGATAGTTAGGGAAAAAAGTTGCCAACTGGAGGAATTTATAAAATAAAATGAAACGTACTCATTGTATTAATAACAGTCAAGGAAGCTTCTCCAAGAAGATTCACAGCATTGATGTCATGCACTATATAAAGGAGAAATGGGGGAAAGTTACAACTTATTGTGAATTTGCAAACTACAACGTTAGAAGAGCAAAAACAGTAGAGTTGAATTGACGAGTGCACAATGCGAACCAGTTGACAACCATCTGGTGAAAGAATTCAGTGCCCACGATGGCAACACCAAATATTGGCACGCTGAACCAAACAGTGAGGAAAACCCAAAGCATCGTTAGGGAATCTTATGAAACCAGTGAGATCGAGCCAAAACCCGCACAAAGGAGGGAATTCATCGATGTTGACACAATTTTGTCACCACATGTAGAAATAACAAGCTCGACACTAGTGATGGAAGAATCCCATGAACCAACCAAGCTTGGCATGGACGTTGACTCGAATGACAATGCGTAGGGTCGAGAGGCCGAAGACATAGGCCACCTACATAGACATGCTAGGGCTGAAGAAGCCCACAGAGAAAATGGGGCCACCACGGTAAAAATAGAGGCTACCACACTGAGACAACCACCCAGAGCAGGGTCTGTGTAGCATCGGGAGGGTATGGTGGAAGAAATTACCATCCAACTAGTCTATGGCACCAAAGAAAGATAGATGGAGGTTGGGACTTGAATTGATCTGCCAAGAAGAAAGGGAAAATAACCCATGGTGTGGTCACCGTACAGACATCCTGATGAAACAATAGTCCTACCATGCATTCATGAGGGAGTGAAGGCCACACATTCCCTTCTAGGATGTGTGGAAATATTGCAGTATTCAAACCATGACATGGCCGATGCTAGAAAATTCCCAGAGTTTGCGCAACAGGTATACCTTGAAAGTATAGGCACGGGCCCCTTTGGTGACCAAATTCTACAACCAAAACCATGGGTAGCCGGCTTGGCCAATGTAGGAATTTTGAACTTGCTAGAAATTCCCCATTTTGGTAGGGGGAAAGAGGTAAACAACTACATCAAGCATTTGACAACAGTCCTCCATGGAGGATTCTTATGGTTGGAGGAGCTCATCTCAATAGACGTGGAACTAATTTCATTCATCATAGGTATTCCATCTATAGGAGAGAATCCTACATAGTACCTTGATGATAAAAAAAAGGAGAAATCCTTGGCCGAGGAGATGAATAAAAATTACATCACAGAGAGGGGCTTGCACGAGATCATAATCAAGAGGATCAACGACACAACAATGAGAATGGCCACCAAATTCATGACCTGTAAAATGCTCAGAAAATGTCGCAAGGAGGAAGTCCATGTTGGGGTCATCGCAGATGAAGAAAACTTATGTCATAGAGAGGGGCTCGCATGGGATAATAATCAAGAGGATCATAGACACAACAATGAGAATGGACACCAAACTCATGGCCTGTAAAATGCTCAGAAAATGTCGTAAGGAGGAAGTCCCTTCCAGCGTCATCGCAACTGTAGCATAGTACGCCAATGGCACTCTGCTCAGCTAGGCCCTGTATTTATTGAACTTGTTCCTTAATGACTAAAAAGACACATAGGACTTGGGAACAGAGTTACACGATTCATGGTTACTCATTTTGATCACATTGATCGGGTGGAGGGAGCCCCCATATTCTTATTTTTGCGACAGGATAGGTCATTTTCACGCATTGTGGTATACTTCAATGGGGATCACTTCGGACCCCAAAAGAAGAAGCGACAACACAAGTACCTTTCTGCAGTACTTCAATGAGATACAAGAGAGTGTTGCAAATACTTGGACAATCACTCCAGACATTGTCGCACAATACAGGGAAATATCCAACTTCAGAGAGACAAGGCATAATATGTGGATCCAAGCACGTCAGGATCTGGGATAGGAGTGGCTATAGTTAAGATATTGCGTCACTAAAGAGGACATATAAATGGCCATGAGGGATTGGAATGATGAACAGAGGATTCCAATCCTAAATCAAGAAGTTCCTAAGGGTATAGAGGTAAACGCAAGGTCAACCAAGACACCTTCAAGGGACACCGTTGTGCCCAAAAATCCAACGAAGTGGGGGAAGCCCAGCCAAAAGCCAGCATAGTAGAAGAAGGGGAGTGTGTTGAAGAGAGATGCACAAGAAACACAAAAGGATATTTCTCAAGACAAGAAGAACAAGGAGCGGGGGACACTGTGACACAAGAAACCCCCTCGACAACCACCCCACAAGAGACAGGTCCACCCAAGAGGCCAATAATACATACACGGGGGTCGAGAAAGAAGGAAAAGGAACATAAGAAACTCCCAGAATACACTATCACTAAGGATGACGCAGACCTCGCGACATAAATAGTGCAAGACCACTCAGCGGAATAACTTGAATAAGCCCAACACCAGAGAGGAAAAATACAAGATGATCTAGTAGGGATAAATAAGTTCCTCTAGTAGATCAGGTTAGCATAGAGGCCTAATAGGGGAACAAAATATTTCCCCAAAGCAACATTAGTAGAGACAAGGACTGCGTCGAGTGAGCAGGACACAATTCAAACTATAGCGCAGGCGAGTCTGACTTTCAAAATGACAACTAACATCATGCAAATGTATGAAGCCATATCCTAGACACCATTGAAGGATATATAATAGGTAGAAATTTTATTAGAAAGAATACCTACCAAGGCACTATATAGGCTCCAAGTTAGTGTCACAAAGGAGGTAAAATCGTGCACCAAAATAGATGCAACAAAACTGCAGAAGATGAGAAATGGCAAGGACGCCTTGGAATTAGTGGTCGAGCAGGTCAATGTCGAAACCAAGGAGGAAAAGGAGCATGCAAAAACAATATAACAGGGTGTGACAACAGTGTACAATCACATCCCTGACAATGCATAGGTAGAGAACACAAGCGCAGAGGATAAAGTCAAGATTATTTCCCAAACCATTGAACACTATAGGCAAGAGATTGAAAAATTAAAAGAAAAGTTGACTCTTAAAACTCCTATCAACGTTAGAGAGTAGAGTAAACAAGAAGTTGCACTCGAATTAACAGAACTAGAGAAGCACGTAAGCGCAACATAAGAGTTATTTGACAGAGTCATGCACCTCTGGACAATGTTGGATGAGGATGAACAGGTCCAACAATGGGACCAAGAAGAGGAAAGGCTCACCGCAGCCATACAAGATATCAAGAACATACATAAAACAATGACCATCATAGAGTATCTGAAAGCTAATCATGACTTGAAGAGGTTGCAGGCAGATTTAAAAGCCACGCAAATGAAAAAATAGGAGAGACGGGAGGAAGTAGAACCCCTCTAGGAGAAAGCTTCATAGTTGATCGTGCAATTAGAGGAGGAGAAGAAGAATATGGTTCAATAACATATAGAGGGTGCAACACTAATCCAAGAGAAATCACAGTGCAGTTAGTAGAGGCACTGACATGAAAAGTCACGGAGGTCAAGATGTGAGGAAGGGAACTAGCAGAGAAGTTTCAAATTTTGGAAATAGTCATAGAAGGAGTGCGCACTGGCTAAGTGGCTCAGGAAAAGACACATGTCAGTGTTGGGGGCATATTTTGAGGAAATACCCAATTTTGGTAAGGGAAGGTCTAATTTTGGAGAAGAACAATTGGCAGGAAAAACAACACATGCGAGGGAAAACTGCATGCAAACGAGAAAAGCATGCAAGGTGCGCAGGCAGGAAAACCTAAACACATTAGGGTTAGGGTTTTGGTAAGATATTGTAACAGGTAAGAAGCTTGTAAATTAGTATCAATAAGTACCTACGAGGTCTAGGTTAGGGTTCCTAAATGTTGGATGATACTTTTTTTTCTCAGCTAGGGAACGACTGTAAGATCTGATACATTTTTGTAATTTGTTGAGTTGTAGGAGAGTCAAGTAGATATATCTTGAGAATTAGATCGCAAACTAAGGATCCTGGTGCGATATAGTCCATCTCACAGAGGTTGTGGAACCTGTTTTTTGATTGTATAATCATAATTGTAGTGCATGCAACACCGTATATTACAAAAATCTAAATAATAGAGCATAAGAAGCCAGATCTTTGTGGACATATCTCAGGAGGGGGTGAACCATGGAAACACTAGTGTTATGTGTTGTTTTTATGGAATATTTATCTTTTTTCAGTATTTAGATGATGAATGTATGAAGTAATAGTTGGTTTAGATGTGGTATATGTCAAATCAGTTAGATTGCATGCAGAAAATTAACAGATGAATTAATCTTAAAAATAATAGAGAGAACACAAGATCAAGGCCTAAGGAGAGGAACTAAAATCTTATATACCCACTGTTTCCTAGGATGCAATCACATGAGCTTTTCATCCACCCATAGAACTATCTCGAGTGAGACTGCATAGTACATTCTATGTGTTGTGTTGCCTTCTAGTTTATGAGGAGGGCCGATAATTTTAGAGGGTTTTGTTGGAAACCTGTTTAGATATAACCATGGGTCAGCCCAAGAGTAGGAAGAGAATAATAACCAACACAATCCAAAAATATTTTAACAAACTTTACCCATTATTTTCCAATGGGAGGCTTCCACGTGGAAACCTCTCATTGGTTGAACATTTCCATGTGTCAGACAATAACTGATGCCACCTGTCAACATGCAATTCATCCACCTGTGCACCACATTTCAACATGTCATTGAAACACTTGTCATCACAAACTTTCCTAGTTAGCTTCCAACTAGGTGCCACATGTCACCCTTGCAGTGGTGCCACATGCCACCTCCATATTTTCCTGCACTTTGACGAGCCATATCTTTTTCATATGAGCTCTGTTTGAGGCGTCATTTTCCCTGTTGGAAAGATGGTGGTAAGATCTACACATTGATGTTGTTTTCTAAATCATTTGAGACAGTCAAATTTTGAGGATCCACTAGGACCTTAGTGAGTGTTTTTTAGATCCTCCTGGATCATAGAGGGTGAGTGCATTGTCAAAGAACCAGGTTGTCAGGCCTGAAAATTGAAATCTAGTGTGAGTTGCACTCTCGAAGAACCAATTTGCCAGGCCTAAAGACTGAACTCTATTGTGAGTTGCACTGTCGAATAACTAGGTTTTCAAGCCTTAAGAGTGAACTCTAGTGTGAGTTACATTATCAAAGAAACAGGTTTTCAAGTCTAAAGAATGCACTCTTGTGTGAGTTGCACCGCAACAACAAAGTTGTTGTTGGTCATTTTACTGATATTCTTCCTAGCAATGAGTCCCTTGAGTTCCCAACAGTGAGATTCCTAGTTACCTATGCTAGAGAGACCTTGATAAATGAATGGTACATCCTGAGGGAATGATTATAGTGAAGGGGGAACATTCCTTGGGCTGGGCAGGTCAATGGGAAGAGAGCTAGGGTAAATAGGGATAATTGTAGGAGAATGTCAGTGGCTTGTATATAGATATATATGTGTGTGTGTGTGTATGTGTGTGTGTGTGTGTTTTGGTCCAGGGTGCCTTTGTATTTGTGATTTTGGGGGCCGAATGTGCCTATGTATATATGGTATTGGGGCTAGAGTGTCTATGTAAATTTTTTTAGGCTGGAATGCCTATGTGATTTCGGGCCAGATAGCTTGTATGTTGATTATTGGTTGGGGAGCTTGAATTCTAAAATGAAATTACACCTGAAGGGTGTTGTACATTGAGGACAGTGCAAAAACAAGGGGGCTGGGATGTAACATACCTATTCCAAATACCTAAGAATTATAATGTAATTATATAAATGTGAATTAGGCTGGTGATTCAATGTGTTGGGGTGAAGAGTCGTATTGATTTAATATGGCCACAGGCCGATTTGCATAATCTGAAAATTGAAATAATTAATAAAAGTAATAACCGTTGGTTGTGATACGAAATATATGAAGAACGAAGGGGGCTATGATTCCATGAGAGAGAGAGGTCCATGGGTATTAATCCAACCCACATTCTTGATATTATTATCTTTCTGTATAACCTTTTATTTGTTGATTGAGTGTATAAGAGGCCAATCATTAAACTCATGTAAGAGGGTGGGTGTGAGTGGTCACATTCCATAGTTATTGGAGAGAATGGGTTGATGTACAATCATCCTTGAGAAAAGTGTAAATCAAGAAAGAAAGGAAGAAGAGGAAATTCGTATGCAAATTCCAGAATAGGGGACAATTTTTACTTAGAGATTTTAGGTAGCAAAGATTTTAGTTTTTACCATGGTATACTTGAAGGAAGTCATTGTTTGGTTGTGTTGTTATGCTGAGATAGAGGCTTTGTGTGCCAGTAAACTGAACTATAAGCCGATTGCGTGATTCCAGTTGAGGAAATATATCAGATCCTTGTGAAGGTTGATGTGAGAAAACATGAAACAACTAAGAGGTCTTAAAGTTTCCAGTTGAGTGATTCATGTCTAACCAAATGCACTAGTGGCTCTGATAAATGAATGATACAACTCGAGGGACTATGAGCAGTGAAGGGGGTACATTCCTTGGGTAGTGTAGGTTGCGGGGAAAATAGATAGATGGAGATTTGGAACTATTGTGAGAGTAGAACCTAGGTTTGGGGTTGCTCTGTGTGGAGAGTGGATATATAGTGAGCTAGATCTCCTTGTGGACTCATAGCCTTAGCTCAGAGGTGGCTTGTTGATGAGAGAAAATGATCAACAATGTCTATGGCTGGGAGTTTCATCCTTCATTTGTAGCCAGTTTGTTAATCATTAACAAATAAGTGTTTTTGTTATGTTCTTATTCTAAATTATGCTATGTAAATAGTTTATATGAATGTTGTGTGTTTTTTGTTGCTTGAACAATTATATTCATGTTTAATATATGCTATTAGATGCATTTAGAATTGTAGTATCAATCAAATGGTCAAATATGTGTTTGATCTGCGACTCGTAAACTACAAGAATTCGATTAGCAATAAATCTTAATAACTTAATTAATTTGTGCACGTGATGTTGCTGGGATGGGTTGGGGGACATTACATGTTGTAAATCAAGTCTAAATGTGATTGTTGCTATTGGTTGAGTAGCTTCAACTGCTTTGCTTGAGATGCCATGGGGATGTTGTTGCAATAGTATACATAATCTAATCTAATAATTTAGACTTCAATAGTATACATAAATTATTAGATTATTGATAATTATATTTAGACTTCAATGTATGATTTATGATTTATGTGACTAGTGAGATTATCAATAACAATTTGATCAAATTCCAAAATTTTAATTTGAATAACAAATTGATAAAATTGTAAAAAAATCTATATTGACCAAATTTGTGACTAGTCAGATTATCAATAAAAATTTGATCAAATTCCAAAATTTTAATTTGAATAACAAATTGATAAAATTGCAAAAAAAACTATATGGGCCAAATTTCAACTAAGGTGGTCGAAAACGACAAACAATATCCACCTTGGGACTAGGTTTGGAATTTGATGTTTTACAGGAGGTTTTTTTGGTTTTTAGATGTATTTGACACGTGGATACAAAATCCACACGTCAAAATTTACTGATATAAAAAATATCAACCCATCATAAATTCTAGGTGCTTAGTTTAATATAGTGTCACTTACCTAGGCTTCACATTGAAGAGGGCTTGGGCAAAGGTTTGTTGGAGGATTAAATATAACAATAAAAAATAAATTAATTAGTTTCATCACAATTCTTGAAATTTAATTAGTCCATAGTACTAATTCACATAAAGTGTTAATATTTAATTGAATATCCATTTACTGATAAACAATTTGACACTCATGAATTTGGGTTAAAACTAAAATGACGGACATAAAAAACAAATTACTGTCATCAAAATTTCACTTGATAGGTAACATAAATTTGAAATTCCAGCCCTCCTTTCAGATGCATCAGCAACAACAAATAATCTAGGATGTATATTGGTTGTCGTTCCATAATCTATGCTCCTCGTATTACATACAAGCAATTTCAATTATTAGCTTGAGTGGGAGAAGAGATCCGTTATTGCTGACTATTTTGAAGTATTTTTGAGGTGTGATGTGATGACTATCATTAAGAGGCGTAGGATAATTATTGTTAACAGTTAACGTTGTTTCTTGGGTCTACACCAAGCTTATGGTAGTAGTCGAGGTAATAGTTGCATCCTATCGCTCTGTTCAATGCTTGAATGGTTTCCCAGAATCCTTACCGGATGCCATAGCGCAGTGACAAAGGGATCTCACATTCCAATACAATAGCCCAGTCTTCCACGATATTGAATCATCTTGAGAAACCAATCCAGGGTTATTCAGTAAATATATGCATAGGAATGCCCCTACTTCACCATAATTATAATTCCTACAAAAAGCGAGATCAAACAAACGAACAAACAAAAAACAAACTGTCAATCACCAATCATTCAATTCGATTTATTTTTTTCTTGATAAAACAATATATAATTTCTTTCTATCTAAATAGAGATACATATAAACACACATACCATGTGAATTGAAAGGGGCCACGCCCATAGTATTTATTCCTGGTTGTGCAACTCGAATCATAGTAATATGTCTTGTCTATCTCATCCACGTAGCAGTATAGGCCTGTCAATTTGTCACTACCCGTCAATTAGAGGAAAAAACCAATCTAAAATCAAATCATCAATGTATATATTTATGTTAGTTAGTTATAACCTCAACATCGTATGACTATACACGGTTAGCTGTTTTGGCCAGTTGTACTAGCAGTTAGGATTTTTTCTTTCGTTTCTTGATTCAGTTGTAATTTTTCTCACCTATAAGATTCATCCTATGATCTAATGTGAATTCTCTCTGTACATTTTTGTTTCCAATCTGTCTTCTCTATATTATCTTCTTTATTTCTTATTTTTTCATGGTATCAGAACATAGGAGGTAAGACTCTTCACAGATCTTGGAAAGCAGTCTACTTAAAAGATCATCGGAGAAAACACAACGCGTGGTAGCAACCCTGCAGACGGACTAAGCATTTAAAGATTAGCGAAATATCTACTTCAAGAGGAAAATATAGTCGTAGCAAAGGAGAAGCTACAACAGTCGTAGGATCGGCCACAAGAATAGATCTTGGTCATCAGTTCAAGCCCAGGTAGATTAAGGAGTGTGCAGAAGGAGACTAGATCTCAGCCATCAGATCTAAGCGAGTGGATCGACAGTCATCGGATCCAGGTAAGTCGCACATTGTTTAACCCTTATCCTTCCATTTGCAAAGGACACATAGAGGAGATGAGTCTCCCGAAGTCCATAAGTGAATCAGGACCATCCATTTGCAATGGACGCGTGTCAATAGATCCTATAGTTTGGATGTATAGCACTCCGAAGGATTTTTTACGAGAAGGTGTCTAGGTTCACGAAGTCCTTGAGAGCCGAAGTAACTCTGGACTGTTGGATCCAAGGGACACATGTCAGACGATCCCCGTATTTGGCTATCTCGTACTCCGGGAGGAAGAAAGCAGTGCTGAGTAAAGAACTCCCAAAGGGCCGGTTGCCTAGAGTTAATCTTGTCCATTGATTTTAGTGGATTCGCAGTGTTAGATCTAGAGGTCCCGAGCATCAAAAATACGGAAGAATGAAGGTATGCTGATTCAAAAAATCCTGAAGCTCCGAAGAGCCAGAGTAGATATAGACCATTAATCGAAGTGGACACATGGTAAGAGATCCTACACTCCACTGGATAACCACTTCGGGGGAAAGACGGATGCATGAAGCGAGAAATCCTGGAGGCGCGAAGCCCAGAGTTCATCTGGACCGTCCATCAATGAGGAAACATGGCGCTAGATATCTAACTTCAAAGGCCTAGGAATCTGGAGGATTTTGCAAAGTGAAGCATTGGAGTGAGATTTGGCCGAAGTCCGAGAGTTCATATGGGCTGTTGAAGGTTATGGACACGTGTCGGCAGATCTGACACTCTGAAAAGTTAACACTCCAGAGGTTTGCGTGTGCAGTGTTGTGAGGATTCTCGAAGGACGTAGTTAATTTCAGACATCCAATCAAGAAGACATGTGGAGGTTGATCTCTCACTTTGGATATTCAGCACTCTAGAGATTTGCGCGTATTAGCAGACGGAAACTCCCGAATGTTAGAGTTCCAGAGAATATCTTGTTCATTGGTTTGTAGAGGTCTGAGGATCATTGTATAGTTCACCACTTTGGCACTTCAAGAGTATTGTGATTAAGAGCGGTGAAATATCTCAGAACGCCGAAGTCCTGAAATCCCAAAGTGCCTGGAGCTCCCAAAGTAGTTCTTTTTGGGATTAACACCTAGTTTTCAACCTTTGATCATATAAGGATGTAACACCAAAATTTCTTTTTGTTTAAACGAAATAAGTCTTGTCTTGCAAGTAAACTTAGAGAGCTTGATTCCTCCATTTAGAGGGTCTACAGTCGATAAAGAACAAAACTCATAGTTATGAATTAGTAGATCTCGTTCTCGGATAATCAGATCCAACCAGATCAGAGCTAAAGAAATGATATGGCCCATGATTTTTTTGGACCGAAGTCATGGAAAGACAAGACAGGTAAAGCACGAAAATCACTAACATTATTTTTTTGTTCTATTTATTTTCAAGATGGCCACCTCTAACAATTTAGTACCAACACAAGGGTCAATTTTTCTTGGAAAGAACTATAAATTTTGGTCTCTTAGAATGATATCCTTCCTACAAACACATGAGTGATGGGATCCAATGAATATTGTCTACGTGAAAACAGATCCAGCAGACCTAGCTGCCATGAACAATCAAGAGAGAGATGCTCAGGAGAACAGAGGAAAAGAGAGAATAAGGCAAATTTCTAGATTCATAAATCAATGGATGGCTCGATTTTCTAAAAAATAACAAGTGTTGTTACTTCAAAATAGATATAGGACATTCTAAAAACAACTTACCAGGGAAATGACGGGGTCAAAACAGTTAAGTTTCACACCTTGAGGACGCATTTTGAGACTTTAAAAATGACAGAGTCTGGAAATGTTGATCAATTTATGACCAGAGTCATGGGAATTGTAAACCAGACTAGGTTGACTAGTGAAGACATCCCTGATTAAAGGATTTTTGAGAAAGTCCTCAGAAGTCTTCCAAAGAAATTGAAAATGATTGCTACAACCATCCTTGAATCCAAGGATCTGTCAAAATTTTCAACAAATAAACTAATGGGCTCTCTGTTGACACATGAGACCAGACTACATCTAGAATATGATTCAATAGCTACCGCCTTCAAGACTCAATTCTCTTTCAGCAGAGGGAGAGGCAGAGGTAGAGGAAGAGGTCACCGAGGCAGAGGGAGAGGTACAAGTAACAATCACTCAAGTGAAGGTCACAGACATCAAAACCAGAATCAGAATTTTTAGCCTCAAAGAGGCAGAGGGAGGAGATCAAATGACAAAGAAAGCATACAATTCTATTACTGCAAAAAGTATGGAAACTATGAATCTGAATGATGGAAGAAGAAAAAATTTCAACACTCATGCATAGCACATGTCTCAAATCATGAAGGAGAAACCTCAGATGGGATGTTTCTCTCATGCCACAAGACTTAAGAACAACAAAAAGACCTCTGGTTGTTGGAAAGTGGATGCAACAATCACATGAAAGGTAACAAAGATTTACTTTCATGCATTGATTCATCTATTTCATCTGATATTACACTTGGAGATGACTCTTTAGTCAAAGTTAAAGGAAAAGGAAATGTGCCTATTCTCACTACACAAAATGTAAAGAAACACATAAACAATGTCTATCACGTTCCATATTTGAAACATAATCTATTAAGTGTAGGACAACTAGTTGAAAATGGCTATACGGTACTTTTTGAAGGAGCATCATGTAGGATATATGAAAAACTTCCCAGCATAAAATTGATTTATGAAATCCACATGACTAGGAATATAATGTTTCCCCTAACCCTTAGAACTACAAATTTGACCCAATCTTATGCACAAAGTGCATCCACCCCCAATGAAACTATGGTTTGGCATGCAAGATTTGGACATCTCCCCTTTTAGATTCTAAGCCTTCTACATAATAACTCCATGGTCAAAGTTCTACCTATATTCAAACAGAAAAATCCCCCATGTGAGTCTTGAATTCTTGGAAAACATAAGAGAACAATCTTTCCACAGTCCTCCACTCAATCCAAACAACACTTAGAGTCGGTTCACACTCGCTTATATGGACCAATGCAAACAAAGTCAATAGGTGGTAGATTTTATTTCCTAACATTTATTGATGACTTTGGCAGGAAAATATGGATCTATTTCCTCATACACCAGTCTGAAACCTTTGCACAGTTCAAAGAGTTCAAGGACGACGCTGAAAAACAAAGTGGGAAATATGTGAATATTCTCAGGTCAGATGGAGGAGGAGAATAATTTTCAACAGAATTTGCAAATTTCTGCAAATCACAAGGCATAATCATGCAGACCGTAGCCAGGTATACTCCACCACAAAATGGAGTGGTTGAGAGGAAAAATCAGACTATAATGAACATGGAAATGATCCTTCTCAGAGAGAAGTTTATGTCAAATATATTTTGGGTTGAAGCAGTAGCATGCTTAGTTTATCTCTTGAATAGATCCCCAACCACTAGTGTCAAGATGAAGGTCCCTAAAGAAGCATGGAGTGGGACAAAACTGAATGTTGCTCATATTAGGACTTTTTGATCCATTGCATTCTCTCACATACCTTTCGAATTGAGGAAGAAACTTGATTATCAAAGTTAGAGATGTATTTTTGTTGGCTACAATGAGACATCCAAAGCCTACAAAATCTACAATCTGATTTCAAAGAAACTAATTCTCAGCAGAGATGTCAAATTTCTTGAAAATTAGTTATGGAGTGAGTCTGGAAATCGCCTTATAGATAGTCAAAATCCATTGTTGCCACTTCCTGAAAACACAAAACATTCAGGACAACAAACACATCATCCTGTGCTTCCAATATTGTAGGTACAAGGACATCTTGAAAGTTCTCAGGACAACTCTTGATCTAGTGGATATTGGTGGCCACCCACCTATTCCAACCAGCTCCTCATGTCCATTTTTTATTCAACACATCTTTTTGTACTACTTTATAACTGTGAGTTCTACACTTTTGGGGTTGTCTGAAGCCTCACACATTCTCCAGGTGGATATGGGTGGCCTCTCTCCTAATCCAACTGGATTATTTTGTATGTTTTCATGTCAGCACATCTTGTTGTAGTTCCAGGGCTGTTTTTGGGCCCTAAACATTGTTTTTTTTTCCTCGCCAAAATCAAACTGTAGACGAAGTGAGATTTTGAAGGAGGAATGTGTATATCTCTGAAATACCTTTCTAATGGGCTATCAAACACCTGAAATGGAGGTCGTATGAAAATGTTACGGCCCTAGGAAGTTGAGGTACCAAATTACACCAACTTACCCATAGGGCCCACATGACTTTTGGCGTTTCACCTTCTAGGGTTAGGTTTTTGGATGTCTATGGTTTTGACATTCATGAATAATATGAAAAGGGCCTCTGGAGCCTCATTGTAATCCATTATACTCAAACAGATGCGCATAGTAGCCACATATCTTCTTAGAGATGGCTACCACCATTCAAGCAAGTTTTAGTTTTGCAGTTTTACAGTTTCATCCTATTTCATTATTTAATAGAAGATATTGTTCACTAGATATTTGTGTTATTCTTCCTATCTCTATGTTTATTGTATTCAGTATGTTAATCAGTTCGTTCTCCTCCTAAATACGGATCAGTGGTATTAGAGCGGTCTACTCTTCATTTACTTTTCTTTGTGCATGTCCCCGACAAGGTCTAGGTACACGAAGTTGGGACTCAAACCAATTGACCCATTACCATATTGGCTACATCAAGCCTGACAAAAACCCATGGGAGACAAAAAGAAATATGATGGAGTAGGAGATCCTGTTAAAATGTTTCTTGAAGAATCTCTCACACGACAAAGGAACAAAATTATGGAAAACTTCGCGCATATCCTTCGATGGTTGCCCATGGGAGAAGCATATTCATCAAGTGACCATGCAACCCCCTTCAAGGTACAAGTAAATTTTGATATTACAGTATTTGAAGGACTGATAGGTGAGGATGTTGTAGATAAATCCTTGAATCTGCTTGAAGGATATTTTTCAGTCCACAATTTTTTCGATAGGGAAAAGATCACTTTTGCACTCCTCAAGGTCGTTCCCCCTATTAAAGACTAGTCAGATACTTACTCTGAGAAAGGGGCCGTGGAGGAATCTGCAATTTTTGTGGTGGCCCTTACATGGGATTCCCTCAGGGACACCATTAAAGAACAATACTACCCTATTGGAATATATGAGGACCAGTACACTAGATGGACCACCCTACGTCAAGAAAGGGACCAGACAATACTAGACTTCACCAACATTTTCCATACACTATGCACCAAATTGGGTATCAAATATTTTGAGTGTCATCTAGTTCTCAAATACCATGAATTTTTTCATAGATGCATTCAAACATAAATGGAGTTCCTTGACGTCGCCTCATTGGGCACAGATTATAGATACGTTGTCAAGATCGAGCAAAAACTTAAGAAGAAATGAAAAATTTTTGGATATGAAAACCCCTCATAGACGAAGCAGGGAGAAGGAAACCCCAACCCACACAGCAAGGGACCAAGTCGAGATGGTCTCCCTCAGGACAATCCGTCCAAGTCGCAACACGAGAAGGGTAACCAGAAGACGAAGAAGGAAACATGGAAATGGTGTGAGTGCCATAAAAGTCCTTGGCACAACAATGACGAATGTCGCTCCAAGAAGTCCCTCGTGGCCTAGATGAAAGATTCTGAGTCAAAGGCCAATTTGGATTCTGAGTCAAATCCTGAAGGAGGGAAGCAGATTATCGATGTTGAAACCAGTGCCACAGTCGCTACCACCAAAGTACGGACAAGCGAACTAGAAGAACCAGAGGAAGGGGAACACCTCTTTCACTCAAAGATGTGGGTCAAGGGGGCTCTGATTCATTTCATTATCGACAAGGGTAGTTAGAGGAACCTGGTTTCAGAAAAGGTCGTCAAGCGGTTTAACCTACCAAAAAAACTTCACCCAGAGCCCTACACCATTGGATGGCTTTGTCAAGGAAGAGATCTTTGTGTCAGCCAATAGTGTTGTCTACCCTATGACATGAAGCTTTTCAAAGATGAGGTACTGTGTGATATTGCTCCTCTTGAAGTTTGTGATGTTCTTTTAGGACAACCATATTTGTGGAAGCGTCATGTTGTGTATGAGTTTGGATCTTGCAGTGCTATTATTACTTTGGGTAGACAATTGTACAGGATCCCAGAGGTAGCACCGACCACTGCTCTTTATTTAATCTCTGCTAAGAAATGCAGTAAGGTCATTTCACAGACCGGGAAGTTCGTCTTCTTTGTGATCCATGCTCACAGTAAGCAGAAGGTCATCGCCACATCCATGGCCTCTACACAATGCCTCCCCTTGCAGTAGAAGAAAGTGGAGGGGATCATGGTAGAATACAAAGACATCTTCGCCTCACCCACAGGGGTATCGACACACTGCCAAGTCAAGCATCCAATTGATCTGACCCCTAGCACACCTCTACCTAATGGACCAGTATATTGACATTCGTTGATGGAGAATGACAAAATTAGGCATCAGATCCAAGAGCTTCTTCAAAAGGGGCATATCAGGCCCAAATCCTCCCCTTACGAAATCCCGATTGTACTAGTGTAGAAGAAGGATGGGACTTGGCGACTTTGCATTGATTACGAAGTCGTAAACAAAATAATAGTTAGGAACCACTACCCCATTCCCAGGATTGATGGCCTTCTTGACCAACTCAAGGGGGAAAAGTTCTTCATCAATATTGAACTGAAGTCTGGCTACCACCAGGTTCCCATCGAACCAATTGATGTCTGGAATACCGTCTTCAAATCTAAAGAAGGTCTCTATGAATGGCTAGTCATGCCCTTTGGCTTAGCAAATGCACCAGCCACTTTCATGAGCTTGATGAATGATGTATTGAGACCCTTCACCAACTCTTTTGTGGTAGTATATTTGGATGACATCCTCATCTTTAGCAGAATGTGGGAGGAGCACATGCGGCATATTCAACAGGTTTTGAGCACTCTGGGGCAACACAAGATCTATGCCAACTTCAAAAAAATCTCTTTTGGCATGAACAGGGTCCAATACTTGGGCTAAATTGTTGAAAAGCATGCAGTACATGTTTATCTAGATAATATCCAAGTCATATGTGATTGGATAGCCCCGACCACACTAACAGATCTCTAGATCTTCTTGGGACTCGCCAATTCTACCGACGGTTCATGCTAGGATTCTCCCATATTGCATGGGCCCTCAGCCAGGTGACCAAGGGTGGTGGTAGGGCCATGTTCATGTGGGGGAAGGAGAAACAACAAACATTCGATGATCTGAAACATCGTTTATGCTCAGCTCCAGTACTCTCCTTTCTCAATCTAAAACAACCATTCGAGATTGAGACCGATGCATATGGCTATGTTGTGGGCACAATTTTCACTCAGTACAAGCATTCGATGGAATACCATAGTGAGAAACTCTTCGATACTATCCGAAAATACCCCACCTATGACAAGGAAATGTATTCCATTGTACAAGCCTATCGTCAATGGAAACATTACTTATGGGGAAAGAGACGATCATACACACTGATCACAAGCCTCTGCAGTTCATACAGACACATAGGAAATTGCATAACGACTACCTTCAGAAGTGGTCCACATACCTGCAGTAGTTCCATCTCAACATCAAGTATAAGACAAGTATCTCCAATTGTGTCTTTGACTGCCTCATTTGACCTCCCGTGGCTGCACTCACCACGATGCTCCATTCCTGTGGAAATGAAACATCGGAGCGGCCTCAACTTTACCAACAAGATCTGGACTTCGCCACCACATATCATCTCTTGGGTACAGGGACCACTGTCACTGATTTTCACTTTCAGGACAAACTCTTGTGCCACCTGGGCCATCTTTGTGTTCCTACAAGCGAGCGTGCAAAGATGATTTGAGAATCCAACTACAGTTGGGTGGAAGGACATTTTGGCATAGATAAAACTATGGTCATTCTTCAGAAACATTTTTATTGGCCAAAACTTCAACAAGACATCAACAAGTATATTAGATCTTGCACTGCCTGCGCCATTGCCAAGCTAGCCATCAAGAAGAAAGGCTTATACACCCCTCTTCCTATTCCCATGAAGCCATGGGAATCCATTTCCATGGATTACATGTATGGTTTTTCATCCACCAAGAAAGGAAATGATTGTGTGTTTGTTGTCGTTGATCGGTTTTCGAAGATGGCCATCCTCACAGTCTGTAAGAGGACTGTCATAGTGGCATATATTGCTAAGCTCTTCCTCGAATGAGTTTGGGTCCACTTTGGGATACCACAGACCATCATCTCCAACCGAGACAACACATTCCTCAACACCTTTTGGTTGAGTCTCTGGTCTCTGTTGGACACCAAGCTCACAAAATTCATTGCTTTCCACCCCCAAACTGATGGCCAAACTAAGGTTGTCAATCAAATGATTGTGCACATCTTGCACATGTACAATTCTAAGCATCCCCGTACATGGGACGAGAGTGTCCCATATGTCCAACACAGTTACAACATGGATATCCATAGTTCCACCGGCCATAGCCCATTTCAGGTGGGTCTGAGATTTCAACACTTGGGACCCATTGATGTTGCACTTCCTCTTGCCACCGCATAGAAAACTTCTTCACCTGATCGGTATGTGATCGACAAAGCCACCAAATTCATTGAGCAGATTCATCACATCCTCCAATAGGTCCAGGAGATTTTGAAAAAATCCAATGCTAAGTACAAATAGCGCCATGATCAACACAAGGCCAATACCACACTAGTTTTAGGTTGGCGACAAAGTCTGGTTAAATTTGTAGAAGGATCATCTCACCGAGCCCCATCGAAAGCTTTGCCTATTTCGTTATGGGCATTACACTATCACCAAGTTTTTGGATAGTAATGCCTTTGAGCTCAACACTCCACCCTTCCTTGGTATGCATCCAATATTCAATGTGGACCTCCTTCGGTCCTATTTGCCACCATTATTGGACACCTCTGAGATCGTCGAACAACTCACACCAATAGAACTCAACCCTGAATGCATGGAACAAGCATCCACCGATCATATAGTGGACACATAGGTCAAGGACACTCAGGTTAGGTTGTTAAGGCAGGGAAACTCCTACACCAAGGCAAGTGGCTCACTTGGGGCCAAATCCAACATAAGTTTCCTCACCTGATGGGGGAACTCAACGGAATGGAGACCATTGCTTCCTAAGAGGGGAGGATTGATCCAAGTGGATGTTGGTGGCCACCCACCTATTCCAACTGGCTCATCATGTCCATTTTTTATTCAACACGTCTTTTTGTACTATTTTATAATTGTCAGTGCTACACTTTTGGGGCTTTGTGAAGACTCATACATTCTCCAGGAGGATATGGGTGGCCTCTCATCTAATCCAATTGGATTATTTTGTATGTTTTCGTGTCAACACATCTTGTTGTACTTCAATGGTTATTTTGAGGCCCTAAATGTTGTTTTTTTTACTCGCCATAGACAGACTGCAGACGCAGTTGGACTCTGATCGTGAAATGTGTAGATCTCTGAAAGACCTTTCCAACAGGCTATCACGTGCCCTAAATGGAAGTCGTATGCAAAAGTTACGACCCTAGGAATTTGAGGTACCAAATTACACCAACTTACCCATAGGGCCCACATGACTTTTGGTGTTTCACCTTCTAGGGTTAGGTTTTTGGATGTCTAGGGTTTTGGAATTCATGAGTAATATGAAAAGGGCCTATGGAGCCTCATTGTAATCCATTATGCTTAGACGGATGCACATAGAAGCCACATCTCTTCTGAGAGATAGCTACCATCATTCGAGCAAGTTTCAGTCCTTCAGTTTTACAGTTTCATCCTATTTTATTATTTAATAGAATATATTGTTCACTCAATATTTGTTTTATTCTTCCTATCTCTATGTTTACTGTATTTAGTTTATTAATCAGTTTGTTCCGCTCCTAAATCTGGATCAACTCTTCTTCAAGAAGAACTTCATCCTCTGAATTTCAAAATCAAGGAACTCGAAGCTTGAGCGAAATCCATCAATAGTTGGATGATGCTGATCAACGAAATATTTTTGCACTAATGTCATGTCAACCTACATCTTTTAAAGAGGCGACTAAAGAGTCATATTGGATTCAAGCCATGAACCAAGAGATTGACTCCATTGAGAAGAATGAGACATGGGATATTATTGATCTGCCTAGACATAAGACAAGTATTGGTGTCAAGTGGGTTTACAAAACTAAATTCAATGAAAAGGGGCAGATTGAAAAACACAAAGCAAGACTTGTTCCCAAAGGATTCTCACAACAACCAAGCATTGATTATGGAGAAAAATTTTCTCCTGTAGCAAGGTTGGACACTATAAGGAATCTCTTAGCCATAACAACTCAACATAAATGGCAAGTATACCAGATGGATGTCAAGGCAACTTTCATGAATGGTGTCTTAGAAGAAGAGGTCTATGTGGACCATCCACCTAGATTTGAGGTCAAAGAACATCCAACCAAAGTGTATCGGTCGAATAAAGCCTTGTATGGTTTAAAGAAAGCTCCAAGAACATGGTACAACAGAATTGACACTTACATAATCAAGAGTGGTTTCAGGAGAAGCCAAAATGAGCCAACCCTATACACCAAAACATATCAGCAAGGTAAAATTCTGATTGTATGTTTATATGTTGGTGACATGATATATACATGAAATCTTGAGTTAACCAGTTTTAAACATGCCACACAATCTGAGTTTGAGACGACAGATCTTGGCATAATGAAATATTTTTGGGGGATTGAGGTTGACCAATCAACCAAAGGGATTTTTGTCTGTCAGCATGCAACAAACATCATCAAAAGATTCTGCATCGAAGACTGCAATCCAGCAGAAACTCCTATACCCCTAGGCACAAAATTGAGCAAGCAAGATGAAGGCCCTACCGTGGATTATACCTTGTACACAAGTTTAGTAGGCAATTTGTTGTATCTTACAACAACTAGGCCTCATATTGCGTATGTAGCCATTTTTGTTTTCAGGTTCATGGAATTTCCCAAAGATTTTCACTAGAAGATGAAGAAAAGGATTCTGAGATATGTTGCTGGCACTCTCAATTTTGGTTTATGGTACACTCAGTCTGAAGATAATCATCTTTTTGGTTACACTGACATGATTTTGCAGGCAGCCTAGATGACCGGAAAAACACCTCAGGGTATGATTTTCACCTGGGTACGAACCGATTTCTTGGGCATCAAAGAAGCAACCCATTGTCTCAATATCATCTGCAGAGGCAGAGTATGTCGCTGCTACCTCAGCTTCCTGTCAAGTTGTGTGGCTGCGAAGACTATTGAATGACATGTCACATACAAAAAAGTAGCCAACTCCTATCTTCTGTGACAATACTTCAGCAATGGCTTTATCCAAAAACCATGATTTTCATAAGAAAAGCAAGCACATTGACACTCACTTTCACTTCATATGCGAGCTAGTCAATAATGGTGAAATCACCCTTCAATTTTGTGGCTCACAAGATCAGCTCGCAGACATCTTTACAAAGCCATTGGAAAATAACATTTTTTATTTTCAGAGACAACACTTGGGCATTATCAGTGTTGTTGTTTGTAACTGTTGAGTTTAAGAGGGAGTGTTAGTTAGCTATAACCTCAACAAGTATGAATGTACACTCCCATCTGTTCTGGCCAGCTCTACCAACCATTAGGATTTTTTCTTTTGTTTCTTGATTCAATTGTAATGTTTCTCGCCTATAAGGTTCATCCTATCATCTAATACGAATGCTCTCTGCACATTCTTGTTTCCAATCTGTCTTCTCTGTATTATCTTCTTTACTTCTTATTTTGTCAATTTCGAGGTCATGTGAACAAATGCTCGAGATATACTGTCGATCTCGTGAGTAGAGTGGGCGAAGAAAGCACCAATTTCTCTCTTGTTGATATTGGAGGTCCTATTTGAAGCAAAGCAGAATGAGTTGGTCGAAGTAATGAAATCATTGTAGGTATAGAAGCTTTTTCCTGTGCAGCCATGAGAAGCCGCTCACAAAATTCCATTGAATAAATCTTGGGTAGCAATATCTCCAACACCACCAGATGAAGGCATATCACCAGAAGCTATTTTATTGAAGAAATCTTCATTGACAAAGTCCAGAACATCTCCTCGGCCGATAGATACAACATAGAGAGCAAGAGCAAGCCATAGAATAAAAAACGCTTGGCGTCATAACACACATATGAGTTAACATATCATTCATAGACAAATAAAGAGAACTGCGTCGGGCATTCTGTTCTTTAGTGACAAGAGGCCGTCTTAACTCGATTATGGCAAGGCGCAGCCACAAAATCAATAATTGAATTTGTGATTTGAGATCGGACCCATTCTACGATCGGCTAAAGGTATTGTTAGGAGAGGGCCTAGCGACAAAATAAATGATTGAAGTTGTGACCGAACCTTCGATGAACCTAATCTTACACGGGAATCCAGATTGTATTAAATGACGGGAACGGGAATCCAGATTGTATTAGATGGCATGTGCTTACACGGGAATCCAGATTGTATTAAATGACGGGAACGGATTGCATGTGCTTACACGGGAATCCAGATTGTATTAAAGTATGGTTATGGAAGAGCCCAACGACAAATTCAATGGTTGAATTTGTGACCGAATCTTCGATGAACTGAATCTTGGGAAACGTAGCACATGGGAATCCAGATTGTATTATTTGACATTCTACAATCGAGAAAGAATGACCTGTGCTTACACGGGAATGAGATTGTATTATTTTACATTTGATTATATCAAGAAGCGTGCCCATTCTTAAGAGTGATCAAATTCTAATTTCAGTGAGTGATCAAATTTGAAGTGTGTATTTTAATTTCAATGACAAGGGTATATAATCATTTAGTTATTTTATCCTAACAAGTTTTTAGAAAAATTATATTTTAATTGACAATAATAAATTAATTTCACACAAATGTATTAAATAATATATTTTTTATTTTCAATCAAATTTATTTTTAATAAAGGAATTAGCAAAAGCTAGATCTTTGTTTAGCTTGAAAATATTACAATTATAACAATATCAAATAGATATTTCGTCACATGTGTCTCAATGTACTCTCACCATACTCATCATTTTTTCTCTTCTCTATTGCAAGATTTCACACAAACCTTTGATTTTGTCTCATAGGATGCCTCACCCCCGTGACAAGACTTCCCCAAACTATGAAGTCATTGTGCATACTACTAGACTCAATCCAAAGAAGGTCGCCCCACCTCTATCCACATAATCATCTCCAGATAATACAAGTCCTCCCATGTGGAGCGACTTGGATCCTTGAGGGAGCTCGCCCCTCCTTGTCCGAATTTTCCTTATATCCTTTGGTGTTAATCTTTCTCTCTTCACTCTATACCTTCTTGGTTGTGAAACTTGTGTTCTTATATTGACTCCAAAAATCACCTTCTCGAACCATCATGTCCTTTGGGTGTGCGGCGTCCCTTCGTGGGCGAACTTGCCAAAATGAACTGACATGCCTTTTTGTGGACGAACGTTCCCATGAACCATGAACCTGTCCACTCGTCAACCTTCGCATGCCTTGGGACTGGCGTGCCCCAAACTCTTGGTGCGCCCCATGCTTTGTCTCATGTTTTGGCATGTGCCAAAGACACCCACTTTCCCAACTAATGTGACTCGTGGGTGCGAGAACAACCCTGAATTTCGTCTCCTTCAGGACTTGAGAGAGAGTGCCTGCACCCTTTTAACCGAGGACCTTACAAGAGTCAAGATAAACAACTCAAAAGTAACAAGGTTTGTGGATGCAAGGAAGTGTATATCTTGCAAGAATATGTATTGTAGAAGGAAATTCTATTTAGAAAAGGGAGGGAGACCAACTCCATGACGCATTTGAGCATGAAAGTAATCTTAAAATATATAACTAATATTAGGTAGATATATAACTCAAAAGTAACAAGGTTTGTCGATGCAAAGAAGTGTATCTCTTGGAAGAAGATGTATTATAGAAGGAAATTCTATTTAGAGAAGGGAGGGAGACCAACTCCATGATGCATTTGAGCATGAAAGTAATCTTAAAATATATAACTAATAATGGGTAGATATATAAAAAATATGTTCTTCATAAATAAATGCATAAACTATTAGTATGATAGTTAAATTAGGATAAATAAATTAACAACAATGCTATAATATGCACAAGAATATATATACAAAAATGGCATGTAAAAGAGATACAAATGTTGTTTTAAGGATAAATGTTGTTTTAAGAATAAATTGTTGAAATATCTGGGAGTTGAAACAATGAACTAAGTAAATGCTCAACATAACTTGTTGATTTGTCAAGTAAATAAGTAAGTAGCACATAAATGGTGACCCCTATACATACATATTTACAAATATTAATAGTAGAAGGAAACAATTTTGCAAAGAACCTACTAAAATTTAACAAATGGTACACCCCTTTAGTGGCAAAGCATATATACAATATTATTTGAAATTAAAAACCAAATTATCTTAACAAAAGGGGTTTAACTGTTATTTTCCACTACCTGAAATAAAATAGAAGCATACCTGAAGAATCCTAGAGGCAGTAGGGGAAAGTAGGACTTCCACCAAAAAACCCATTAACCAGATGCCAATAAAATACTATGAAAGATTTCATAGACCCACGAGTGGTAAGATGCTAATCAATCTATTCATGGCAAGCCGGACAAAATTGAAGTTCACAGCATTCTAAACAAAGAGGAAAGCCCAAGATGCAAATTTTTCTATGTCTGAATATAAAACCCAATAAGAAATTGAAGAATGTTTAAGCGTGGATTTTAGTTAGAGGAGTAATTACCTTGCAGAAAATGGGGATTTAAGAGTATAATCTAGTATATGGAAATTCGCTACTGCAATATAATATATACAAACCAAATCAGTAAGAAGACACTAATAGTATATTTGCTTGTTTTAGTAGCTAACATTATAGGTAACACCGGAAATGTTGCGAGATGTTATAGTATCAATTATGTCAAAGCTTTGCCTACGTCCTACAAAATTCGTTGAAATTGAGTCATTTGATGGAGATTTCTGCCATATTTGTTTAAAGTGATAAAAAATATCTATGAAATAGATAAAAGCCTCTAGATTTGGCGGACATTCGCCTGGGAGGTACATTGGATTGTTGGAAAATTCGTGGAATTAGTTTTATGGTGGTAGCTTCTATCAAATAATTTGTAGTAGGCAGGCCATCACAATTGAGATAAGACACATTAGCTTTTCCAATAACATTTTTGTATGAGAAATTCAAGAGGAGAAATCATGAATCCTGAGCACATTAAATCTATCAACAAACTCAACTACTGTTATTAATTCCCCTCCAAGCTCCATTGCTCCAAGTTCCAACCTGTAGTGTGTATCATGTAACTCATTCACCAAGAGGAGTCCATAAAGCATTTGATCAATTTGACGCGTCCTAGTTAGATGTTGGGTGCTGCCGTTTCAGTATGCAACACGAATCACGATTCACTATTGAAATTTGACGTCACACAGTCACTAATTTAAATTTTGATGACCGGTACTTTAATATATTATCCTTATTACTAAAAAAAATTTAGTTTTTTTTTATATTTATTGAATAATTTTTAGAAACAAAAATTAATTTTTTTTATCACTAATTATTTGATAAAATTTGACATTGCACAGTCACTAATCTAAATTTTGATGTGCCAACCCTTGTTGATGGGCTATGACCTATTGAATTTGAATGTCACCTTATTTGGAAAGGAAAACAAACAATATGCAGCTAACAATAAAGTATATAGGTTATGTGAGTTCATATTGCTTCCCCTCTAGAAATGGGTATGCAAGTAGACAAAATGCATTTATGAGGTATTATTGATTTTATAAAATGTTATTAATACTCTTGAAGTGCTTTTATGTGCTGAAAGTAAGTGTCATTGTTGTGGAGGTTCGATCTTCAACTTATGTTATTTCTAAATCTAGTTTTTAATCTCAATAGTGGGTGGTGGTTAACGTGTTGTACAGAGCTACCTACCACCATTTACTTTGGACTAGGACAATGAACATTGGACTATGCACTCTGGAATTTGTGGAGAGTGCCTAGTGTACCCATTATCGAAGGTTGAAGCCCAAGGTGGCAAGTTGCAACTTTCTTTTGGACTTGGGACTCCAAATAAACTCATGACAAGGGATGACCTTCCCTTACACAATAGGCTACATTGATTCCATTCCTCTATAGGCTACACTAGATGGGTACTTGATGCTATGTCAAGATGTTTCTACCCGTTCCTCTACATGATACATTGGATGGAGGATACATTGGAGGGCACTGGATGGTGTGTGATGACACTGCTATTGTTTGAAGTTGCTACGGGTGATGCTTCTATGGGTACTATGCACAACCAATAATCAAGTAAGGGCCAAGGAAATCTTTGAATTTCCAAGTGTTTATAATTTTAGATACAAGTTTTACTTTGTGTCTATGGAGTTCATCTCTGTCTCCTGAATATGTATAGGACAAAATCCAATTAAAACCCAAGAAGCGAGTTCGCCAATGAAGAGGTTTTCCAATCTTTTATCTTACAAGAATCTCAGGGAAAACCATTTTAGATTTATACTAGCTAAGGTTACATGAACATTACCCATTTCAATCCTAACTTTTAAGCTTTAAATTTAAGTTTGGAATAATTAATGACCATATCGATTGGTTGGACATGGATTCCATAATTGTCTTTATCAAAGCTTAGGTCTTCCATTCAATTTATACTTTTGCATTCAATTTCAGTGCAAATGAGAACCCAAAAAACTAAGAACTAAGGACCTATCTATCCTGGAGGATTGAGGTCAATGTTTTTCCTAGTAGTTGAGTATTAGAAGCAATGATTTTGGTGCAGAAATTGAGACTAGCATGTTGAATCATCCCCCTATACTTTGAGTGATTATACTAATCCTACAAATTATCCATTGTATACACAAATACACAATCTAGTCATACTTGGGTCAAATCTACTCATAGTTGAAACACACAACCATGTTCAATGACTGATAGCTTAGATGATCCAAATGGTACATTTTTATCTCGAGTCCCCTTGGTATACATATGCTTGTTTATGTCTTTTGAATGCTCAATGTCTAAGTGGAAAAACGATCCCTACATTTCCCTTGAAGCTACTAGAATTTAATGCACCATTCTTATAGTGGGGCCTAGATTTCATTCGAGAGATCATGTTATATTCCATTGGTAAAAATAAATAAATTTTGACTATTAATCACAGATTTAGAAAATGGGTGGAGGCCATTCCCACCAAGAAGGATAATGTTCAAACAATCATCAAGTTTTTGGAGGAGAATATTGTGCCTAGGTTTGGGTGCCCCCTTAAAACAATGACTGATAAAGTTCAATATTTTAGGGCCATTGACTTGGTTTCTTTATGTTTTATAATGGAACAATTTGTGAGAAATATTGGACACTATCAACAAACTTATCCCACACTCGCTTCTCAGTTTTCATATTCACACCAATATTTTTAACATTTTGTTGTAATATACCATTGTTTTCTATATCTACAATATTTTAAATCTTATTTATGGGGGTTGAAATATATTTCTTAGCAAGATCCTCTTACATTATAATTGACTTTTTCACATTTATGTTCTCATCTCCTCCGTCAGTTTACAATTCCTTTATTTTTTTGGAAATTGCACCTGTATTATGATCTTGAGATTTGATACTTTTAACCTCTTTCAAATCCTTTAATGCATCACCAATACTACATAAAGGATTTGCTTTCATTATTTCCAATGATTGAAATGCCTTTTCATATGAAGATGATAACCTCATATCAGAATTAAGACCCATTTCCATGTCATTATAAGGACTATTGATGGCTTAGAAAAAAATTTCACTAAATGTATTACCTTTCATAAAATAATCCCCCTCTCTATTTATATCTCTAGGAATAATATCATTCTACAAATAAAAAATAACACCATCTATTAAGGCTTGACTTGCTGCATTTAGATTTTCATTTTTTTAATTGAATTTGGAGTGTATTGAGAATTTGGTAGTGTATGATTAGCATCCACTTAAGAGGAAATTTCATTAGATTCAATTGACTGGTGAGATCCTCTACCTATGAGGGCGAGGAGAACAACAATGATAGAGGAGACATAATAATTGAAACTTTCTAGTTTGAAAGTGATAGAGGAGATAGAGGAGACATAGGAGAGGATTTGGAGCCCGCTGTGAAATATCTATGGCACATAAATGTCTCGATTTCAATTTTGTTTTCTGAATTTTGATTCCAAAAATGTCAATTTTATTGCTTCATTCCATACCTATTTTTCATATGGATATTGTAAAAATAAATGGTTTACTAATTCTCTATCCTTTTTACACATTATACACCGTGTTGGCCCATAAATTTTTTGTTTTTTACCATTATCCTAATTAAACATTTTAAGGACATCCGAAAAACATCAATTTTAATTATGAAATTGTGAATTTTGATTCCAAAAGTGTTGATATATTAAATTTTTACAATATATTGAAGCAAATCAAACAAAATTGAAATTATGAGCTACTTGACAAATGTGCATGATGAGCTTAACACTACTTATATTCTACACATTAAACATACTTAAATATATACAAAAATTAAATAGTTGAAATATTCCCTTGGACTATGAACCCTTCAACTTATAAAAATATCTACAAATAGAAGGGAAACTATAATGATGATATGTTTGACTATTCAGCCATATTTGCAAATTAAACAAAATTCAAATTATGAGCAACTTGACTATACAATGATATTTATAAATGAAAGTAAATAAAACATTTTTAATTTCAGCACACTATCATAGAACATAAAATGTTCTTTCACCATCATAAACAATATAAACCTTTTAAAACAAATATTAAAATACATGGTTGTTAGTGATAATATTTCTCTTGGCTTAGCTCTTAATTTAACTAACTATTTTATTTTGTATTAACATTTTATATAATAATATTTTTTTTACTTAAATAAAAGTAATGATTATCCTATCTAAATGATTCTTATACCGAGTATTTACCATGAACAATGTTCTTAGATATTAATGTGTTACTAAATGATGTCAAGTTCAAAATAAACATAGTTTTCATTAAGTTTGATTGAAAAAACTTAAGTCAAAAGAATGTGATTTTGTGACGTGATAAGAAAGTTGGGAGTTTATTTAATGTAGACCTTGTATTGTGGATGATGTGTTTCTATACCTGCAAATTTTTGGACATAAAACTATTCTGTGATATTGAACAACACTCATAGGTGTCATATTAATGGCACTAGTGAATACTTCCAATGTGCAAAGACATGATAATCCATCAGTCCTTTTCGTCCCTTTTCGGTACATAAACAATTTATGTCAATATAGATTTTAATGAAAATCACTTCCTTATATTAAAGTATATTTTAATTGTACCTTAACAAAGGTTAGATGTTTATATTATTATTATTATGAAAACTACTATTTATTTCACATTTTCTTGAATGAATATATTGAAAGTTTGAAAAGAAACCAAGGATGAATATAACCTGTTTAGTGTTGGACTGTCATTTCATTGGGAATTTTCAATTTTGAACATGGATTTTACTAAGTTTTGAATGGATAGGATTCTACACCATGTCAAGATAAGAGAGGGGCCTAGATTGATGTGATGATCAATATACTTAAATTTACAAAAGCATTGTTAAAGTCAATTGATTATTACTTGAATGAAACAAAATAAAATCCATATCACCCAATGAAAACTTGACAATTGTTAATGCTCACGATTGTCAAATATTTATGTCTACAAACCTTCAACCCTATAAACCCTATGATGACATTATGAAACCTTCAACTTATAAAAATATCTACAAATATAAGGGAAACTATAATGATAATATGTTTGACTATTCAACCATATTTGCAAATCAAACAAAATTGAAATTATAAGCTACTTGACTATACAATGATGTTTATAAATGAAATGAAATAAAAAAAAAAAAAAATTCAG
>ML777686.1:982720-1045159 GCA_009831015.1 Picea engelmannii | reverse complement strand
TGTCGTGATGTATTCCCTACATTCTCTAGTGTTGGAGTATTAATGCGCAAACTATCTAAGAAAGTTGCATCCATAACACTATTTTGAGCACATTCTCTGGATGATTTATTCACAGATTAATTTGATAATCTCCTCCTCTGACTAGATTGCCTTTGGTCACTAGTTTCCCCTCCCAAGCTTCCTTGGCTTTTTGAGATATGGGTCTTCGATGTCCTTGGAGTCTCATTCAAAGAAGGAGTTTCTCTTCCTCCTTCATTGGATATCCTAGAGCGTTTGCAAGGCATTTTTGGAGACTTGTCTCGACATATCTCCTCAATAGATATCCTTTAAAAATCCATGAATATGAAAGCTCATAAGTTATAGAAACATAAAATGGAAATGTAATTTTTAAAACAACTTGAAGGAATTTAAACATTTCTAACAACTTCAAAGCATCAAAGACATATATTGAAAAAATAACAACTATATTTGTTATTATGATGCTATATATAATGAACGTGAAAATATTTAAATATAAAAAAAATGTAACATGTAGAAGATAATCTATATCTATTTGTAAATTGTAGAAGGTAATTTATAAGATAATATATGTGTAACATGTTAGATATTAAAAGGGGGGAATATAGCTAGCTAAAACAGAAATATTTATTTTAATTTATAAACATTAGCTACTTGTATGTCACAATCAACAAAACATTAAAACTTTTGATTCATAATCTGGTAGCATAAAAACAATAACTGAAAGAAAATTTACTTAGTTGAAACAAGAAAAAATATTACCTAATATGTTATTGTTATTCTCTTAGATATATGCTCAGAAAAATATTTAAGGGATCATTGATCAAACCCTCATGGAAGATCTCATCATGATCCTTAGAACAAATTGCCAAGAAGAAATTTTAGGGTAAAATATCAAAAGACTAACCAACAACATACACAGGTGGCACCGGAAATATAAGAGTACAATGACAACATACACAGGGTGGCATCACCAAGGAGATGAGGAGGGTGGCACCAACAAGGAGAAGAGGAGGATGGCACGAGCAAGGAGAACCAAAAACCCCAAACAACAACCAAGAAAAGACTTGCGACAAGATGGAAAAGACCCTTAGGGGTCAACGACAACAAGAGGTTGGAGAGGTAAGTCCATGGTGGCTTAACACACCAAGAATAATTGTCCTAGAGGGGCCACAACCACTCAACAATATGAAAAAGAAGGAGTCACATAAAACCACAGATTAGAGCTAGGCTTAGAAAAGAGCATGTGTGTAAAAAGTGAGGATAGGTCTATTTTATAGTTTTGGTAGGTAGGTTAGGGATAAAATATTAGTCATAACTTTAGGGTTAGGTTTAAACCCTAATAATCAGTTAATTTAAACAAATATTATTTTATAACATAAAACGTTAATTGTTAAATCATAAAAGACAACAAAAAAAAAACAAGTCAAGGAGAAGGGATCCAAATTCAAGGCTGCTATATTTATTTAGGAAGAAGCAAATAACCAAACCAAAAACCCACAAACCAATTAAGGGGGATGTAGCTCAAGCAAGGGGGGGTTTGAGAAAAAGTCAACAAGGTAAGTTCTTCTTTAATGGAAAAATGTCCACAAGAGTCTCATGATATAACTTATAATATTTTATCATCCCAACATACAAGAAATATCAATGATGTGATCATGCCCTTCTTCTTAACTACTCCTAGGTCTCATGGACCATCCCAAGAGAGAAGAGGGTCACACATTATCTCAACTTGGTACTTAACCAAGAAACGAAGTAAAAGAAGAAGACGTAAATATCCAATGGGTTACCCTCTCTTTTATATGTTCCTAAATAGAACTCATTTTTACATATATTCTTCAAGAAGAAATGAGACTAAGTGGATTGGACTAAAATTTCATTTTTAACTAAGTTTAAAATTAAATTAATTTAAAACCAACAGTTTAGATTTACCTTAAACCTAAAGCAACAACAACCAACATAAACCAATGACCCTTGTGTTAATCATAATGACTCTTACTTGTATAAGTAACAAGGTTGATTCAGATCATAAGCTTTTCCATATTAACCAAGCATGCGTTACTTTACTCTTATAAGATTATCCATAAATTCACTACTTTTTACACTAAATTAAAGAGAATGACACCTAAATAATGTGAAAACTTAATACATAACATGATTTTTATATTTTAAAATGATCTAAATACTAAATAGTTCTTACGGGTATGTCCCTGTACATGGACATGACTAATTCAGCCATGTCCATGTACATGGATAGTCTTGAATTCGACCCTATACATGTACATCGACATGCCCTAATTGGCCTATCCATAAGTCTAAATCCTCAAGAATAGGCCTAATCCTTTATATAACCCAAGGAACAAACCTAAATCATATTCCCAATCCTCGCATAATACTTCCTTACATAAAATGAAAATAATTCTTTGAACAAATTTATAATATAAAAATACACAACTTTACTAAAATCCATTTTTTAATATGGAATAAATAATCATTAATCCATTATGTTATTTGAAGTAAAAATTACACCATTGAAAATTGGCAATATTAGCTTCTGCTTATTTTTAATAGTTTTGGATATCGACTGTCTGTTTTTCATTTTAGTTTGTATTTGTTTAAAAAACATCTATCATTTCTTGTTTCCCAACTAAAGAGACACTATTCTTTAAGGCAGTCATCAACAACAACAAAAAGAACATCAAATATTTATTTTTCGACTTGAAGATACAAACTGAACAATATCAACAACAACACCATGACACCTCTGTAATATATATGATTAGCTTAGTGTGATAGTGTAGTCCCACATAGAAGAATTGGTAGTTCTTACGGGCATGTTCCTGTACATGAACAATTCGGCCCATTGTCCATGTACATGGACAATTCGGCCATGTCCATGTACATGGACATGCTTGAATTCGGTCATGTCCATGTACATGCACATGCCTGAATTCGGATTCGGCCCTATCCATTTACATGGACATGCCTAAATTGGCCTATCCATAAGTTTAAATCCTCAAGAATAGGCCTAAGCCAAGTTATATAAACCAAAGAACAAACCTAAATCATATTCCCAAGCCTCACATAATAGTTCCTTGCATAAAATGAGAATAATTCTTTGAACAAATTTATAATATAAAAATACACAACTTTACTCAAATCCATTTTTTAATATGGAATAAAGAATCATTGATCCATTATGTTATTTGAAGTAAAAATTACACCATTGAAAATTGGCAATATGACCTCTTTCTTATTTTTAATATCTCTGGATATTAGCTTCATGTTTTTCACTTTGGTTTGTATTTTTTTTTTAAAAACATCTATTGTCATGTTTCCCAAATAAAGAGACATGATCGTTTTAGAGAACTCATCAACAACTACAGTCATAACATCAAATATTTTTTCTCTAACTTGAAGTTACAAACTGAATAATATGAACAACAACACCATGACACCTCTGTAATATATATGATTATATTAGTGTGATATTATAGGCCCACATAGCAAGATTCGCAGTTCTTACGGGCCTTTCCTTGTACATGGACAAGGCCAATTCGACCTTGTTCATGTACAGGGACATGCCTGAATTCAACCCTGTCCATGTAATTCATTCTTGTCCATCTACAGGGACATGCTCGAATTCGGCATTGTGAATGTAATTCGCCCCTGTCCATCTACAGGGACATACCCGAATTTGGCCCTATCCATCTATAGGGACATGCCCGAATTCAGCCATGTCCATGTATAGGGACAGGGCCAAATTTGGGCATGTCCCTATACATGGACAGACCCGAATTCTAGCCTATCCATCTACATGGACATGAGCGAATTCGTCCATGTCCATGTATAGGGACATGCCCAAATTTGTCCTTGTCCACCTCTTCAAACATAA
The DNA here is from genome assembly GCA_009831015.1 of Picea engelmannii. Classification (NCBI taxonomy): domain Eukaryota; kingdom Viridiplantae; phylum Streptophyta; class Pinopsida; order Pinales; family Pinaceae; genus Picea; species Picea engelmannii. The sequence continues at coordinate 1,041,246 of ML777686.1, read as the reverse complement.
AACATCTAAATACATGAATTTCAATTAATTTAGGAATGGGTTAAGAATTACTTGGAACCTGAAGCAACAACAACCAACAACAACTAATGCCAATAACAACCAACATCAACCACCAGCAACAACAACCAACAACAACTGCCAACCAACAACAACCAACAATTTGGAAAAGTGTGAAATTACTGATGTGGAGGGGATATATAAAACGGGTTTCAGTCGAAAGAATATTTTGTCTGAAAAATATTTCAGCCTAAACTATGTTACTAGATGAAAAAATAAGTCTTGCTTCTTTCGACCGAAACATATTTCATCTGAAACGATGTTACATGATAAAAAATCCGCTCGGTTAAAATGGTACACAACATTCAAGGTCATCATGATGGTACAGTCTGATTTGAAGTCTAAAGGTTTGGCTGAAAAGACCTGTCTTTCAACCGAACCAATTAGTAGTTTAGATGAAAAAAAAAATCACTAGGAATTTTGGATACACGATTCTCAGAAAAGTGTTACCCACCTTCATTATTTTACCCATGTATGTCTATCAAATTTTTGTTAACTTCCCCAAAAACTTGTGTATTGTTTGTATTGAGGTCATATTTATTCTCTAGGAGCTTGAGGGGTCAATCCATTAATAGGAGGAAGTCCTATCATATTTTTTCTTGCAATGGACATGCATACTCATTTGTGTATTTTGGATTCATCAAGTAGATATGCATGCCATTGGTTTGGTGATGTGGGTTAGATGCAACATTCACATAACATTTTCTTATATCTTTAGAGGGTCCTCTACAAGGAGAAGAACTTTTAGTAGAGGCATTTGTAAAGACTTTTAGTGTTACCAAATTTGGAAAAAAATTCAAATAAACCTCTACTAAAACCACCTTTGTTGACTATGGAGGTTTTAAATAATTTTCCATATAACGAAAAAAATGAGAGCGGACAAAGGTTGTACCAGAGCTTTTGTTTTTTGTGCTTTGATTGTCAAAACACACCAGTGAACTCTTAGCGAACCTACTCAGGTGCGTTCATATAAGAAAAATGCACCATAGTTCTCTTAAATAACACACCTCAGTGCATTAATATAATACAAATGCACTGGTGCATGTATAATTATTGCACACATGTTTAATTTTTTTTTTTGGTATGCAGAGCATCCATGCTCTTGCAATTTCTACACATTGGTTCCACATTTTTTGCGTACGAATCAATGGTGATTTTTATTTTTTGTATACCTGAGTGCATTTAAGTTATAGTGCACCCCAATGCGTTTAAGTTATCCTGAGCCCCTATACATTTAATATAGCGTGCACCCCGGTGCTTGTAAAATTAGTATGTACCAGTGTTTGTATTACCATGCACAGAAAGGTAGTGAAATTTAGAATATTTGAGGTGATATGTTGACGCCATTATTATTTACTAAGATATAGTGTGTATACTATACTAACAGAACGAGTTTGTGCATGATATTTAGAGTGCCCAGATGTATAATAAAAGTAAATCACCAGTGCATACATTATATTTAGTGCCTTGGTGTATATTTTAGACATGAGCACTATAAAATTTTGAAATGAGAAATATTATTGTATGTTATGTCATTTACATAATAGTGATTTTTATAAATAGTTCATACCAATGCCTTATTATAATTAATGGAAACCATTGTATATGACGCCTCAAAACATGTCACTTTATATATTATGGCTCACACCATCTATTGAGTTCATAAGAAAACAATTCACTCATATCTATATAGTTTAATTAATTATTTTTTTTACAAATTTATAATTAATCATCTCAAAATCAAATATGTTTTATAATAATATTATTTTATATTTTTGTTATTTCATTTTTATATAATAATTACATTAATGTGTTATCCAATTAATTTCACCTCTTTTATTTGTAACAATGTAAATCATCTACATATTAATTAGTGAACAACACAACATTTTACAACATTCAATAATGCAATAAAATAAGAAACTTGTTTTATTATATATGAATAAGAGATCCATTGGCATACAAAATGGGACAACGTAAAGATCCACAATAATCAAATTTCAACCAATATGTAATTCTTACACCTATTGGTAACATGTCCTCGTGCAATTAGGACAATATGGTGAATAAATTAAACAAAATCCCTATTTTTTAGAGAAAACATTTCAAAACATACAACTTGTAGTAACATTCAATTATATTGATTGGCATTCATCAGTTGCACTATTTTCATTGCTTGAGTTGCATGCATGCTTCATTTCTTTATCATTTGTAGGTTATATTGTACTTTGTTTATTTAACCTAATGTGTTTTTGATCGACTTGTTTTTTATGTTCTGCCTCTTCACCTTCCATAAACAAACATAGAAATAAAGTATAATAAGTATATCTACATTTATATATATAGTATAATATACATGATTGTTTAAATAAAAAAACCGACCTTAGTACCAAGTCTTTCATAAAATATGCACATTCTTTTGAAGCCATGCTTCATGCCTTCTCTCAAAATCTCCTCTATTGGTTGTATTTGATACTTTGTTTCTAGCATATATAATTAATATAAAGGTTTCTTGTTGTTTCATTAATTTTAAAGTGAGGGAAGTTAAACATCATAGCTACTTACCAATTGTTCAATTGAACTTTCATACCTCAACATATACTGAGAATCCATACTTAAGTCAATGTTTATGAATTCATGAGTTGGCTCCTCTTTGTATGTTAGAACTTATTAGAATACATCCATGGACAAGTATAAATTAATTATTTAAATATAAATATCATAGAAAACATGAAATCCTAAGGACAAAAACGTAAATAGTCACAAAGTTTAGGATCGACCCTTTTATTTCTCATCATCTTGTCTTATGTGTTGAACGGGTTATATTTTCTTCTTTTCTGCAACAAAGCAATTGAAAATTAGTATTTTATAGAGATGATTTTAGGGGATAAATTTTGCTCATGGGCTAATTTTCCGTGGTTTTTCCAAAAACAAGATTCGCTATTTTAAAAATGATTCGCCCAAATTCTATAGGATAAAATTATTTTACCTTAAAAATCGCCAAAATTTTATAAAAACTATATAAAATACTTAGAAATTTGAATATTTAAAAAAAAAAATCACCAAACATTTATAGTTGACATATGAAGGATTAATAACATTTGTAAAGGTTTCTACATTTCAAAATAAATTTCCATCCTTAAAATCATCCATGTTTTACATAATAATTAAATTTGATGTACATAAAAGAATAATTAAATGATTGCATACCTATGATTCACATTGTAGTTCGTATGGCTCCACTTGTGACACAATTATTTTTGTTTCTTTTACCATATTTTCCTACACGTTTTTGCACATCCATACCATAATGCATTGGTTTTCTCCCTAATTATCCCTTGGAATTTTTAAAATCTCTCTGGAAAAAAAAACTAGGAATCATTGGATATAAAAATTACATATTATTTTACAAAATAAGATACCAGTGTTTATAGTAACTTAATACACATTAGGGTTTCAACCATATATATACACATTGGTATTTCAACCATATTTATATGCATCAGTATATTATAACAATATTGTTGCAAAATTGAAAACATTTTACATTTTTTTGTATTCAATCGGTTCTTAATGAATTAAGAAAACCATGGGTTCCTACTTATTGTTTATAATGCATCGTCGATCTGTGAACAAATTTAATACATGGAGATTTTCATATAAAAAAAAATTGTTTCCATTTTAATCTCAATAGTGCTCTTTGTAAAAAAATGCACCCCAATGCTTAACTATGTACAATGTGCACTATTGACCACATTTTTTTTTTAATTATTTCTAATTTAAATTAAGTAGTGTTATTGACATGAAAATACACAAAATGCTCTTCCTATGTACGAAGTGCACTGCTAACCTCGAAGGTGTTAAAAAAAAAACGATAGTGAAAGGGCGATTCGGGATCCAATGCAATGAGTGGTTTCATTGCTATGGATAGGAAACACTCCATATATAAATAAATAAACCGTGTTAAAAATATTATTGGGAAAAATTCTCCTTGTGAAATATAGAAAGAGAAAGAAAAAATAACAATCAAGAAATTAGAACTTCCAATACTAAAGGTAATTATGAAACCCTTTTCATTGTTTGGGAATGCACTAAAAATTTCTTGGATCAAATAACATAAAGACTAAGATGATTAATAGAATGAAATAATATGCCTGGAATTTCTCCTCTGCATATTTGTATCTGACCTACATTAATCCCTTTTGTTGACGCTTGAATCCGTTAGGACTGAAATGACAACCTCACAAGGATGTAAATCCCCCTGCATTTTTATAGAGGTGATACTCATCTTTCATATTTTCTTGGGATTTTTGAATATTCATAATGTGGGACTTGAAAAACGTTCTTCATATTATTTCAAAGAAACATAAATATTGCAAGAAAATAAAAGGAAAATGTTTTTGTTTTCTTTTTAAATAATGTTCTTGAGAAAGGACCATGAATCACACACTTCACATATTTAAAGAAAAGAAGAAAACTTCCCTCACATCCATCATAGTTTAAGATACATATTTTTTATCACATAAAATAAAAAAGGAAGATGATCTGTAAGCATAAGAGAACTTTAACAGAGTGGATACATGGGCAGCTCAAATAAAGATAATAATAGTTCAACCTCAAATACTTTATATTTTGAAAACAATGTTACAAATCATAGTCGAGATTGTTCCCAAAGTAGCTCTCTTGAAATTTCTAAAAATTATATAGTCTGTTACATATTCTCCGAAGCTTAAAATGTGTTTGTCTTAAAGACTGGGATTAGGGCTCCCACCAACCATAAAGAAAATAAATACAATAAATAATCTCTTAGAAGGAAGACGATGGGGAAGTAGAAGAACAAAAAGACCTGGTAAGAAGAAAAAGAGGAGTTATCAGTCTTCGGTTAAACCTTTCTAGTGAAAGAGGTGGAATAATTGGATGAAGGACTTGATAAAGAAAAAGAAGGAAGTGATCATCATAAACTTACTATGATGATCTCTCGTGTCTTCATTTTCTTGTTGATGTCCTTTTATTGTTTTCATCAACGGTTACAGGAACCGTCTCAACTGCGTCGTTCCCCTCATTGGTCAGTTTATCAAGAACCATTATTTGATGTAAATTTTCATAGGTTCCATGTTGATTTCATGCCAGATTTTAATGTTGAACAACTCACCCTCCAAGTCTCGTAGATCTGGGGAAATGACATGTAATGCTCCTTCAATATCCTAATTTTGTATGGAGTAATCTACTAGACAGTTATTTATGGCATCCTCATCATATTCAATTATACCATACAATTTTTCAATTGATAATCCTTTAAAAATCTCAACTTGCTCATTGAATTATTGTTTTGATAGGAATAATGAGTTAAGAATCAACTTGGGATGTTGGACTTCATTAGTGCTTCTAGCTAGGTCCACCTCCGTGAGCCTTTTGAATATTTATTCTCTCCTTGTTATGTCTTGGTTGCACGCATGAACAATGTTATTCAAGTTCTTTATTTTTTCTTTCTAGAAGGCGTTCAACTACTTGATATGACTTGGAGAGGGAAGATCCTACTCTCTTCTCTTTAGCTATGACATGTTGAAAACTTTAACACCAAAGGGTACCACAACATGAAGGTAAAAACCTTCTTCATTTTTTAGGTTGGCCTGTAAATACTCATGGAAGCCATGTTCCCTCGAGCCAAAAGAAATCATGTTCTTTGAAATTTCCCAAGATTTTGTGATCCATGCCATTATTTTCTTGATATTACTCTCCACATAGCTCCTAGATTATGTGAGTAAGATTGAGGATCCTTTTAATTTAGCAGTGGTTGTGGTGAGTCCAACAATTTCAAAAAGGATGGAAAAAAATGGAAGAGGCATCAAAGTCTCTTCTAGTTCCTTAATCCTTTCCTTTAAATTTGTATTTTCTTCTTCAAGACCACCAATGGAATCGTCCAATGCATCACAAGTTGCTCTATGGATTCTAGAAATATGGGAAGGCCACATATTTATTAGGTTAACCTATGAATGATATTTCCATTTTTTATTCTTCACATCACTCTTCTCAATAATTAATTTATTAGATTTGTTTTCAAAGACAATGCTATAAAATACAAATGACTATTCTTCATTGAAGATCTTATTCTCAACAATTTCCAAGGAAGGATTTTGGTGGACCATGCCTCCTGGCTAATCAATGTTAGGAAACCTTTTCTCGATGTTAGCCTCAAGCTCCATATACTCAAGGGAGAAGTTGTTGATTTCACTTTTGACATGATACTCTTCTTCCTCTTGTACAATATTCTTCCTCTTCTTATTTAGAGGGAGTTTATGTGAGCTTTCATTTTATCCTAGAGGGGGGTTCTTGTCTCCTCCTCCGCCCGAACTATTATTGATCACTTTCCTAGATGGGTGGGCCATTGGAGCACTACTCTAAGATGTTGTATTCTTGGGAGTAACAGTTGGGGACTGGTCACTCTTCTCGCTCGGACCCTTTCCTTTCTTCTTGTAAAATACCATCTCCAAGTTCCAGAAGTGTGAATAGGAGGGCCCAATTTATTATCTTCTTCTTCTCTTAGAACAGTGTGGATAAATGAATTTTTAAAACCAATTGTTAACATATGTTCCACAAAAATTATGTTAGGGTCAAACCCTTTTATCCTTTCATCATACTTGAGATTAAGGTTGTCGAAGTGGTTTGCAAATTCATCGATTTTGTTCATATTTATGAATACAAAGTCCCCAATTTTCCAAGGAAAGGGTATGAATTAATTTTTTTGTTTCTCATGAAAAAAGTGTAACCATAAATTATATTTCCTTGCAAATTCTATAATGAACATTATGTCAGATATATGGCATGGAATAAAGGAGGGATTTTCCTTAGAACCAAAATCCTGATAACATTGTAATTTTCCATTTTCTCCAAGGTTCCCTATTTATCCAGGAATTTACTTGCATGGGAGGATATTCTTGGGGTATCTTTTCCAAAAAACAACCCTTTAAAACCCGAGACAAATTCATTGAAAAATTCATAAAAATGCAGGGAATATTTGTGCCTCCATGACTCTTGGTACTAAAAGGTCACTGGGTCAAATTTACAATTCACCTTCTTCCATACAGACAATTTAGGAAATTGATAGCAATGTGTTATCACAAAGACCAAATAAGAATCCATAAAGAATTTCTTATCATTTTTATACTGAGACAATTGGGAAGATATTTCAATGGAAATCAAATTTCCCCAACCGAATATGGCTTGCTCCTTGACAGTAAAATATAAGATATAATGAATCATACAGAAAATGATGGTAGTATTTTCTTGGTTGGTCAGTCTGGTGAATAATCAAGAAATTTCCCAAAAGGGGTTTTTGAACTAGTTGATGTGAAACCTGGTAATAGCTTTAAATATGACCGCGCGATTCTCCAAGAATTCAGGTAAGAGGTTCAGGCCATTGTCATGCTTTTACAAGAATTCCATGCAATCTTCACCTTTGAAAGTGAGTGTTGGCTATGGGAGATTTAACATTTTACGAAATAATTGAGGTGACAGAGAGATGGGAGAATGGTCTTGGAGTTGAATAATCAGCTGACTTGGTATATATTTCTCAACACACTAGGAAACTAGTTCCTTGTAGTAAAAAAATTCAAGAACACAACCCGCATGAGAAATTACAGAGGTCCAATTTACTTCCTTCTGAGCAGACAGGGATGAATAGTAAGAATACGCTCTAAAGAACTTAAAGTTCTGGTCCTCATGCCAAAAAATGTTCAAAGTATCTCCACAAAAATGTTGTCGAGCCATTACTGCCATAAGTTGATGAGATCATTCTTTTAATCCAGATAATATTTGAAATGAGTGCTTGGGAGAGATAATATAATGTTCTAGAAATCATGATTTAATGTGGTTTAATTAGAAATCTCCTCAATCCCTTCGCTAATTAATGACAATATTTACGAAACCTTCATTCTGAGTTATTAGCATTAAACCATACTAAATTCATATTGGAAAAAGTGTGAAGGTGTCAGGGATGGACGAGAGCGATTAGGATTTGGGAAATTTTGTGAATCCGCTAACCCGAGAACCCACCATTGCGAAAGGTTGTAAATTGGCTAAGTGTTTTAATGCAGTCAGTTAGACTCAATATAGGAGATATGATATATATTAGGATCTCGGGGAGTCTGATAGTCAAAATGTAGGTCACGGATCTCTTGGGTGAAAAATGTATATCACAGAATATGGGATATGAAATCTTGAACCCTGGAACCCACGATTGCAGAAACGAATAAGTATAGGATAATGTGGCAGTCAGTTGGACCCATGATGTGGGAGTATGGATGGAGATGAGTATCCGCGATTCTGTCAACCCGTGAACCCACTGTTTTCGAAAAATGACTAAGTATAGTAACTAGAAAGGGAGAAATAGAAGGGAGAAAAGAAAAGGGGAATTTGGGTGAGTATAGAAGAAGGAAAATAAATGGATAAAAGAAATTGGGAAAATAGAGAAGAGGAGGGAAATTTCAGAAGTTGGAATTGATCTCAACACCTTTTGAAGTTGCCTCTTAAAAAAAATACACTCTCTACAAAGTCTTTATTGATAAATATCTGTTGCACAAATCTCCCTTCTAAATTTTGGCAAAAAAATGAAAGAATCAATAGGGTTTTCATTTATAAACACAAAAATTGAAATTTATGCTCATTTTTTTTTGTATATTTCGATGCAATGATGATAATCATGTGCACTATTCTTTTTCATAAATTACTTTTTTGATGCACTATACAATGAGTAGAATACTAGTGTGATATGTACGTATAAGACACTAACTTATTTTTTATAGTATTTTTCAATCCATTGATAATAAGGGCACATTATTTTCCCGACTTGCTTCAATCAGAGGGACATGCAGTTAGAAATGCATTGGTGTGTTGTGTAAGTACTAACACACTGACAAACAATTTAATTTTCAAAATGAAAATGCAAACATTCACATTTAAAGTTTTTGAAGGGAACCATAAAACCATAGAATAAAAACACTTGGTGTCATAACACACAGGTAAGTTTCCATATCACTCATAGACAAATAAAGAGATGTATGTTAGGAATTTTACTCTTTAGTGACAAGAGGTCATCTTAACTTAATTATAAATTAGGTTATGGCATGGAATCAATGGTTGAATTTTTTATTTGGGATCAGACCAATTCTAGGATCAGCTAAAGGATTGTTATGGTAGGGACTAGAAACAAAATCAATGATTGAAATTGTTACCAAACCTTTGATGAAACTAATCTAGGAAAAGGATGACATGTTCTTACATGGGAATATAGATTGTATTAAAGGATGAGAAATGATTGCATGTTCTTACACAGGAATACACATTGTATTAAAGAATGGAATCAAGATTTTATTAAAGTATGGTTATGAGAGGGCCAAACGACAACTAGAATGGTTGAATTTGTGACTCAACCTTCAATAAATTGAATCTCAGGAAACGATGGCACATCCTTGCATGGGAATCCAGATTATATCATTTGACATTCTATAATCGAGAAATAATTACCTATGCTTATATGGGAATCCCGATTTTATTAATTTACATTGAATTGATGAAGACGTGTTCCCATTCTGAGGTTTAGAATTTGATGGGCATTTTTTTCGTCAAATATGGTAAAACTTTTAATGGCACCATATTTGGAAAGGAAAACAATATGCACCTGATAGTAACATAAATGACATATAGGTTTGGATATACACCATTAGATATAAATACTTGTAGATCCAATGGTATATCCCATGTTATTTAACATTTATTAATCTATTGTGAGGTGTATAATGCTTCCCCTCTCAAAATGCGTGTGAAATTTGACAAAAATATTTACTAGGAATTATTAATTTTATAAAATGTCATTAATACCCTTGCAGTGTTATTATGTGTTGGAGGTAAGTGTGATTGTGTGGGAGGATAGAGTTTCAACTTATTTCAATTCCAAATCCATTTATCAATCTAAATAGTGGTTGGTGCTTAATGCACCACACATAGAAACCCACCACCATTTACTTTGCACTAGGAAAATGAATATTTCACTATGCACTGTGGAATCTGTGGATAGTACTGAGTGTATCTGTAACAAACCCAACCCATAAATATCCTTTCTATGGGTGGGGCATCAAATTTTCACTTTTCCTGGTTCATTTTCACTCCCTTACTTAATCAAAACCCCCTTAAACAACTTCCCTGAAACTTACATCTCTTACTGTGTGCTTGAACTGGCTAATGGGGTCTTCCTCGTGACCTCGAGATGAAAACCAAGAGATAAGAGACCATTTTAGAAAAGGTTTTTTGCACTTTGGAAGTTCCTGGAATTCGAGAGTTCCAAAAGTGTTGTCAAATTCCAAGATTTCCGAACAACGGAGGGGATCAACAGTTCACATCCTCCGCCAAGATCTACGGTTAAAAATGGGGGCTTCGATATTCGACGTAGAACATACCTTTTCCCAATCCTTGAAGTCTTGTAATCGTGCCACATTCCCCTAGCCCCTTGGTGTTCGGTGTTCGGCCATTGACTATTTTCATTAAACTTTTGGCCTTTGGTGATCGACAATTCCCATTGAATCTTTATTTTTACCATTCTATGCACAAACTCCCAAACTCCCGATATCTCTCCACGTGGCCTTGCCCCTTCAATGATCGAAATTCTGCATTTCATGTTGGTCAATCCCAAATTATAACATGCCCCAAAATCCCTAAAATCCCGAAGTTACTCATACTCCCGGAGTGTCGTATACATCACTAGCCACGTTGGTCAAGCTGACACAAACTAGGAACCAACACGTGGCGAGAGTCAATGGGTGAAATGTGTCCTCGATAGGGGGTGACACATATCATTTTCTAACATGCACAATGGGTAAGTGAATATTTTGAAACTGGGTGACACATGGCACGCGTAGAACGGGTCCATGTCACCCGGGATGAAGTTAGCAAGCCACATCATGATAGACTAATAAATAATCAGTCCTTCAATCTAAAAATCTAGAAGATCCCACACAGATCCATAGATATAAGGTTCTCACTACTTCATGTCTTTGGCTTCAGAGATTACCAAATCCTTTCAATGAAAATCCCCTGAAGAGCTAAGTCTTCGAACTATGGGATCTTGTGCCACGTGTCCTTTTCGGCCAACGATCGAGATCCACTTCGGCACTCATGACTTCGGCGAGTTCATACTTCGTAAAATCTTGGTAGGTTTCCTTCAGATTACAGAATCTTTAATCTATGGGATCACTTACCACATACCCCATCATCCAACGGTCCTAGTTTAACAGTCAACACTTGACGGGGAATGAGTAGGGGCCATGTGTTTGTCCATGACGCGTTCTCGATTAGTTAGGTAGTCAAAGGTGGGTCCCCTAAGTCGACGTCTCGGAAGGATCCAAGGATTGATGATACATGTTACTTCGAAAGTTCTACAGTCAATAGTTCGGTGAGTGTGTCTCTCAGATTTACCTTTAGACCACGGTAGATCTGTTGCCACATGTACCTAGTGTCTAAGTCCAAGATTTAATCTGACTCGCAGAGCTTCGGGGGAAACCCACGCATTTCTACATCGTCGAGTGTCAGGATTCCTGGATAAATTTTGATATGCAGACACATGTCCCTCTAGGTCAATAGTCCATATTAACTCCGCAAATCTATCATTCGGGAGTTTTAGTGCCAGACCACTCCTATTCTCCTGAAGTAGCACTTCATCAAAGTGCTTAATGCTTCCCCTCCTACATTCAATCTAACGCTTGAGAGAGGTCTACCTTGGACCCCCCAAATCGACGACCCTCATCGATTCACGACTTCGACCTTCAACTACTTTTGATTTTTGTGGAATCACAAGTCCCAAAGTCTTGAAGATGAAATATCTAGCTCCTTTCAGACTAGCATCATGTTCCTAGGCCCTGGTCACATGGGTCTCTTGGAAAATATTAGGGGCTAAGCATAGTATCCTTTCTGCAACAAATGGTTTAAGGGCATGGACACGAGACCTCGGTCATATGGGTGAATGGTCAAAAGGGAAAACACCTATCTCACACAAAACTCAAAATATGACATTCCTACTAAGGTAAACTTTGAGGGATTTAGCAGGTCTTAGACATTTCAGTTGATCCTACCCGGGCCCTTCTGTAGATTCCCATCCCATGACTCTCTAGAATCTAGTATGAGAAAAATTCAAGGAGTATGAAAACATAGTAGTTTGCAGAAGCAAAAGAGCCTATACAATAATTGTTCAAATACTACAAGACATAATCATAAACACATAAATTTCATCATCACATCCAATATAATTCACACAATATGGAAATACTTATCAGAACTAGAAAATGTGAAGCAACTATTGAAAGGGGTGATTGTTTCCTCTCAACCATAGGCACAACCACTCCTACTGGATTTACCACTGGCCTCCCATGAGCTATACCATCATGCTATGAGAGATATTCTTTCTCTTTTCTCCACCACATTCAAGGATGAAGGTTAATCTCCTTCTCCCATAGGAATTGGGTGTCTTGTTTTCTCAGCTTCAAGGAAGGAGGTCTACACGAGTACTTCTTTAGTCACTCATCAACTTCATTTATCATCTTGTATCCAAACCCTACCCATGGATTCTTATAGCTAGATCGAGGTTACTGCTCATCGTTTTCCTCTCAACTCCAGAGTCAGAGTATTGTTCCTTGATCTTCTCGGGAGATTTTTTTCTCTACTCTTCTATCTCATAGGTCTGTCTTTGCCCTCGAATTACCTCCTTTATTTCCTTCCTCATCAAGGTTGCATGGGTCTGAATCCCAATTTGTGGTCAGGCTTGATAGCCTTACAGATGGGTACCCTGCCCCATCTCCTCATTAACTCTTGAGGATGGCTTCCAACTACCAGCCTCACTAGTAATTCATTTCTCGGTCATAGGACTGTTGAGAAAATACACCCAATAGGTTTTGGTCTGATGAGGGTCATCTCAACCATTTTTGGTTTCCCCTCACCATCTCTCTCATAGAATCCATGATCTATCTTGGCAAACTTTCCCTGTTTTAGCAGTTGTGCAACACATATTCAAATTCTATTAGTAACATAAATTCATACATTGACCCTTTTATACAAGGGTTCATCAAATCAAACATTCATACATATTTATTCCACCATAGTCTCTTCGCCAATTATAGTTATATTTACAAACTGGGGAAAAGAAGGGTATTACAGTATCCATTATCAAAGGTTGAAGCCAAGGATGGAAAGTTGCAACTTTTTTTTGGATTTACCATGCGTTTTGGACTTGGCACTCCATATAAACTCATGACAGGGGATGACCTTCCCTTCCCCAATAGGATGCAATGCTTCCCTTCCCCAATAAGATACAATGATTCACTTCCTCTACAGAATATAGTAGATGGGTACTAGATGTTGCATGATGATGCTATTACCCCTTCCTCTTCAGGATACACTAGATGGGTACTTGATGTTATATGATAAAAATACTATTGGTTAAATCTTCTACATGTGATGTTGTTAGGGGTTCTACACACAATCGATAATTGCGTAAGGGATAAGGAAATTTGTCTATTTCCAACTATTTCTAAGTTCAGATACAAGTTTTCCTTTTCCTCTTTAGAGTTGAACTATGTATTCCGAATGGAAGGTCTAATTCATCATTCGAGTCTTATTTTTTGCACCAAACTCATGACTTCTAATGCTTGAACTTCCAGGAATAACATTGACCCTGGTCCTCCATGATACATAGGTCCTTATTTCTTAGTTTTATGGTTTCTCATTCACACTAAAATTGAATACAAAATTATAAAACTGAATGGAAGACTTAGGATTTGATAAATAAAGTAATGGAATCCCCATTCAATCAATACAATCATTACTTATTCGAAACTTAAATTTGAAACTTAAAAAATATGATGAAAATGGGAAGTAATGCTCATGTAACCTTATCTAGTATAAATATACAATTATTTCGCCTGAGATTGTTGTTAGATAAGAGATTGGAAAGGATATTCATTAGTGAACCCCCTTATTGGGTTTTAATTGCATTTTTTCTGATATATGTATGTCCGATTTGGGTTACCTTCCCTTAAAAATTGTGTATTTTCTGTATTGAGCTCATAGTTATCCTCTAGGAGCCTGAGGGGTCAATCCACTAGTAGGATGCATTTCTGTCATATTTGTTGTTGCAGTGGATGTACCCTCAAGATACTCATTTGGGTATTTTAGATTCATCAATTAGATATGCATGCCATTGGTTTGGTGATGTGGGTTCTCAAATGCGACAATCACATAACATTTTCTTATATCTTCAAAGGAGCCGACATGCATCCACTACAGGGAGAACACCTTATATAATACGTATTTGTGAAGAAATTTGGTGTTACAAAATTTGGTAAAAATTTCAAATAAACCTCCGCTAAAAAATCCTATATTGACTGCATAGGTTTTAATGAATGTTTCATATAATTGAAATTTTTTGGACAGGTTAAGGTTCTAGTAAAGGTTTTTGTTTCGATGATTTTATTGTCAAAACGCATCAGTTCATTCTTAGGAAACCTACCATTGTGCATTCACAGAATACAAACGCACCAGTACACTATTAACCAATGCATCTCGATGCATTAATATAATAAAAACACATTCGTGCATGTATATTTATTATGCATCGGTTTCTCCTTTTTTTGTATGAAGAGCATTGATGCTATTATAATTTATATGCACTGGTTCCACATTGTTTTCATATGAAGCATCGATGCTTTTTGTTTTTTGTTTTCCCTAGGGAGTTTAAGCTATATGGCACCTCGGTGCATTTAATTTATCCTACAACCTGATATGTTTAATATAGCATTCTCTCCAGTGCCTATATAATCAATATGTACTAGTGTATGTATTACCATGTGCATTGAAGGGTAGTGGAATTTTGAATATTCAAGGTGAGATGTCGACACCATTATTTTTACTAAGCTCAAGTGCATATAATATACTAAAAGAATCTATTCCTACAGTATATTTAGAGCCCATGTGCTTATAATAAAAGGAAAGCACCAATGTATACATTATATTTAATGCCTTACTGTATATTTTAAACACATGAGCATTGCAAAGTTTGAAACAATAAATATTATTTGATGTTATGTCGTTTACGGGATGATGTGTTTTATCAATAATTTGTGCTATAATTAATGGGAACCGGTGCATATGAATCCTTAAAACACATCGCTTTCTATATTATGTGATGCAAACCCCCTCTCCCCCCTCAGGGTTGTGCGACATCCCGGTCAGGATCTTATTGTTCGGGAGCCAAAATGGCTCTTCCGGTTCCGACTAGAACCCTTCGAAACAAACACACAGGTCCACTCCACGAATGCTCGACTAGTTTTTTCCAAATTCCAAGCGTGAGCTCCCACCGTGCAAGACAAAGGGTTGTGACTGCACCCTTATCCTTAATGTTTTTCGCTATTTCGCGATCTCGCAACTCGGAGGTTTGCAGCGCAAGAGCTCTGCCCTCCCAACTCGTGATACTCGAGTTCGTGAAATAGCCTGACCTCACTATTTCGCCATTTGAGGTCCTAGAAGTCAAGACCTCTGTCCTTCCAACTCGCGAGACCCGAGATCACGATGTGGATCAATGATCCAGATCTACCTATAGCTGACGATCCAGATCAAATCACGATTTTGCAATTTGGAGGTTTGAAAACCAAGGCCTTCATCCTTCCAGCTCACGATGTCTGATTTTGTGAAATGGAAAGCCCTTGCTATCTCGCGGTCTCGCGACTCGGGATCTTGAAATACAAGGGCTCTATCCCTCTGGGTGGCGATACTCGAGTTCGTGAACTGAACCAACGGTTCAGATCTATTCGAGATCGACAATCATTATTCCTCCTGATCTTTTGGACATCAAATAGCTCTCACTGCTAACCTCCTTGCAGCTCCACTTTATCCAACGGTTTGCGGGGTTTCGGTATTCTTCCTTGAGGACTCTCCACCATCCGTTCATATCTTTTAACTCCCCTCGCTTGGATCTATGCAGCGTTAAATTATGTGCTTCTCCTTCCAATCGGACGATCCACAGGAATCCCCATAATGATCCAAAGCTCAAGGGTGTTCCCCCTCCTGAGCTTTTACTCGATTCCGACTTAGAATATTTTCTAAGTCTGCGAAGACTCAATCTTCACTCCTTCCAGGGAATGAGTTCTTGGTCTTGACAACACCTTCTGAAGTGTTATCCCTCCTGAGCTTTATCTAGTTCAGACTTCGATCTCGCACGCACTCCTTGTGTCTGAGGGATTTCGATAACTCAAGTTCACAACATTTTCTCTATGGCTCAATGCACACCTTCCAAAGCTCCCGATGAAGAGAAAAAAAATCCCACAACGTTCCTTCCTGGCTCGATGCAGACCTTCCAGAGCTCCAAATGAAGAGAAACAATTGAAACTGCCCAAAATATCACAGTTCCAATCACTTGTTTATAAACCAGAAAATAATTGGAAATTAAACACAGTCCAAGCACAACATATTTGGATCAATTTTCCATTATGTTCTATTCATAAGTGCCCACTGGCTACTAAATACATACAAAGTACATTATCTAGAAAAAATGAGATTTTCTGCTCACTTGCAGTTCTCTTACAGATGACTTCTCTGTATCACATCTCTCTCCTCTGTATTCTCTACCTCCTTCTAACTGGGCTTACAAACTTCGACATAACTCAAAATGTTTTGATGATTTTATTGTCAAAACACATCAGTGCATTCTTAGGAAACCTACCATTGTGCATTCACAGAATACAAACGCACCAGTACACTATTAACCAACGCATCTCGATGCATTAATATAATAAAAACACATCCATGCATGTATATTTATTATGCATCGGTTTCTCCTTTTTTTGTATGAAGAGAATTGATGCTATTATAATTTCTATGCACTGGTTCCACATTGTTTGCATATGAAGCATCAATGTTTTTTATTTTTTGTTTTCCCTGGGGAGTTTAAGCTATATGGTACCTCAGTGCATTTAATTTATCCTACAACCTGATATGTTTAATATATAATTATCTCCAGTGCCTATATAATCAATATGTACTAGTGTATGTATTACCATGTGCATTGAAGGGTAGTGAAATTTTGAATATTCAAGGTGAGATGTCGACACCATTATTTTTACTAAGATCAACTGCATATAATATACTAAAAGAATCTATTCCTACAGTATATTTAGAGCCCATGTGCTTATAATAAAAGGAAAGCACCAATGTATACATTATATTCAATGCCTTACTGTATATTTTAAACACATGAGCATTGCAAAGTTTGAAACAATAAATATTATTTGATGTTATGTCATTTACGGGATGATGTGTTTTATCAATAATTTGTGCTATAATTAATGGGAACCAGTGCATATGAATCCTTAAAACACATCGCTTTCTATATTATGTGATGCATACCCCCTCTCCCCCCTTAGGGTTGTGCGACCTCCTAGTCAGGATCTTATAGTTCAGGAGCCAAAATGGCTCTTTTGGTTCCTACTGGAACCCTTCGAAACGAACACATAGGTCCACTCCACGAATGCTCGGCTGGTTTTTTCCAAGCGCCAAGCATCAACTCCCACCGTGCAAGACAAAGGGTTGTGACTGCACCCTTATCCTTAATTCTTTTTGCTATTTCACGATCTCTCAACTTGGAGGTTTGCAGCGTAAGAGCTCTACCCTCCCAACTCGCGATACTCGAGTTCGTGAAATGGCCCGACCTCACTATTTCACCATTCAAGGTCCTGGAAGTCAAGACCTTTGTTCTTCCAACTTGCGAGACCCGAGATCATGATGTGGATCAATGATCCAGATCCACTTGTAGTTGACGATCTAGATCAAATCACGATTTTGCAATTTGGAGGTTTGAAAACCAAGGCCTTCATCCTTCCAGCTCGCGATGTCTGATTTTGTGAAATGGACAGCCCTCGCTATCTCATGGTCTCGTGACTCGGGATCTTGAAATACAAGGGCTATGTCCCTCTAGGTGGCGATACTCAAGTTCACAAACTGAACCAACGGTTCAGATCTATTCGAGATCGACGATCGTTATTCCTCCTGATCTTTTGGGCATCAAATAGATCTCACTGCTAACCTCCTTGCAGCTCCACTTTATCCAACGGTTTGTGGGGTTTCGGTATTCCTCCTTGAGGACTCTCCACCATCCGTTCATATCTTTGAACTCCCCTTGCTTGGATCTATGCAGCATTAAAGTTTGTGCTTCTCCTTCCAATCGAACGATCCACAGGAATCCCCATAGCGATCCAACGCTCAAGGGTGTTTCCCCTCCTGAGCTTTTACTCAATTCCAACTTAGAAGATTTTCTAAGTCTGAGAAGTCTCAATCTTCGCTCCTTCTAGGGAATGAGTTCCTGGTCTTGACAACACATTCTCAAGTGTTATCCCTCCTGAGATTTATCTGGTTCAGACTTCGATCTTGCACGCACTCCTTGCGTCTGAGGGATTTCAATAACTCAGGTTCATGACATTTTCTCTCTGGCTCAATGCATACCTTCCAAAGCTCCGGGTGAAGAGAAAAACAATCCCACAACTATCCTTCCTGGCTCGATGCACACCTTGTAGAGCTCCAAATGAAGAGAAACAATTGAAACTGCCCAAAATATCACAGTTCCATTCACTTGTTTATAAACCAAAAAATAATAGGAAATTACACACAGTCCAAGCACAACATATTTGGATCAATTTTCCATTATGTTCTATTCATAAGTGCCCACTGGCTACTAAATACATACAAAGTACATTAGCTCCAAAAACTGAGATTTTCTGCTCACTTGCAGTTCTCTTACAGATGAATTCTCTGTATCACATCTCTCTCCTATGTATTCTCTACCTCCTTCTAACTGGGCCTACAAACTTCGACATAACTCAAAATGTTTCTAGGGTTTTTTTCCCTTGGCTACTTGCCTACTCTAAAATTAACCCTACGTTATTTTGGTCCAGTCACACTCCAGAGCCAAAGTGGAAACTTTTGCTCCGTTTACAATTTCAAAAACTTTCTTCATACGGTAAAATTTGGCACCGGTTCAAGCGTGCCCCAAAAAGTGAATTCTGGCGCTGAGTGGAGGCGGATCCCGAAATCCATTGTAGCCGCCCACGTCGAATTTCTGGAAGAACTCGCATGTGTCGAATGTTCCTACATCAATGCACATGACATGATGCTCCTGCATCATTATGGCATGCACCGTCTAGTGAGTTCATAAAAAAACAATGCACTTATATGTATATAGTTTAATTAATTTTTTATTTTTTATTTTATTTTCAATTAATCATCTCAAAATCAAATACATTTTATAATAATATTGTTTCATATTTTTTCTATTTTATTTTATATAATGATTCCATTAATGTGGTATCCAATGAATTACACCTCTTTTATTTGTAGCAATGTAAATCATTGACATATTAATTATTCAGCAACCCAATATTTTACAACATTCTATAATGAACAAAATTAAGAAACCCATTTTATTGTATATGAATAAGAGACCCATTTTCATACAAAAAGGGACAACATAAAGGCCCACAATAATCAAATTGAAACCAATTTGTAATCGTTACACTTATTGGTAACATGTCCTCATGCAATTGGGACAATGTGTCAAGTACATTAAACAAAATCCCTAATTTTCAGAGACAAATAATCTGAAACATACAATTTGAAGTGACATTCAATTATATTTATTGTCATTCATCGTTTGAACTATTTTCATCGCCCGAGTTGCTTGCATGCCTCATTTGTTCTTCATTTGTAGGCCATATTGTACTTTAGTTATTTAACCTAATGTTTTTTTGATCAGCTTCTTTTTAATGTTTTGCCTCTTAATATTCCATCGACAAGCATATAAATAAACTACAATAAGTATATCTACATTTATATATATATTAAAATATACATGATTGAATAAATAAAAAAACATACCTTAGTATCAAGTATTTCATAAACAATACACATTCTTTCGAAGCCATTATTTATGCCTTCTCTCAAAATCGCCTCTATTGGATATATTCCATACATTGCTTATAGCATATTTAATATGACATGAAAAAGCATGGTCGATATAATTAATATAAAGGTTTCTTTTTGTTTTATTACTTATAAAACAAGGGAAGTTAAAAAACATTGCTACTTATAAATTGTTCAATTAAAATTTCATACTTCAACATATACTGAGAACTAATACTTAACCTAATGTTTATCAATTCATGGGTTGGATCCTCTTTGTATGTTAGCACCTACTAGAAGGAATCTATGGACAAGTATAAATTAATCATTTAAATATAAATATCACAAAAAACATGAAATCTAAATTAAGACCAAAAACGTAAATACTCACAAAGTTTGCAATCAACTCTTTTATTCCTTGTCATCATGTCTTATGTGTTGAATGGGTTCTATTCTTTCTCTTTTCTGTAACAAAAAAATTGAAAATTAGTATTCACGTGATAATTAGATTTGATGTACATAAAAAAATAAATAAATTATTACATACCTATGATGCACATTGTAGCTAGGATGGATCCTCTTTCCATGCAATTATATTCATTTCTTTTACCATATTATTCTACACCTTTTTTGACATCCCTAGTAGAATGTATTGGTTTTACGCTTGTTTGTCCCTTGGAATTTTCAAAATCTCCCGATAAAAAAAAAAAAAAAACTATGAATCATGAGATATAAAAATTATACAAAATAAGATATCGGTGTGTATAGTAACTTAATACAAACCAAGGCGTCAACCATATTTATACACACCGATATATTATAACAACGTCATTACGAAATTGAAAATGGTTTACAATTTTCTGTATTCAATCGATGCTTTATGAATTAAGAAAAGAATGGATTACTAAGTACTATTCATTACACACTCTCGTTCTATGAACAAATTTAAGAAATGGATGTTTCCATATAAAAAACAATATTATTTCCATTTTAAACTCAACAATGCTCTTTGTAAGAAAATGCACCCCAATTCTTATCTATGTACAATGTGCATCGTCAACCACATAAACAATTTTTTTTAATATTTTTTCTAATTTAAATTAAGCGATGCTATTGACCTGAAAAAATGCACCAATGTTCTTCCTATGTATACATTGTTAACTGTGAAAATGTTTTTCTTTTTAAAAACCGACAGTAAAAGGAAAATTTGGAATTGAATGCAATGAGTGATTTGAATGCAATGGACAGGAAACATGCCATATATAAATAACAATCCCTATAAAAATATTCTCCTTGTGAAATACAAAAAGGGAAAGAAAAAAAGAAGTGAGGAAATTAGAGCTTCCAATACCAAAGGTTACTGTGAAACTATTTTTTTTGTTTGGGAATGCACTAAAAATTGTTTGAATCAAATAGGGAAAGATTAAAATGATTAATAGAATGAAACCATATACTTGAAATTTCTCCTCTATATATTTGTATGTGACCTACAATAATCCCTTTAGAATTTGGATCTTCAAAAACAATCCACCCACTTCAAAGTCTTTAATAAACTATCACATCAACCATGTGTCAATCTCTCACTATTATGTAGCCTCAACTTGTACCAATATCTTCAACAATACAAATCAACCAAATTTCCTCAAACATGTACCATATGACATGCTTCACACATGTACCAAAATATATTCCATATACCATGTACTAAACAAGTACCAAAACTCTCAAGATGTGCATCAAGTATAAACCATAATCTCCAAAATAAAACCAAGCCATTATGAGTGTAACACACCCACGATGGGGAGAAAAATAAAAAACAAATTGTCCTCCTTACAGGAACAATTCTTCTCTCTCTACAATTTCTAATTTGGAAAGTCGAGAAACCAACCCAGCCTCCCAGTCAAGGATCTCAGATTCTGGAGCCAAACTACTCTTTGAGACTTTTATGGTCTCGTTCTGCATACCCTTTCGACTTTCAAGTGTAGGTTTAATGGTACCCGCGACCCTTCTCTTCACGCTTATGAAAACTTAGAGTCTGGGCACTATCTCCTTTTCTGATAAGCACCTTCCTTGATATGACCTTGGGCAATAGCCTTACATAAACACGTGATTGCGGGCATGACCAAGGGTGGTTGAAACCAAACTAGTTTTTGCCCCTCAATTCACCCTGAACCTACACATGTCCTTTCTCCAAAACTGTGGTCTGGATTGTAGCCCGCCCTCAAAATTTTAAAGTTCATGCACCTTCGGTCCCTGCAATGCAACGGGAACGTCAATATCACGATATTGACAGTGCCTCTAATTTGACGACTCAGATCTATCTCTTTTGAGTCTACGAATCATATCTAACCTTTCTAAATCAATGACTGTTATTTATTTCATGTTTTGGGTTTTGGGAGTTTCAACTATCAAACCCTTTCCTTCTCTCGTAGTGACAGATCTCCTTCCATGCATTCTCTTCAATCGACGACATTTATTGCTTCAGGATTCTTGACTTCAGGAGTCTCAACTTTGAACTCTTTCCCCACTAGCTTTTATCCAGAGTTGACGATCCACTGATGTGTGTCCCTCTCAGCTCGATGGCTGCGATCCCTTCATAGCTCCGGACTTCGAAAGTCTCAAGTATCAACTTTTTCTTCCCCTCAAAGTATGTGGATTTATACCATGTGTCAACTTGAATCGAATAATCGAGGCTTACTTTAGGTCTTTAACCGAAATCCACAGATTTATGCCACATCCCCCTTAATCTGGTGGCTATGAAATTTTTCGAGACTTTACCCAGAGTCCATATATTTATGCCACGTATTTTATAGATCAGACGATCCATGTTCACTTCAAATGATCCGATGCTTGATATTTACTTCAGACGATCTAATGACTGAGATCTATTTCGGATGATTGGATGGTTGAGATTTACTTCGCTAAAACTCACGAATTGATTTCTCTGATGTCCACGATCTATCGTCACATGTACCTCTAGATCTGATGGTCTAGATCTTCTTTGTATTTCTAGGCTTCAGGAGTTTCAAATCTCAACTAAAACTCATGAAGTGATTTATCAAAAGTCCACGATCTGTCATGATGTGTCCCTCTAGATCTAATGATCTAGATATCCTTCAGATATCTGGGGTTAAGAAATCTCAATTCTTATAATTTACTTCCTTTTGAACTCACGGTCTACTGACACGTGTCTTCTAATGATTGACGACCCAGATTCTCCTCCTGGTGATGAATGGCCTCAATTTACTTCAGCTATTTCACCTCCTCCTAGCCTACGAACATCCAGAGTTGTGAACCTTGCGCGACCTGTCCTCCTTGACGATGGATGGTCCCAAAATACTTCGAGACTTTGGGACTTTAGTAAGTCCACTCTCCTACGTGTGAAAAGAACTAAGGTTCATGCACCTTGCTTCAATCAGACAACTATTGGTACTCTACCCTATGATCCAATGGCTACTATCGCTCCTCCTCTTTATCTTGTGATCTCTTCCAACTTATAATATTTTCTAAGTGTTCAAAGGCCTCAACCTTTTCTCCTCCTACATGTTCGTCTCCTGGATTTATTCTTCACTCTTGAAAGCGCTATCTCTTATGATCTTTATCTCCTTGAATATTTTTCCTTCCCACGCAATCCTTGCATTTCACGGATCTCTTCTAACTCAATGTGAAGGTCAACGATGATCGACGGTTTATATAAATTTTGGGGCCTCAACATGCGTGCTCTTTATCAGAGATTTCGACCTCCGCAATCTAGAAAGTTTTCGCCCAACTTGGTCTAACCAGAATTGCTGATCTCCCTGCCCAACGAGATCAATGACGTTGGTGAATTGGGGACTATGAACTGGCACGTCTGCTACTTTCTGTTTCAGTCTCTGCAATGATTCCTCACCCTCGATCTTCATTCCTAGATCGATGATTCACAGTGATTACGGGGTTCAACCTCCAAAATCAGGGAAGTTCTCGCTCTACTCTAGTCTAACCGGAATCATTGATCTTCCATCCCGATGAGCTCAACGACGTTGGTTGATTGCAGGCCGTGAACTAGAAGGTATGCTAATTTCACTTTTGCATACTGCAATGATTCCAAACCATAGATTTAATTGAGTGGTTGGTGTTTGATTTTTTAACCCCAGTGGGTGCTTGAATATATTCTGATGACCGGGACGACCTTTCCTTCATTAAACGACTCGTCTCCATCTCTTGTATCAGATTCTTAAGTCATTGGTAGTTTGGGTAACTTGACTATCATTCAATATGACATATCATGGCTTCAACATCCAAAGGTTCTGAAACCTTCATGAGTTAACTCCTTTTCATGCAGGGTTCCTAGACCTAGATCACGTTGACTATAAACTAACTCTTGGACTATAATCCTCACTCTTAATCAAGTTTTTGGTCAGGGAATTAGGCACTAGTTCAAAGCATCCTAGACTACCGATATGAAGGGAACACCTCCCTAACTCGCAGGGCTTTAATCTCTGAATCAAGGCAAGGTAACTCATGAGGTTACCAAAATAGTATCTATACCAAGAGGCTTTCTCCGACTCAAGAACGGTGATGTAATTCCCAGGGGAAGGTGCCTTTTTAGTGATTAAACTGGAGCATATGGAAAATCAATAAGAAGAACAGGTTCTCAAGGGAATGAACACATACACATAACTTAATCATTTCATATAGAAGACATTTATAGATATATAAATAATTTCATGCATCCATTATTTCCAATTCAAAGCACAAGGCAAGAAAACACTTATCAAAACCATAGAGCGTGATGTGACTGATAAAAGGGGTGCTTGTTTCCACCCAACCGTAGTCTCATTCACTCTTAATGGATTTATCACTAGCCACCCCTAAGTGTAGACCGCGATGCTTTGAGATTAAATATCTTACTTATAGCTCAACAAAAGTTAATGACGAAGGTTACTCTCCTTCTCCCAATACATAAATAGATAAGGACGAAGGTTAATCTCCTTCTCCCGGATCAGTCTCTATTCTTTGTGATAAGAACTCACTTTTATATTTCATACCTCCCTCAGACCTGAGATATTTGACTCTAATCCCATCACTCTTTGCAGGTTTCCCCCCTCCCCCCCCTACCCACCATGCTTCCTTTCTTTCCTTTCTTAGCAAGATTGAGTGCGGCTCGAATTCCCATTATATGGTTAGGTCTGGAAGTGTTATAGATGGGCAGTATGCCCCATCCCCTCATTAACTCTTGAGGAGGTCTTCCCACCTACCAGTCCGAATATAATTCATTCCTAGGTCAAAGGGTTGTTCTGATTTGAGTAATTAATTCCAGCATGGTATTGGTTCGATGGAGGTTAACACAACCATTCCCGGTCCCCTCCACCAGCTTTTCATAAAATTCATGTTTTTTTCTTAGCACATCCCCTCTTTCAGCATTCATGCAACACATAACCATTTTTCTATTAAAATAACAAAATTTACATTAATCAACATTTTTTACAAAGGTCCATCAAATCAAACATTCACACTTTTAGGTTTTCCATAGTTCCTTGGCCCATATAGTTATATTTACAAACTAGGGGAAACAGGGTGTTACAATTCCCTCCCCCTTAAAGGAACATCATCCTCGACGTTCTATCTGTCAACCTGATATGTATGTACAAGAGTAAAAAAAATTGGATGTGCCTGTCTCATGGCATCCTGCATTTCCCACGTAGCCTCATCAGGGCCAATGTGTGTCCACTACACCTTGACCTATGTAATGGTTTGGTTCCTGAGTGAGGTTTCCCTACTATCTAATATGCATTGGGGTTCTGAAAGTAATTATCTCTCCATATCCACCTTAATCATAGACCATTCAATTATATGGTTAGCATCATGTGCATATTTCTTTAATAATGAAACATGGAAAAAATTATGTGCCTTTAGTGTGGGAGGAAGTGCTAGCCTATAGGCTATAGGTCCCACTCTATCTAAGACTTCAAAGGGTCTACAATACCGAGGTGCCAACATGGCATAGGCTCCCATTCTCAGGGAACTATTCCTGGGTCTAACTTTGAGATAGACATCGTCTCCTGCCTTGAACTCTCTCAGACTTTTTTTCTGTCGGCTTAACTTTTCTTTCTATCCTGAGCAATATTCAAATTTTTCTTTATCTGAACCACTTGTTGTTCCATTTCTTTCAGCATGTCAGGTCCAATTGTAACTTTTTCCACTGGATTACTCTAGTTGATCAGAATATTGTACTGTCTACCATAGAGGGCTTCAAAAGGCCTCATCTTCAAGGATTCCTGATAACCATTGTTGTAGGAAAACTCTACCAATGGTAGGTAGTCTTCCCACATCTTAGGCTGATGCATTACATGTATCCTTAACATGTTTTCTACTATTTGGTTGACTTTTTTTGTTTGCCCATCAGTTTCAGGGTGATAGGCTATGCTGAACAACAATTTAGTCTCAAAACTAGCCATTAGGGATTTCCAAAAGATTGAAGTAAATTTCCTATCTCGTTCAGATACAATTTCCTTGGGCGTGCCATGCAGTCTAAATATCTCCTTCATGAAGATATTTTCAATATCTATGGCCTTGTAGGTTTATTTGATAGGAAGGAAATGAGCATACTTACTTAGTTTTTCCACCACGACCATGATGGCATCATTTTTCTTGTTCTACTTTGGTAATCCAGTGATGAAATCCATGGAGATGGTTTCCCATTTCCATTCAAGGATCTATAGGGGTTGTAACAATCCTGTTGGATGTCAGTGTTCCTACTTAACTTGTGTTGGCATAGGGGCAGACCCAGGGTTAAACGCTACAACATCTCACCAACAAAACCCTAACTACTGACCCTTTCGACAACACCTGCGAAGCAGATGAAGTCTCACTTGAGGTAGAGGCAGGGGTGGTTGTAGGACTATAATGTCTGGAACCTTAGCTGGGACATAGATTTGTGATTATAATACTTAACAAAACACTTAGCACCGATAGTTCATCAATATTCAACCAGTATTCACTTCGCAAATAAAATAGAGCATCGCAACATTCATTCAGATCTAAGGTATTTAAGCACTTAGAATAAAGAGAATAGTTCGATCTAGTATACTCAAGCACTAAGAATGTTCACATAGGTTAGATCTAGCATCCAGGTTCATCATAAGTACAAAGCATAAACATATCCATCCATCTATATCGAAGCACGTATCAAGTAAAGACATAAACACATCATAAAATCGCACAAAGCATAATAACATAATATTTACATGGTTCACCCCCACCCTGGGGCTACGTTCACCAACTCTTCTTCTTTATTTAGCATCTTCAATTGGTTACATGCTCAGAGCCTCAAAACCCTTAATTGGACAAGGACAGGAGATCTGTGCATCTCACTAGATCCTCCTTTTTTGTGTTACAACACAAAGCCTTCCACAACCTGTCACAATCACTTTCACGTAGCTCTACAAGTCTCTTACAATATGCACAAAGTATCTACAAACCACACTCACACTTAGCACATATACAACTTACTTAGTGGCTCCTTCTTACATTTCCTAGATCTATATTTATACATTACAAAATAGGCCTAAGCATGGGTAAACCCATGGGCCGACATCCCATGCCCGTAACATTATCCCAAAAACCAAAAAGGACCAAAAAAGGGCCAAGATCTTGCAATCTCTACTTCATCTTTCACTCCTATTTCGATAGGTTGTCGAAGTCCAAAATGGTCAAATTTGACCAAGTATCTCCCAAAACTTGGTCAAGGGACAACATGCCCCCAACAATCACCTGTGACTCGCCCTGTGTCACTCTGATCTAGGAAGTTCTACCTCGAAAGCCTCAAGATTGGCTTGAGATTATTCGACTTGTTGTTGTGATGTGACCTCTTGTTCAACAAATTCTTGGATTAATGCATCATCCACATGTCCTTCCAGGTGTTGTTCAACTGTAGTGGAAACATGTTCTAGCTCTACTCCTTGGCCTTCTATCTCCGTAAAAAAATCGTAAGCCTTTTCTTGTACAGGTTGGATTTTATGTGCTACCTCCATAACTCTCCCTTGGATAGTGTGGATCTGTTGTTGGGCAGTCCACTTCTC
The DNA here is from genome assembly GCA_009831015.1 of Picea engelmannii. NCBI lineage: Eukaryota > Viridiplantae > Streptophyta > Pinopsida > Pinales > Pinaceae > Picea > Picea engelmannii. The sequence goes on along the minus strand of ML777686.1, from coordinate 1,013,146 downwards.
GTGGGATTGCTTCATTCTTTCCACAACTAATAGGGGATTCAACTACACCTGTATCTTTTCGTCTTGATACTTCGCTTCTTGGAGTTGCAACTCCAGTGCTCTTAATTCTGGACTCTCGGCTAGTTGCTCGTATGTCAGGGCACTATGATTAGTCATCTTCTTGCATTCCATAGAAAGGGTGTTTAGACTCTCAACTATGATCCTAGAAGTTTCTTCTCTTTGGTCCTTCAAATCCTAAGGGATCTCGGGTACTGTGCGTAGTTCTAAGTCTGCGATGCGATGTTGTAGCTGCTGGATTACTTCTCCAAGATGGTCTACTTGTTGTGTAACTTGATTTTCTATTTTTTATTTCTATGACTATCACAGAGCGAAGTGCTCTATTGACCGCTTCTTTTACTTAAAGTTTCTCTGTGAGCAACTTTTCCTTTCCTTCTTGTAGCTATGATTTTTCTTCATCAAACTTCACTTGGAGAGAAATATTTTCATGTTCTTCAGCACTGTGTTTCTCTATGAGTACTCCTTGTACTTGTGTCAAAGCCTAGGTAGATTTCTTTGTTTCTTCCTGTGATCGTCGAAGGCGAGCTTCGATTGTCTCTGCTAAGTGGTAGATTTGAGCTAGCTCATCTACCAATTCAAGTCCTCCTGATGGAAATGACATGGTAGAGACTATGTGGTTGGAATATAGGGCATTTTGTACCCCTCGTAGTTAAGTCTCAATTCGATCATACATCTCCTCTTTCTTTTCTTCTTGTTTCTCTATTATTTCCAGTGAAGAATCATGCAGGGATTTTATGAGGAAGTTGAAGTCATCATGGGTGAGGATAGTTTGCATCTTGGTCATGGTGGATTTTGATTTCTTATGGGAGGAAGGTTTCGGAGGTGAACCCTTCCTCTTCTTCAGAGGATCAACCTTGTATTATTGCTTCTATTAAACTTATTTTTCATCTAACTCTTTGCCATCACCTCCTTAATCTGGTGATATGGAAGCAGTATTCACAGACGCATTGTATTTATCTTGGTCCTTGTTGGTCTTATTTCTCCTGCTAGGTCTGGGTGTATCATGTGTTGTTCCTAGGCTGTTGATGTCGGATATCTCAGTGGTGTCTACTAGAATAAGAAAGTTAACTGACCATTCCTTAGTGATCTCCTCCAAGTCCTCATCTATCATCTTGTAGTAGGATTGAAGTTGTTTCTTATGTTCATCGACACACGATGTGATGTAAATAAAATCTCAATCTATGTTGAACTTCATCAAAGTCCAGAACCAGTGTAGAGTGTGCAGAGTCATGTGAGGCTCAGATTGGATATCTCTCTTTATCTAGCTGCAGTAGGTATGAAAAACATCATTTGACTACCACTATTTCTTCATATCTCTTGAATACCATAGTGTACCGAACTTCGCAGCCAATGGTTCAAGAGGCTCAATGTCCAGGAAGGTTGCACCTTCCGGCATCTCCCAAGCAATAAAATCTATAAGGATCAAAATCCAGCTGAAATGAAATTCATATCCTTGATCCTGTTTTTCTCTAGAGTAGAGATCCAACTGGTTCACTAGGTACTTATCCCAATTCATCTGAAGGCCTTCTGTGCACATCCCTGCGAGGTCGACTACAAAACTAGCGACTTGGGTAGGTCAGCTCTTTCTGACTAACTTCCCTACAATTAACTGATAGGCGAGGTGCACTGCACCACTCTGGATAGAATCTACCTTGTAGCCTCGTGTTCCCTTATCGAAATCATCGTAAGTGCCCTTGATCGTCTTTTCTCTAGCACAATCCATGGCTTTTCTGGGGAAAAAAATCTTATGGATCAGGTCCTTGCATAATCAAGCCCATGATCCGATTGATCAGCATTGGATCAACTGTTATACGAACATATAGCCACAAATAACCACCATGGTAAAAATACAGCAACAACTTGACACATGCATTCACCTCCTGGTGTCTTCCGAAGTGGGGAATCTTCATGACATTCAGCAGGGTGGACTACACGAGGTTCATAGTCCACGACTGGGGGATTATCTTTGAATTCTTCCCCTTCATTCTAGTCAGGTACTTGTGTGGGTCAAGCATGTTATAGACTTTTCAGTCATCGAGGTTGAAGTTGCTAAGTTCAATGATGCGAGCTTGTCTTGATCTCCTCAAACTATGCGTATCCCCTTAGGGAGGTACGTAGTGATCAAGTTGTAGTCAAAATATCTAGGTACACTACCTCAATTTAATGTGTCACTCAGAGGTGGTATCTAGGTGGTTAATATGGTCAGGATCAATTTGGCATTCACTGAGTCATCCTTGTGCTTGGTTCGCTTCTCATCTGATGGTCGGGAGGGTCTGGCTCCATGAGTAGTCGACGGGGAAACTTGCACTGTTCTTGTGGATGAATATTTGACTCCTACAGATAATCCTCTCTCTGATATGACTCTTTCATTCATTAGGTCTATCAAAACTTATTCAATAGATTTCTCTACAACACTCAACTTGTCCGACATACATGCTCAGGGTTAAAAATCTTGGGTTCAGAGGGTAACTTAGACACTTCAATAGAATAGACAACAAAATCACAACGATCACTATGAAAAATCAACTTAGTCTATGGGATCAAGATCTCGATTGGAAAAAGTGTTCTCGATGCATGGCGCGACGGGATAAATAGGCAACTCAGCAACGGGTTGCTTGCAACAGGTATGAAGCCTTCAATAACTCTGTTATGGTCATTATGGCATGGTCCATTGGTCTGATGGTGAGTTGTCTATCCATAAATGTATTTCTATTGATTCGGAGCATTGGTCCAATAGTTATATTGTCCCCAACATCTATATTACTTCGCCATGGAGAAGTTCCATGTGTTGTTGTTATGATATCGTAGCAAAGCTCCAATTTTGCAAATTTTCCATCTCCGAGGTTCCTTCTAGATATTTCTGCAACTTTTTGATATTAGCCCTCTTCTTACTTAGTTTTCTAGCCTTCTTTCCAGTGAGCTTCGTCTTGGTATTCCTTTTCTCATTATGATTCTTATGTTCTTTTTACATGGTAACATAGTGTTGTTAAGATTCTTTCAAGGGTAATATCTTTTATTTATCTGGGATAGATAGTTCAGTCTTCTATGGGTCCTCTTGTGTTCTTGTAACTTTGACATTTATGTTGTTGTTGTTAAATGGTTCTGATCTGTTCTCATGTTCTTCAATCAAATGGGTGATCCTTCTAGTTATAAAATATTTTAACTCTTGCTTCTTCTACTCTAAGACTTCTTCTTCTTCCTTCCTTCTAGCTTGATCTCTTTTAATCCAAGGTTTTCCCAGTAGCATGGTGAATGGCGCATTGTCCTCAGTAAATTTAATAATCTCAAAATATTCTTCTATCGAAGCTCTATTGATAGTCATAGGTATCTTGGTAAGTCTACCACATATGGTTATCAATTTTCCTCTGAATAATCCTATTCCTCCCAGTGAAGGAATCATAACAAGCTTTCCTAAAAGTTACCAAGTTCTTTATGTCATAATATTCACCTATGTTTCCTGATCCATAACACAGTCAATGTCAAAGTCCAATATTCTTGATTCAATGCACTCTTTTTCTTTGAATATCTCTGATAACCTGACATGTCGGTGGTCATTCAGGATTTCTTTCATATGTAGCAATAATTTATTTGATTCTTCATGGGATTCTGTCGTAATCTTAGTTTTTGGATATGTCTTACAATTTTCTTGATTCAGATTCATTCTTTCAACTTTAGCAATCATTCTAGGGAAATCGAATACTTCATGGTTCATATATTTGCAACAAAGACAACTAGGTCTTCCTCTAGGGAATTCCTTTGCAAGATGTCTTGGTTTTCTGCAACTGTAATAAAGGGTTAATCCTCTCTTTCTTTTAAATGATACCCATATTTTTTTTTACTGCGTGCTAGGATCATGGTAGATAACCTGCAAACATTTATTTCTAGGATCCTGCATACACTTGTTAGTCCAAACATTCTTTCTATGCATAGGTATAACATGTATTTCACTATTCTGATCATATCTACTCATATAAAACCTACTTTCATCTATCAGTACCCTAGTTTTAAAGCTAGGATAGAACTTATCAACCATACCTAGATCCATTCTTAGAAACAAAAATTTTCACTTATCTTACTTCTAGAGAGCACAAAGCTTCCAGATCTAGAACTTTTCACTTATCCTTACCTTTATCAGAGCACAGAGCTTGCAGGTCTTACCTATTTTCTTTGGATATGACCTCTTTTCTTGGCACAGAGCTTCACAAGTCAAGTAGAATGATGTGCACTAGGGAAATAGATCTATGCACGGAGCTTGCACAATTTCAAATTGAATCTTTGCACAGAGCTTCTTCTTCCTCAGTTCCTAGCAATCACAATTTCAAATCCAGGAAATAGAACCATTTTTTGGCACAGGGGTAGACCTAGGGTTCAACACTACAATAGCACATCAACAAAACCCTAACTACTGACTCTTTTGAAAACACATGCGAAGCAGATGAAGTCTCACCGGAGGTAGAGGCAAGGGTGGTTGCAAGACTCCATTGTTTGCAACCTTAGCTGGGACATAGATCTAGGATTATAATACTTAGCAAAGAAATTAGCACCGATAGTTCATCAATATTCAACCAGTATTCACTCCATAGATAAAACACAACATCACAACATTCATTCAGATCTAAGGTATTTAAGCACTTAGCATAAAGAGTACAATTATATATAGTAGATTCAAGAACTAAGCATGTTCACATAGGTTAGATCTAGCATCCAGGCTCATCATAAGCACAAAGCTTAAACAGATCTATCCATCTATATCGAATCACTTATCAAGTAAAGACATAAACACATCATAACATCACAGAGAGAAGAATAACACAATATTTAAGTGGTTCACCCCCACCCTGGGGCTACATCCACCAACTCTTCTTCTTTATTTATCTTCTTCAATCAGTTACATGCACAGAGCCTCAAAACCCTTACTTCGCCAAGGACATGAGATCTGCGCACCTCACTAGATCCTCCTTACTTGTGTTACAACACAAATCCTTCCATAGGATGTCATAATCACTTTCACATAGGTCTGCAAGTCTATTACAATATGAACAAAGCATCTACAAACCACGCTTGCACGTAGCACATCTACAACTTACTTAGTGGATCCTTACATTGCCTAGATCTCTATTTATACATTACAAAATAGTACCAAGAATGGATAAACTCATGGGCCGACATCCCATTCCCATTACATTATCCCAAAACCCAAAAAGGACCCAAAAAGGGTCAAGATCCCGTGATCTCAACTTCTTCTTGCGCTCCTCTTTTGGTAATTTTTCGAAGTCCAAAATGGTCAAACTTGATCAAGGATCGCCCAAAACTTGGTGAAGGTCCAACAACTTTCTGGCATTCTAGGAACTTAGCTATATAGTTAGTTATGCCTTTCTTCAATCCAGACCAAAAGAATTGTTTCCTAGTGGTCGTGATCATTTTTTAATATCCTGGGTTACCGATATATGGTATCTTATGTATTTCATCCATTATGAACCGTTTCAAGTTGTCACAGTTTGGAATATACAATCTATTTATGTAAGTCAACAGGACTTCCTCGAGCATATGGTAGCCTTCATATTCTATCCCTATAGCTTCTTTCCTTAGGTATGAGGTCACGGTCTTGAAGAATGCATCTGTTTCTTGTGCATTCCTGAATCGTTCCCTGCCATTTGTTTCACAGGTGCTTACCGCTACCAGATGAATAATTTTTATACTTCTTCTAAGGGCATCAACCACCCTATTTTCCTTTTCTTTGATGTGTTTGATTTCAAAATCAAATTCGCTAAGGAGAGTCATCCACCTAGTTTGTCTAGCATTGAGTTTTGATTGATCAAACATGTTCCTCAACCCACAATGGTATTTCATAAGAACAAATATCCTTCCCAGGAGGCAGTGCTTCCACATTTTTAAAGCATGTACTATAGAAGCCAACTCTAGGTCATGGGTCACATAATTGATCTCATGCGCATTTAATTTCTGGGATGTGTAGCAAATTACATGTCCCTCTTTCATAAGGAATCCTTCGAGTCCTTACTTTCATCCATATGTACACACGAGGAAATCATTATTCGGGTCTGCAATCTTCAACATGGGTGCATGGGTCAGAAGGTATTTCAATTCCTGAAATATTTCTTCACATTTTGATGTCCAAATGAATTTAACCCCCTTTTTCTGAAGGGTAGTGATTGGACAACCAATCTTGGAAAACCCCTTTACAAACCTTCTATAGTATCCTTCTAATCCCATGAAGGATATGATTTCAGATATATCCTTCGGGGCAGGCCATTCCATAATATATCTGATCTAATCGAGGTCCACTACCACCCCTTCCTTAAAAATGACATGGCCTAAATAATGGACTTCCTTCTGTACTAAATGGCACTTGCTAAACTTAGCATAGATATGATGTGCTCTTAGTACATGAAGTATGAGTCTAAGATGTTCTTCATGCTCCTTCCTATTCTTGGATTAGATTAGGATATCATCAATGAAATCCAATACAATTTTTTCTAGAAATTTACTCAGTGCATTATTCATCAAACACTTGAAAGTGGTGGGACCATTGGTTAACCCAAATGAAATCACCACAAATTCATAGAGACCATACCTCGTCCTAAAGGATGTTTTTTGGATGTCTTCACCCTTAATCCGGACTTGGTGGTATTCAAACCTTAATTCAATCTTCGATAAGATGGAATCACCTCCCAATTGGTGGAACAAGTCATCGATTCTTAGTAAGGGGTACTTGTTATTTATGGTTGTCTTATTGAGTTGTCTGTAATCTATGCACAGTCAGAGTGTGCCATATTTCTTTTTCAAAAACAAGGCGGGTGCTCCCCATGGAGATACACTAGGTCGGATGTAGCCTTTGTCCATCATCTCCTTTAGTTGTAGCTTGAGTTCGACCATCTTTGGTGTTATCATCCTATATGGTGTTCTAGATGTTGGCACTACTCCTGGTGCAATTTCTATCGAGAAGTCAATATCCCTTCTCTGAGGTAGGACTGGTACCTCTTCTGGGAACACATCCTTATATTCTCTTAATATGGGGTGGTCTTCTAGGTTTGGTTTGTCATCCTCAACAGATTCCAACATCTGTGTTGCATATAAGGGACACCCCTTTCTACAATACTTTTTCATTTGAAGGGATGATATTTGTCTCACTAAGACAGGCTTCTAAATCCCTAGGAGGGTCTTCTTTCTTCCTTCTTCATTTACACATTCTAAAGTTTTATGATAATAGTCCAACTTAGTTTTATAAGAAACCAACCAATCCATACCAATCAACAATTCATAAGATCCCAAGGGAAGTATGTTAAGGGTCACTCGAGTGGGCAATCCACCAATGATGAATTGGCAAGATGGTATGACCTATGACACTTTTCTTTTGGTATTGGTGGTTAGTCGTAGCAACCATGGCTTAACATGTTTAACTAGTTGCAGTTTACACTTATCAACCATCTGAGTGGCCACATAACTCAAATTAGAACCCGGGACAATTAAAATAGAAACTATATGGTTGGTGATCATACCTTTCAACTCCACTATTGAAGCTTGGTGGTCGACTTGATTATTGTCCAAGGCTGCATATATTCCTGGCATGTTCCTAGCCACATCATTGGCGGTGGTAGCTTCTTGGATATTGTAGACTCTCTTACTGTTCTATTGTATGTGTGGATAGTCCCTCAATCAATGATCTTCTCCACAACCCCATCATTTTAAGCATTCCTTCTTTAGGTTATTTGTCTTCCCTGGGACTGTCTTAAAAAGGTTTATTTCCACTTTGAGAGGGGAAATTTTGTTGATTCACACTTCTAGTAGGAAGGTTCATTATAGAACCCTTTCCATAATTCTTAAATATCGAGGATTTAAACTCCTTCTTGAATCTTGAACTACTCCTCTTCTTCCAGTCCTCGTGAGGTCTTGTCTTATTCACAAACTATTCATAACAATACCTCACCTTCCGAATAGTTTCTTCTAAGGTCTTTGGTTCGTCGAACTCAATTCTATCCTGGTAGTCTGAGGTAACCCACTAATGAACCACTGCATTTTTACTTTTTCATCTTTTATGTAGGGTACATACCTCAATAGTTAAAGGAATTTATTGACATATTCATCTATGGTTTTCTGCCCCAACCTGAGTTCATATAATTCCTTAGTCTTCCCATCCATGTATTTCTCTAACATATACTTCTTCCTGAAGTATTTCTCAAATTGTTTCCATGAAAAGTCCTTCTCATGGAGTCCTTTCACATTCCTAAGGTCTTCCCACCAAATGGAAGCCTTTCCATTTAGGTTGAAGATGGTTATTCGAGCCATCAAGTTTCTAGAGAAGTCATGGAATATAAAGTATTTCTTTAAACCAAGCAACCAAACCTCATCCTCTTCTCCCTTCTTAGTCTCTCCATCGAAAGAGGGTGGTTTGGATTTATTTGATTCTTCAAGATCATGGTTTTTGGAATGCTTACGCTTCTTTCCTTTCCTTTGAAAATGTGAGCTGGCTCTGCTTCTAGGAGATCCTTCAGAGTTGCTAGCTTCCCTTCCAAAGGAATCTACCGATGAGATTCCCTTGCCTCTAGGTTGGGCCTTCTTCTAGGCGCTTCTCCTAGTGTGGTCACTTATGGAGTCATTTTTTCAGATCTTAGGTGGACTTTGACTTCTCTTCTTATGTCGTCGGTTCACATGACTGGTTGTGGGTTCATGCTCCAGTTTCCTATGTATGTCGGATAAGCTCTGCAACAAAACTACGTTCATTTATGTTTTTTTTTATTTCTCCTTTATCAATATCTCATTGTCATCCTTGCAGCTCTGTAATTCGGCCCTAGGGCTACTTACAGTTTCAACTAGATCTGGAGGGGTTTCCACTGCCCTCCTTTCATCAGATTCTTCATATTTATTGTGGGATCCATCCCCCACTTCATGACATGTCACCATCCTTTAGTATTGAAGTTTTCCCGTGATTTACTGACTGCTCGAGCGCTAAAAAAACACTCATTATTAGCTAATGGTCTAATAGTTCTTGAACAATACAGGATTCAATTTCTTAAATGAACACACACAATAGTAAGTTTCATTCTTTTCCTTAATAACATTTTTAACCAGACTTTTAAGAAAGAGGTAAGATAGAGTGGCACTCTTTTAAAAGTATTCCAAATATGGTTTTGAAGCGACTCATCCATGAGACCAAGCAGGACAAGTATTGTAACTATGCTCTGATACCAATTTGTAACACATCCATGATGGGGAAAAAAAAATATAAAATCATCCTCCTTATAGGAACAATTCTTCTCTCTCTATGGTTTCTAATTTGGAAAGTCAGGAAACCAACCTGGCCTCCCAGTCAAAGATCTATGATTTTGGATCCAAACGACTCTCTAAGACTTTGATGGTATCATTCTACAGACCCTTTCAACTTCCGGGTGAAATTTTAATGGTACTTGTGACCCTCCTCTTCATGCCTACAAAATCTGAGAGTCTAGGTGCTAGCTCCTTTTCTTATAATCCCCTTCCTTGATATGACCTTGGGTGATGGACTTACTTAGCCATGTGATTGTGGGCACAGACAAGGGTGGTTTGAAACCAAGTTACTTTTCACCCTGCAATTCACCTTGAACCTCCATGTGTCCTTTCTCCAAAATCGTGGTCTAGATTGCAGTGCACCCTCAACTTTATAAAGTTCTTGAACCTTCAGTCCCCATAATGTGATGGGACCTTCAATCTCATGGTCTTGATGGTTCCTTTGATCTGACAGCTCAAATATATCCTATCCGAATCTACAAATCAGATCTAACCTTTCTAAATCAATGACTCTGACTTATTTCGTGTTTCGGGTTTCAAGAGTTTCAACTCTCAAACCCTTGCCTTCTCTCGTAGTGACAAATCTCCTACCACGCATCCTCTTCAATCGACGAGTTTGATCGCTTCATGATTCCATACTTCGCAAGTCTCAACTTTCAACTCTTTCCCCACTGGATTTTATCCATAGTTGACGATCCACTGACGCATTTCCCTCTCGGATCAACAGTTGTGATACCTTCGCGACTCTGGAATTTGTAAGCGTCAAGTGTCAATTTTTTTTTCCCCTCAAAGTATGTGGATCTATGCCATGTGTCCACTTGAATTAGATGATTGAGGCTTACTTCAGTTCTTTACCCAAAATCCACAAATTTATGCCACGTCCCCCTTAATCTGGTGGCTATGAAAATTTTCAGGACTTTACCCAGAGTCCATATATTTACGCCATGTCTTTTCTGGATTGGACGGTCTAGGTTCACTTCGGATGATCCGACGCTTGAGATTTAATTTAGACGATCTGACGAATGACATCTATTTCAGATGAATGGACGATTGAGATTTACTTCGCTAAAACTCGCGAAGTGATTTCTCTGAAGTCCATGATCTATGTTCATGTGTCCCTCTATATCTGATGGTCCAAATATCCTTTAGATCTCTAGGCTTCAGTAGTTTCAACTCTCAACTAAAACTCGCGAAGTGATTTCTCCGAAGTCCACGATGTGTCATCACGTGTCCATATGGATCTAACGGTATAGATATTCTTCATCTCTCCAGGGTTCAGAAATATCAATTCTTAAACTTTTCTTCCTTCTAAAATCATGGTTTTTTGGCATGTGTCTTCTAATGATCGATGACCCATATTCTCCTCTAGGTGATGAATGAACTCAATTTACTTCGGTCATTTCACCTCCTCTTGGCCTACAAACGTTCAGAGTTATGGACCTTGCACCACCTGTCCTCCTTGATGATGGATGGTCCCAAACTACTTCAGTACTTCAAGAGTTAGTAATTCCACTCTCCTACATGTGCAAAGCACCAAGGGTCGGACACCTTACTTCAATCAGGCAGATATTGGTCCTCTACATTGTGATCCAACGATCACTATCACTCCTCCTCTTGAGCTTCTGATCTCTTTCGACTTAGAATATTTTCTAAGTTTTCAAAGGCCTCAACCTTTGCTCCTCCTATGGGTCCATCTCATGGACTTCATATGCACTCCTGAAAGTGCTATCTCTTATAAGATTGATCTCCTTAAATATTTTGCCTTCCCACACACTCCTTGAATATCTCAACGACGATTGATGGTTCATAGAAATTTTGGGGCCCCAACATGTGTTCTCTTTATCAGAGAGTTCGACCTCTGCAATCTAGAAAGTGCTCCCCCAACTTGGTCTAACCAAAATCATTGATCTCCCCACTTGATGAGATCAATGATGTTGGTAAATTGCGGGCCTTGAACTAGCACGTCTGCTAATTTCACTTTCATGCTCCACAATGATTCCCCACCCTAGATATTCATTCCTATATCGACGGTTTGCAATGATTATGGGGTTCAACCTTTGAAATCAGGGAAGTGCTCACTCGAATCTAGTCTAAACAGAATTGTTGATCTTCTAGCCGGATGAGATCAACGACATTGGTTGATTGCAGGTGATGAACTAGCAGGTCTATTAATTTAACATTCATATACCGCAATGATTCCCAATCATAGATTTAATTGAGTGGCTGGTTTTTTATTTGTTAACCCCAGTGGGTGTTTGAATCGATTCTGACAACCAGAATGGAATTTCATCTGTTAAACGGCTCGTCTCCATATCCTATATCATATTCTTAAGTGATCGATAGTTCAGGTAAATTAACTATTGTTCAATCTGAAATCTCAAGGCTTCAAGATACAAAGGTTCTGAAACCTTTGTGAGCTAACTCCTTTTCGCCCAGGGTTCCTAGACCCAGATCACATGGACTATCAACTAACTCTTGGACTATAATCCTCGCTCCTAATCGGGTTTTTGGTCAGGGAATTAGGTAGGAGTTCAAAGTCTCCTATACTACGGGTCTGAAGGGAAAACCTCCCTAAATCACAAGGATTTAAGCTCTGAATCAAGGCAAGGTAACCCGTGAGGTTACCAAAAAAGTAGTTATGCCAAGAGGCTTACTCCGACTCGGGAACGGTCATGTAATTCCTTGGGGAAGGTGCCTTTTTAGCGATTAAACTGGAGCATATGGAAAATCAATAAGAATCATAGGTTCTTAAGGGAATGAACACATACACATAACTTAGTCATTTCATACAGAAACCATTTATAGATATATTAATACTCACATGCATCCATTATTTCCAATTCAAAGAACAAGGAAAGAAAATACTTATCAGAACCATAGAGTGTGATGTGACTGCTAAAAGGGGTTCTTGTTTCCACCCAACCATAGGCTTAGTCACTCCCAATGAATTTATCACTGGCCACCCCGGAGCTTAGACCACGATGATTTGAGATTCAATCTCTTACTTCCAGCTCAATAGAAGTTAGGGACAAAGGTTACTCTCCTTCTCTCAATACAGAAATAGATAAGGATGAAGGTTACTCTCCTTCTCCCATATCAGTCTCTATTCTGTGTGATCATAACTCACTTTTCTATTTCATTCCTCCCTCGGACCTGAGAGCTTTGAATCTCATCTCTGCACTCTTCGCAGGTTCCCCCCTCGCCCACCACGCTTCCTTTCTTTCCTTTCTCAACAAGATTTCATGTGGCTTGAATTCCCAGCCCGTGGTCAGTTAGGGAAGCCTTATGGATGGGTGGTCTGCCCCATCTCCTCATTAACTCTTGAGGAGGTATTCCCACCTACCAGTTCGACTGTAATTCATTCCTGGGTCAGAGGGTTGTTCTGATCTGAGAAATTAATTCCAGCATGGTATTGTTTTGGTGGAGGTTAACATAACAATTCCTGGTCCCCTCCACCACCTTTTCATAGCATTCATGTTTTTCTCTTAGCACATCCCCTCTTTCTGTAGTCATGGAAGACATAACCATTTTTCTATTAAAATACCAGAATTTACATTCATCGACTTTTTTTACAAAGGTCCATCAAATCAAACATTCACACTTTTAGGTTTTCCATAGTTCCTTGGCCCATATAGTTATATTTACAAACTAGGGGAAACAAGGTGTCACAATGAGCCATAAAATTACCAATATATAACCCTCAAAACTTACACAATGACAAACCTCGTAACCCGTGACAACCCTGCAGCATAATCATACCTTGTTGCAACCTGGAACAAGCATCCCCTTTACTTTACCTCATCCTTGCTAGTTCATATTCATCAATAGATCAAGTGTTCACTAGATAGATATTCAATGAACTTGTGTGTGAGAATGAGGGACTCTTGATGTGTATTTATACTCTTCCATTTAACTTCTTTTCAACAAATTTACCCTTAATTAATTTCTTGTTACAATTGTTTTACCCTTTTTTCTTATGGAAAAAGCATAAATTTTATTAAAATATACAAAATTTACATTATGAAGAATTCATGTATAGACTTGCATTTAATCCTGAAAATATTTCCTCTACCAAGACTGGAAACATAAATCATATATACACAGTCCACAATAGAGTGCCTTTTTGTTGATCTTTTTGTACAAAAAAAATTGTTTATGAAAAAAGGGAAATAATTTTTTTTTGCATCATATAGCCTATAGCTACCATATAAAATTCTGGACATGACTTAGTGAAACCCCTCCCACAAATGTTGAAAGTGTCTCATTTGTCCAATAGATTGTATTCGGACAAGAAGATCCATAAAAAAAAAGAGAAAGCATACTTAGACATTGGTCTGTGATTGACCAATTTGTTCTATAAATGGTCTGTTATAATGTTCGTAACTCTGCCCATCCAAGTAGTTTATGATGTGCCACTGCCTGAGAGCCATAAGAGTTCCCTCTTTAGATAAGGTGTCTGTTGCGATGTTCCTTTTCCTATAGACATGTTAGAATGAAAAAAAATTAAATGAATTTGAAATTAAAAATACATCTTCTAGGATAGAAGGAAGATTTATGTTATGACACATTGGAGTTTTTCTCAACCAATTGATAACCACCATTGAATCTCTAAAGATTTGAAGGTTTAAAATACCTTTTTCCCCAACAAAAGTGAGCATGATCTTTAAATCCATAAGTTTTGCATATTTGATCACTGTCCCAATCCCCACTTTAATTTATAGAAATGAAACGGGGAGATAGTAAGGACTCCCCCTCCCCCACAATGATCTCCATTTTCTTGGGAAGCACCATAAAAAAAATCCCAAGGTCTTGTGACATTTATTTTTTCCTCCACTATCTTCCTGGGAGGGGGAGCATATTTGTCTTATGGAAAATGAGCAAGGATAGCTAGTCTTTTGGGTGCAATTATATCAGGAAGCGATGCCTTTTCCTTGAAAATAGAATCATTTTGGGAAAGCCAGTTTCCCCAGTGAATGAGGAGAGGAAGAGCCTTGATATTTTTATTTCTTTGGTCTTGTAACCAAGACCTCCATGCCTCTTCAATAGAGGGACCATTCCAAGAAAATTATTGACCCAAACTTGATGAAGTCTCTCTCCAAGTTTGGATTGAAAACATGCATCCTAAGAACATGTGTCGAGATGATTCTTCATCCCCCTTCCAAAGAGAGCACCAACCCGACCATTTGAGTCCCATGAATTTCATTTTATCCCAAGTAGGGACCTTTTTCCTTAAGAGGCACCACATGAACAATCTTTCCTTAAGAGAGAATTTGGATTTCTAGATCCCCTTTGACCACCAGGCGAGATCTTATTGGAGGAAATTGGTCATCAGGAAAGAATATCCTTCTTTTGGGGTATAGACCCCGAAAGGAATGAGTTTCCAAACCAGTTCATATTCCTGGTCATTGATTCTAATATGGCCTAATTTTAGAGCCTGGATATAATAATTCCAAGGTACAGTAAGATGATAATCCAAATTTAGAGCTTGAGCATCTTTCCAACCCTTGCTCCATATGGAAGTTTGTTTTTCATTTTATCTCTGTTTTATGTAGAAAAAACCTCTCTCATGCAATCTATCAAATAAAATTATTGGGAGATTGTGTTGAACATTGTTGCATGAACATGGATCCCTACAAATTCTAAGATAATTTCCTTTTCCCTCCTTCCAGGCCAACCCTTGAGTGATAACATGAAATTATTTTATGAGATCCTTCCAAATGATGGAGCCATTTTGGTGGCTTCTAGTAGGCCTCCTTATCCAATCCACAATTGAATATAGTCATATATATTTTTGGATGACTAAATTTGACCATAAATTATTGGAGCATATTAGTCTCCACCCAATATTGACAACTAGTGCAGTGGAGAACTTGTGGATATTATTTAAAACCCATGCCACCAACAACTTTGTCAAGGCCATAGAATCCCATTTTATCGATGGAATCACAAAACTCTCCTT
Source organism: Picea engelmannii (assembly GCA_009831015.1). Lineage (NCBI taxonomy): Eukaryota > Viridiplantae > Streptophyta > Pinopsida > Pinales > Pinaceae > Picea > Picea engelmannii. Next base: position 997,848 of record ML777686.1, on the reverse strand, counting down.
CTGACTGCACCAAAGAAATTTGAAACATAATTTCTTTATTTTTCCCAGAGTACCTTTTGGAATCTAGGCCATAGATATCCCATAGACTAGAATTGCCTCTAGGCCATATTGTACAAGGATCAGCCTGCCCGCTCGAGATAACCACCTGGAACTCCAATATTTTAGTCTTTTATCAAGCTTCGCTAAAAGCTAATTCCAATCCAATTTTGTGTAGAGGATTTTCCACGAATGCAAAAAGGCCTTTGTAAAAAATAACTTCTTTTGGGTCCATAAAATGAGTAGAGAGGGTGGACTTTGAGATATTTATTTGCATGTCACTATCCCTACTAAAAATATCAAGTATGGATCTCAACTTTTTCTTCCTCTCCCCTAACCATTGCAAAAAAATAGTAAATCGTCAACAAACAACAAATCAGTGAGGGAGAGAAGTTGGGTAAGAGGAATACCAATGAATTTTATGCTATTTGTTTCTTCATATAAATACATGTTGAGGCCTTCTACCACTAGAAGAAAAGGGAGAGGGGATAGGGGAATCCATTCTGAAGTCCTCTCTTGACAGAAGAAAAGTGAGGTTGCTCCATTTATGAGAACTGCAAAAGAGATCGAAGTGATGCAACTCATGACATAATTTATAAAAGGGAGGCCAAAGCCCAAATGAATGAGATTCATTCTCAAGAAAATTCAACTAACACGATCATATGCCTTGGAGAGATAAATATTTAGCACTACTCCTTTTTTTTTCAAGGTCTTGATGTTGTGCAAGGCTTCCTGGGCTACCCCAATTGCTTCATATATCTATCTTCCCTCAAGAAAACTAAAATTTTCTTGGGATACTGATTTTGAGAGAATGTCTTTTATTCTTCTACTGATGATTTTTTCAATTATTTTATAGATACAATTTCATAGAGAAATGGTTATGCATTCATCTAAGATTTCAGAGGCATCTTACTTTGGAATTAAAGATATAAAGGTAGCATTAAGAAGGGGATGGATAAAACCATTGAATCTTGATTCTCCTATAACTTTGGGGATATTCGATCTTCTGAGATCATAAATACCTACAAAGAAATCCATAGACCATTCATATGGTTCCATGATTTTATCTTTTTGGAAATTGTGAAGAACTTATTTTAATTCCGCTTCAGATACTTCTACCATGAGATCTACATTTTCCTTCTCTTCAACAAAATAGGGGAAGGGTAATTTCATATATAAAACAACATCTATGGACACTCTTTTGTATGGTGAATACAAACATTTGAAGTGGTTGGATCTCAGTCGGGCCATATCTTCAAAAGAGGAGAGCAATATGCCCGAATGATCCTTAATTCTCCAAATTGTGTTTCCCAGTTTCGTTCCTTTTGCATAATATTTGAAGAATTTGTATTCTCATCCTTGCTATGCAGACAAAGGGCCCTACTCTTTTGTCTCCATTCTTCTTCCCTATCTTGAAGAAGCTCTATTCTCTTCTTTTCAAAAGATAATTGGGGTCTCTTTTTGTGTTGGATTGACAAACCCTCATTTGTCAGAGTCGTAAAGATATTGAAGGGAATCTTATCTGTGGATTATGTCCTGTTCTAACTATTTTTTTTTCTTTTGGCCCAATATTTTGTAGATGTTTTTAGATATTTTAAATTCCTTCAAAATTGAACAGTTTCCCTCTCTATTTTCCAAATAGGAGTCCATACTTCCTTTACTAGTTTTATGAAACTTTATTCTTTTACCTAGGAAGAATCAAATTTTAAATGGATTGTAGGTTTTCTAGAGGCTCCTGCTATTTCTAAAAATATTGGATAATGATCTGATTCCCCTCCTAACAGGACCCATTGTCTAAATAGAAAAGGCTCTTCCAAAAGCAAGTTTGAGATCAAAAAATGATCCATTCTCTTTTCTATGTGATATTCTCCTAGTCTCTTATTTCTCTAGGTTGGTCCAAGCCATATATGCACAACTTCAATCATCCCTTCTTATCCCAGCTTATGCACAAAGAAATCAGAAAGAGAATCATCCTGGGCCCTCTGTTCCCAAGATTTAGCCACCCCTATTGAGAAGTGTAGGTCACCTCCCAAGATGAGTAAAGTATCTTTCATAAAGTATTTTTCTAGGAGGGAGTTGCACAACTGGGGACAATATTGAGTAGGACCGTAAATGTTTAATACCAAAAACAAATTCCACATCTCTTCAACGAAGACAATCATTCTTTATCCCAATTTGAAAACCCAAGAGTTTTAGAGATTGATGGATTTTGGGTTCCATCCCATTGCTATACCTCTCGAGTGGCCAAAAGTATCCAAACCAAACAAATACTAACCCTTTAGAATTCTTTCCACCAATTGAACAACCACTATCGCTTCCCCAAGGGTTTCTTGTAACATAACAACATTAGGCTACAAAAGATCCAACCAACTTTGGAGGGAGAGCCTCTTTGAGGGGCTCACCAACCCCTGAAAGTTTAAGGATAACAATTTCAATTGGAAACTCCATCTAGGGATGGCATTGCTCTAAGTGCCCTAGTGATAGAGAATTTTCTTCCAACCGCCACATGAATGGTTGCTCAAAATTTTGATTTGGAAAATAAATATTTTCTTCTCCTCCTTTTTAAGTTAGGACCCCGAGTTGGGTTTAGACCTAGACCTGATGGAGGGGTGTCCAAATGGCCTGAATATGGAACCGATCAGAACCTCAAATGGTAGCAAATGGTTTCTTCCTTTAATAGCAGAGAGGATTCTTGACTTTGGGAAAGGCGAGGAATTTTGGAGGTGATGTGGATTGGGAAAAAGATGGATAGGAAAGAGGATGGTCGGGGGAGAAAGGAGGGGGGTTTGTCGATGCACAATGGAGGGAGGGGATATTTTTTAACATATTTAAATCCACAATATTATGGTAGAAATATTGTAAAAAAATAAAATTTACAAAGAAAGGAGAGAGTTGGGACATACCCAAATGAGCATCTACTCCCTTTTTGAGTTTGAGCTCTAGATTAGAAGGAAGTGCTTCCTGATATTATGGCTTCTTCTTGGCCTTTGAAAAAAATGAATTGGTGTCCCTTAACCCCTAGTGGGAACTTACAACAACCTTTTTCACGGAAACCTCTCTCCAAGCTCGAATCGGGGGCCTCGACTGAAGTGGGCTGACACGACACCTAGACTAGGGTAGAAAGAAGGGGAAGACCTATGCCATGAATGTTGCACATATGAATCTCTACGCTTTAACGAAATTTGAAGGGAATTCCCTCATAATCGAGAGGTTTCCTGAACACTAAACCACCATGAGTGAGGTCCTGCATGTCTTAGAGGACCTTTCAAAGACTTAGAGATACTAAGATCCGATCCACCATCATTTTTCCTGAGGAATATATAAAAACATATCTACGTTCATGAAAGTACCAAGGTTATTACCAATTTTCTCAAAACATTTTTGGCTCCAAAATTCCGACGATAGACTAGGAAACCACACCCATATTGGAATCTCATTGATCCAATCGTAATTTGCATCAAAGAAATGGTTCCACCTTTTCAAAAGTAGTGTATTCAAATCCAGGCACTGGGATCTCTTAGAATCCTTCTGATGTCTCATGTTGATTGAAATTTAAACATAAACCACCCTTTTTATAGGGTGTGAACTAACGGTAATTGAATCCGCAAATCCTTCCATTCTAAAGAGACCCAATATTTTAGATGGTCTAGACTTATATTCCATCTATTTGAAAAACCCACTACCTCCTTCTCTACAAGATCAGAGACCTCTAGAATCACGATGTCGTCCCTTAGGGATAAAGAGTGTGGCTGAGGGACCAAAAAAACTCTCGGTTGTGGTTTCTTTCTATTTAGAGATGAGGGATCACCTTCAAAGATCTCTAACTCAAGACAAATAGGGTTAATCTTTTTGGACTAGGGAGGAGGAGAGGGACAAATGGGTTTTTCCAGATCTGTGGCACAAGGGGAGGCAGGGAGGGAAAAAAAATCATTCACGTCCAAAGACAAAGGAAACCTTGGCTCCGGGAGGGTTGGGAGGGAAAAAAGAGGACGGTGACTAGGTAAAGGACTTAACATACTAGGGAGAGATAGAAAATCCCTGATATTTTCCAAATGTCCAGGAAGACCAAGGTGGCCCAAATATTGGAAAGGTTGGTTCTCTTCGAACCATAAAGGAAAAGAATGAACTTTCTCCTGGGCGCTTGGAGAATGAACAAAACTCCAAGAATATGAGATTAATTTTAAAGGGTTTGGAGAAAAACCCCACAAAGCATAGAATCAACATATGATTCAACATGTTCACCACCAAGATCAAACATCTGTGGACCCAAGAACGAGTCACGATGTGGGTCTGACAAGAGATCCTCCCCCAAGCCTCGGATAGGAGGGGAAAAAACAAAGATCCAATGTCAGAGGGAAGTCCAACTAGAAAATTCCAAATGATTTTTCCATCGATATGATCATACTCGTAGTCTACCAAATCCTCCATGATACCTGAACACCAAGACTAGAGAGGGAATTGCGGAGAGATAAAAAATGGTTGCACCTTCCACAAGCTACCACAAGAAAATCCTTTCACCGCCCCTACAGCCTAGGGAAAAACTACAAGGATCGAAAAAAAAATGTAAGTGACCGAGGCCACCTGCAGCTAGGGTTTCCCAAAGACCTAGTTTATTAGATTATGATAAGACTTAGGAATCACAATTGCTTTACCCTTTAACTATTTTACCCTTTTTCCTAATTTTAGGGTAATAATGTTTTTACCCTTTTTCCTAATTAGGTTCATAATTGCTTTACCTTTTTCCCCTAATTTTAGGGTCATAATTGTTTTACCCTTTTTCCTCATTTTAGGGTCATAATTGTTTTACCCTTTTTCCTCATTTTAGGGTCATAATTGGTTTATCCTTTTTCCTTATTTTAGGGTCATAATTGTTTTACCCTTTTTCTTAATTTTAGGGTCAACCTATACTTTCTTGTTGCAACTACTTTACCCATAATTAGTAAACTCGTAATTTATTTGTTACACCTACTTTACCCATAATAAACTTCTTCTTGCAACCACTTTGACTAGCAAACTTATTGAAGACTCTCTAGAAGTTTCTAGAATAATTGACTTTTTGTTGACCTTCTAGAAGATTCTAGATTATTCTTGAGGGTCATCCAATCTTTACAAATACATATGTCTTCAACCGTAAGGAGACACATGACATACCACCTATCACGAGATACAACATGACATGTACTATCCATATATGATAGTCTTACCTGAAAATACATTGAACTTCATGTATTTATTCCTCCATCAATTGTGGGTTCCATGAAAATACCTTCAGGGATACATGTAGACTTCATCAAATGCACCCAACATATATGCTGACATCAAACACTCCATCAATGAAAACTAAATATCCATCTATATCAACCACATATCTATGGATTCCGAACCTCTAGAAAGGGTTGGCATCAATCTCCAAGGGTTAAAATCAATGACAACCAACTATCCAACAATTAGGTGTCATGGAATCGACAGATGTTGAAACTTCACAAATAGAGTGAGCTCTGACCACTCGATGTTTGTAGAGCTGCCTAATTATGACAGACTGGGGTTGATACCGATAGGTGAGGGTTGGTTGACTAAAGTTATCAAACATATGGATAAATAAATATAGAAAATGTGTACACAATCATGTGTGTTGTTTTCTCAAGGAGGGGTATAGATTTATTGTTGAGGAATGATAGGGTAATTGGGTGTGGAAGAAGCGAATGTCTCTTGTCATCATTATATTGAGGAGGACATAGAGGAAGAAGATGGTGGTGCATGTTCATATGGAGATGATTTAGGAGATACCTTGGGGGTGGCTACAATGCTCGGGGTTCTTGTTGTAATGATATATTCCCAAAGGTGTTGAATCTCAGTCATACGACAAGTTTGATAGTCAACGAGTAATAGCCAAAGGTAGGTGAAGTGATCCAATTGTTCATAAAATTCACATGGGAAACTATTCCATGATTTCACTAAGGTGTAAACATAGTAAATAGTTGAATAACCAAACTCGTTGGACGATGCTATTTATGATTTCAGTTGGTTAGGTGTTGGAATATTCGTTTGATGCATTGCAGCCAGTGTGTCTTGAAAGTGTGATAGATCAAGACAATGGTTATTTTAGTATCCTAATTTTTAATATATGGTGCAAGGGTGATTTGTACACAATGTATTATTGTGCATTTTGGATGATTCCTTGGTAGGTTTTGTAGAATCACCTATGACGGAGGGGGTGGGTAGTAGTGGTGCTACCCTTTCTAGGTGGATATGGTTCTTTAATTCAGTGAGTGTGGCGTGTTGAAATTACTAAGACAACTAAGAGGGGGGAGGGGGTTAAATTAGTTGTTACTATTCTTACACAATATATGACTTATTCAAATTATTTTTAATCTCTTCCAAATGACCATTAATATTATACAAGATATGAATAGTATAAATAATGAACATCAATCACACATAAGATATACACAGAGACATATTTTCATGAGGAAACCCATAAAGGGAGAAAACCTCTTCTTCTTTTAATGATAGGTGGTCTTTTAAATTATGTACATCATCTTATCTTTGAGCACCAACTCAATGTGAGGCTACTACCTCTGTTCTACAAGATCCTACTTGTTGAGAGAACCAACTCTCTGGTTTCTCTAGCCCCCACTAGAAGGAAGCACCAATTTCTTGAGAGTTCTAGCACCGATTGGATGGAAGCACCTACTTCCACTTACACAAGCATCAACTTGCATACAAAAAAATCTGTGTTTTCCCTAGCACCACCCTACCACCCTATTTTCTAGACACAACTAGATGGAAGATGCAACTTCCAATATTCAAGAACCAACTTGAATATAAAAGGATCACAATCCTCCCTAGCACCACCCTACCTCCCTAATTATGAATAAATATTGAATAAAAAACAATACATGTGTCTCACTTCTTACCCCTTCTTCTTTGTTCTGCGATTCCTCTCTTCTTCATTGTTCTTCTTCTTAGTTCATCTTCTGTTCATCATTTTTGAGTTTGATCTCTTGTTGTGTATTCTAGGATTTTTGTTTATCCCGGTTTACCTCATTTTAAGTCAGAACAACCAACCTCACGCAGTCACCATGTTTTTATTTTATGCCCACAACCCATTCAGTTATACCTAGAATATCCAAAGAAACCGCATCAAGAACTAAATCACCAAACAATCAAGAACTATGATTCAGTTATGCTAACTGAATCATAACTAAAAAATTAACTAGCAAAGTGAAACGGTTTCCCTTCAATCAATTTCTCAATTCACCAGCGTCGTTGGATTACATCCACAATGTCTCGCGTTTTATCCCATGTGCTCACTAGCTATGACCAAGGGCTTAAACAGAAAGTGATTTCATGGTTTTTCATTTCAGAAAAACTTGTGGTGAGAGATCTCGACTCTTCATATTGCGATCTCTAAAAATAGGGCTTAGCAATAAGTACCTTCCCTTTTTGTGACCACCAGCTACACCAATAGGCGCTATGCAATTTCATGTTTCACGAATTTTGTTGCAAGTCACTCTAACTCTTCCAACTCCTGATCATGAAATGGAGCCTTGCATCTTGCAAGATCCTTCTTTCACATGTGCATGGCTATGACCAAGCGCTTATTCATAAAGGGCTTTCGTGACTCATGACTTCGAGAATCCTGTGATGAGGCATCTCGAATATCCATGTTGTGATCACTGAAAATTCGAAATGGAGCTTAGCATTGCTAGCTTCTTACCCTCAGGTGACCACCGATGATAACCATAGGCTGCACCAAAAGGAACTTCATAATTTTTCCATGAGTCTCCTTGACTCCTCCAACTCCCAGTATTCGAAACTCCAAAATGGATCCATATCAATGGTCCATGCTCTCCCTTTATTAATGACTCAGATTGAACCGCGGTTTTGCATTTTGCGATTTCAAAGGATAGAGCTCCTCCTTCCTTTGTCTTTCCAGTCAACGAAAAGATGACTTGTCACCACGTGTAGTCTGGATCCAACAGTCATGATTGTTTATCGAGATTTTTTATATCGCAAGTTTGAGGGGTTAGAGCACCTTCTCCCTTTGACTTTCCAGTCATCGAAAAGATGACCTCTTGACACATGTAGTCTTGGATCAACGGTCCTCCTTCTTTTGAGACTTTGTAAGCCCACTTCATCTTTTACTTAAATATCATGCTCCTTATTTTGGATTCAATGGTGGTTAGTCTTCGTGCTCATATTTAATGCATGATATCTATTCTCCTCTTCTACGCACTCCTCCTGAATTGATTCAGATATGTCGGCCATCAGGAATTCAGGATGGGTGATCAAACGCTCATTGTTGCTCCTCCTCTTGGGCTTACGCTACTAATCTTTCCATGCCATCATCACTATGCTACTAGTATTGCCAATTTCTCTTGTTCGTCATCGTCACGCTGAGCTTGCCATCAATGAAAAAAAATTACTCTTCCTTTTTTCCGTAAGAAATATGCCAACAATATCCCCCTTTGGCATTGAAGGAAACCTTGAAGAACCTGAACACTACTCTACCTAGACATCCAACCATACCACTATATCATCCTTACCATTACCCTGAACACTACTCTACTTGGACATCCAACCATACCACTGTAGCATTCTTACCATGACACTTTCTCCCCCTTTGACATCAATGTCAAAGAAGAAACACGCTCTCCCTGAGTTGTTGCAGTACATACTCCCCCTATCAACTATGAGCAACTTATAAATACAACGGATATTCAATAATTACTCCCCTTGACTAGGTGAACGGAATAGATGAAAGGAGTTATAACCTCCAACTTCTAACGAAGATATCCAAAAGGTGTTGCTACTAATGGTTTAGTAAAGATATCAACTATTTGTTCTATGGAAGGAATATAATTCACTTGTACAATTCCGTTTGTAACCTATTCTCTAAGAAAATGATATTTTATTGGTATATACTTTGACTTTGAATGAAGTATAGGATTCTTAGAGAGACTGATGGAACTGGTGTTATCACAATGAAGTGGAATGGGATCAATATAACTTACCTTCAAATCTGCAAGAGTTTGTGTCATCCATAAAATTTGTGTGTAGCAAGTAGAAATAGCAATGTACTCTGCCTCTGTAGTTGATAAATAAATGGATCCCTACTTCTTACTAAGCCATTATACTAACGATTCACTTAGGAAGAATGCTCCTCCACTAGTGCTCTTTCTCTCATCCACACAGTTTGCCTAATCAACATCTGAATAAGTCATTAACTGAAATTTCTGATTTATAGGATACCACAAACCATAAGTCATTGTGACCTTCAGGTACTTGAATATACTGGTTACAACTACTAAATGAATTTGTTTAAGAGCAGACTGATAACGACGTACCATTCCAACAACTTGCATTATATCAGGATGAGATGTTGTGATGTACATAAGACTTCCTATCATTAAGTGACATCTCATTTGATCAACATTAGGTGAAATATCATCTTTATTGAGCTTGCAACCAACCACCATAGGTGTACTAACAGGAGAGGAATCATCCATCTAAAATTTCTTCAACATCTCTTTCAAATATTTTTCTTGAGAGATAAATATTCCTACAAAACTCTGATTTACTTGTAAACCAAGAAAGTATTATAGCTATTCTATCATGGACATTTCAAACTCTGTTTTCATACAGTTATCAAACCACTGGGCAGAGGATTCATTAGTACAGCCAAAATTAATATCATCTACATAAACCATAACAACTAGTAAATTATCACCTTCAGACTTAATGTAAATATTGTTGTCAATAGTACCTTTGTTGAACCCTTTGCCTTGTAAAAATTTGTCCATCCTATAATCCCAAGCTCGTGGTTCTTGTTTTAGTCCATATAAAGCCTTCTTCAACTTGCAAGGATAATCATAATCATTTGTCAATGATAATCCTTCAAGTTGCTCCATATACACTTCTTCCTCTAGATCTCCATTAATAAAGGTTGACTTAACATCCATCTAATACACTTTAAAGTTCTTATGACATGAATATGAAAAAGAAATTCTGATGGCTTCCAATATTTCCATTGGTGCAAAAGTTTCATCAAAATCCTGACCTTCAACTTGTGCATACCCTTTACAGACCAATCTGGCTTTATTTCTAACAACTTGTCCTTTTTCATTCATTTTATTCTTGAATACCCATTTGGAACCTATTACATTATTATCTTGGGGTATAGGAACAAGCTCCTAAGTATTGTTCTTCTCAACCTGATCAAGCTCTTCATTCATATCTCTAATCCAATCATCATGGTTGTTGTCTTCATCAAAATATTTAGGTCCAATCATAGATAGAAAAGAAATCTGAGATTGTTTTGAGTCTTTAACTAATTTCCTTCTTGTCTGAACTCCTTTATTTATATCTCCAATTATCTGATTTTTAGGATGATTCTTTTTTAAAATTTTGAGAGGTGGTTTTGTTTCTTTTTGCTAATTTGAGTTAGCCTGAGTATTCGTATCTTCATCCGATTCGGATTCTTCCCTTTCTGATCCTTGGACCTGTTCATCTTCATCTTCAACTATATGTTTTGCGCTTGGTTCAAGACTGCTTACATTTCGAGCTGGGACTTCTTCATCAACCTTTATGTCGATACAATCAACCAATTTATGCAGCCTATTATTATAGCATATGTACCCTTTCTTGTTTGTTTCATAACCTAAGAATATACCTTCATCATCCCTATCATCATATTTACCAATATTTTCATCATTATTCTTGATATAACATTTACTCCCAAAGACTTTAAAATGCTTGATTGAAGCAGGTCTTCCAAACCATAGTTCATCAGGAGTCTATTCATGGTGTGGCCTGAGATGATCTTTGTTAAGAATGTGAACAACTGTATGGATTTCTTCCACCCAATATGTCTGAGGTATATCCCTTTCATTCATCATTGATATTGCCATTTGTTGTACTGATCTATTCTGCCTCTCAAATACTCCATTTTGTTGTAGATTTCTTGTAATAGTGTATTTTCATTTGATTCCATGTTTATTACATAACTCTTTGAAGTTCCATGAACTAAACTCTCCTCCTCTATTACACTTTACTGCCTTCAATCTTTTTCCTATTTGATTCTCAGTCAGAGCCTTAAACTCTTTGATTTTTTCAAATACTTCAGATTTTTCCTTCAAACAGAAAACCCACGTTAGTCTAGAATAATCATCAATGATCAACATAAAATAGTTTTCTTTTCCTGTACCTTCTTTTCTTGACAGTCCACATAAATCCATATGTACTAACTAGAGAGTTTTTTCTGTTGAAGGAAATCTTTTAGATTTGAACTGAGTGCGAGTAAGCTTTCCTATCTGGAAAGATTTACAAACAGAGTCATATGTATTTGATATCTTCAAAATATATTTTACTTCCCCGTTGTTTCTAAGATTTATTATATGATCAAAATTTAGGTGTCCAAGTCTCCTATGCCATAGCCAACTTTCATCATATTTGCTTAAGTGGCATTCTTCTTTTTCTTCTTTTAATACATAGACATTGTTTTCTGTTCTTATTCCTTTTTCAACCAGTTGTCCTGAATTCAAAGACTTTATTTTACAATCTTTAGAGGTAAAAACAACTTCACATCCTTTGTCACAAACTTGACTGACACTTAGTAGATTATGTTTCAAATCATCTACAAACATCACATCTTGATCTTCTCCTTTTCCATTACTCAGGCTTACCATTCCTTTACCTTTTATTTTTCCTGGTGCATCATTTCCAAAAGTTACATTCCCTGATTTGTTTTCACTTAGAGTTAGAAACTTACTTTTGTCTCCAGTCATATGTTTGGAACATACACTATCAATATACCAGGGACTATTTTGTCTTTTAGATGATAACACTAATTTGCATTGGTCATCTTCTTCTTCTTCCAAACCTTGAAATTTTCAGCAGCAGGATCTAGATCTGGCTTATAGTTCCTTAAGCGACAGTCTACAACTTTATGTCCATAATTATGGTAGCTGTAACATTCTGGATCACTGAATAATAGATCATAATGATTTATATGCTCATAGTTGTTGTTATGTTTCACCTGCGTCCTTCTCCCAGTCATCACATGATTTCTAATCTGTGATTGTTTGTTTCTTGGTTGTCTCAATATTTGTGGTGGGAGATAATTATTCCTTGAAAAACTTGATTGCTCATATTTAAATCTTAAAGAACAATTTATAACTTTGTGATGAAAGTTAAAATAGAAAAAACAATATCCATAGAAAATTCCTTTGTACCTGGAAAAAGTTTGTCTTCTTTGAGTGGGTCAATTTATTTCATGCTGATAATTTATTAGATCTCCAAATTCAGTTCTGGTACTTTTTCTTTCATTCCTTCTTGGTGGATGATTTTCTTTATTTGTTTCTATAGAATGACTGTTGTCAATGATTGAGGATTTGATAAACTTGATGGGTTTTGTATTACTTGGATGATCACTACTTGAGCCTTCTTCATATCCCAATCCATCTTTCAACTTTGGATTTCTTTGTTGATTTATAATGGAGGTTAATCCTTCTGAAGCTTTAATACTTGATAGATTTTGGTGATACAATGCCTTAAACTTCTCCATCTCTTTTATGTTTTTCACTATCTCTTCTTTTAAGGCTTCACACCTCGCGTTCCTCTATGATAAATGTTGCTTTAGAATGTCCTCTATTTTCTTTTCCTCTTTTAACTCTACTTTTAGTAGGGCAAAGTCTTCATCAGGTTTTTTACCATTCATTTTAAACTGCATCAACAACTGTTTTTGTTTTCTTTTCTTACATATGAGTCTGCCAATTTCTTCTAAAGCACTGATTAATTCACCTTCCAAATCCACCACATCTTCTTTGTCATCCATTTCACCTCCTGAATTTTCATCACCAAGATCTCCCATATCCATAAGCATAAAATCATTCACTTTGTCTTCACAGGATGAATCACTATCTATGTCTTCTGAGGAGTTGTCATTGTTTGCACACAAACTTTTCTTTTTACTATATTTCTTATATTTGTATTTCTTTTCATCATCAGAGTTCTGATCCTTTTTATGGTGAGGACACTTAGATGCAAAATAACTTATCTTACCAAAGTTAAAACATTTGAAAGAGAGATTTCCTTGATATTTTATTGATCCTTTCTTGAACCTTCTCACAAATTTTGCCTCAATATCATCTAATTCTGAATCATCATTCTTGTCTTCCTTAAAATATTCTTCTCTAGTAATGGATTTATATTTGCTAATTATCATTTCATATGCAGTTAGAGTTCATAGGAGTTGATCAATGGTCAGAGTTTTAAGATCATTTAGTTCTTCTATTGCAGAGACTTTTGGGTTAAATTTATCAAGCAAAGATTTTAAAATCTTCTGAACTAAAAATGGTTCTTCAATTTTCCCACCAAGACCCTTCATGGAATTCACAAATTCTTCAACTCTTAAAAAATACTTGTTGATTGTTTCATCTTCATTCATATTTAGTTGTTTAAACTTCAATCTATATGTTTGAAGTTTGACATCTTTTACTTTCTCATTTCCTTCATAAATGTTAATAAGTTTATCCCGCATATCTTTGTCAGTTTGAGGATGCATCACCTTTACAAACTTAGCTTCTGCAAGTCCATTCAAGATAGCATTCATTCCCTTAGCATTAAATCTAAATTCTAACTTATCATTCTTGGAAGCTATCACAACAGGATTTATGTATCCAGTCTCTACTACATCCCAAAGATCAGCACCTAAGGCCATTAGGTATGTTCTCAAACCTTCCAGAAGGAAAAATTTGTTCCATCAAACAAAGGAAGATTATTGGCTGAAGTCCCTTCATGATTTGTCATGTTTAAGCTTACAGATCTACCTTTAAATAAAAGGAACCCACTCTGATACCAATTGTTGAAATTGCTAAGATGACTGGGGGGTTGAATCAGTTGATACTGTGCTTAAACAATATATGACTTATTCAAATTATTTTGAATATATTCCAAGTGAATATTAATATTATACAAGATATGAACAATATAAATAATGAACATCAATCACAAATAAGATATACACATAGACATATTTTCACAAGGAAACCCATAAAGGGAGAAAACATCTTCTTCTTCGAATGATAGGTAGTATTTTAAGTTGTGTACATCATCTTATCTTTGAGCACCAACTCAATGTGAGGCTACTACCTCTGTTTTACAAGCTCCTTCTTGTTGAGAGCACCAACTCTCTAGTTTCTCTAGAACCCACTAGAAAGAAGCACACACTCCTTGAGAGTTCCAACACTGATTGGATGGAAGCACCTACTTCCACTTACACAAGCATCAACTTGCATACAAAAAAATATATGTTTTCCCTAGCACCACCCTACCACCCTATTTTCTAGCCACAACTATATGGAAGATACAACTTCCAATATTCAAGCACCAACTTAAATATCAGAGGATCACAATCCTCCCTAGCACCACCCTACCACCCTGATTATGAATAAAGATTGAATAACAAACAAAACATGTGTCTCACTTCTTACCCCTTCTTCTCTGTTCTGCAATTCTTATCTGCTTCATTGTTCTTCTGCTCAGTTCATCTTATGTTCATCATTTTTGAGTTTGATCTCTTACTGTGTATTCTGTGATTTTCCTTTCTCCCAGTTTACCTCATTTTTTAGTCAGAACATCCAACCTCATGCAGTCATCACGTTTTGATTTTATTCCCACAACCCATTCAGTTACACCTCGAATATCCAAAGAAACCGCATCAGGAACTGAATCGCCAAACGATCAAGAACTATGATTCATTTATGTTAATTGAATCGTAAATGAAAAATTAACTAGCAAAGTGAAACAAATACCCTTCGATCAGTTTCCCAATTCACCAGCATTGTTGCATTACATATGCAATGTCTCACATTTTATCCCATGTGCCCACTGGCTATGACCTAGGTCTTAAATAGAAAGTGATTTTGTGGTTTCGCATTTCGGTGATGGCAAATGTTTAACAGGTAGCATATGCTTGTCATTGATGGAAAGTAAAGCAATGGTGATGGATTGAGTACAACAACGATGATCAACGGTGCAATGATAATCGGGGAAGAGCAACAACTGTGTTCAGCAATGGTGATGGCTTG
>ML777686.1:963236-982670 GCA_009831015.1 Picea engelmannii | reverse complement strand
GTCAGATCTGAATAACAACATGCTGAAGAGTAAAGGTTGAAGAAGCATTTCTGTTCGTTGGTTCCCATCCAAAATTCTGGACAGAACGAGGGTCGTCAGATCTGAATAAGAGCATGCTGAAGAGTAAAGGTTGTGAAGCATTTCTGATCGTTGGATCCCATCTGTTAGCACTTTGTAAATTTCCTAGAGGTTGAAAAGAATAAATTCACAAAGGTAACCTTAACCAACTGCTTTTAAAGATGGATCTAGCCCTTCCAGCATCAGAGAGGGATCTCTCTATGTGATTTAACTTTGTTTAATTTCAGATATTAGACTAGTTAAAGGCACGAGTTAGTTTTGTTGTAAAGGGTTTTTTGAAGTTGGTTGAGACAAACTACACATCCATTGGGCTATGGGGTCTGTATTTGATCAAATCTGAGAAATAACCAGAAACGCCAAAGAAGACTTACACAAGGCGAGGTAATACATTCACTGGATATTTTAGTAATTAAAATGATGAATAGAAGAACATGTGAGAAAATAGCTTCAATTAACAAGCAGTTAAGAATTTCTTAAATGAAGATATTAGAAGACAAACATTTAAACCTTCAGAATCGGAAACAGGGTATCAGAGATAAATCCTGCAACATAACACTATTCGTAAATATTAGATTCAGAAAACAAAATGGATACGGAGAAAGAAAACAGTTGACTTAGAAAATCACATCACCAGTGAACATACGCAAGAATCCTATGAAATGCCCCTTCTTTATTAATGGTGGATCTCTTCAAAAATGATACAGTTTTACAGCAATAGGGTGTGTGAATCAACAACCCACAATACTTCGGAAACTGAAGTATTTATAATACTAAATACAAATGCTCCTGTCATAACTGATCAGGACGTGCTCATGCTATTTTTAGACTAGCTAACTTAACTAATCGAAACTGTTTTGATGACTCAATACAACAGTATGATGAATATCAGGGGTAGGCCGTTGGCGAGGCGCCTTCGCAGCCTCTTCTGACAGGACAGGTGACTGGATACGACAACTCATCAGCTAATCCAGTAGATCACACAACTCTTCCCATCTGATATGACCTGGCACTGTGAATTTAAGCAATCTCCGGTACACTTCATCCATCTCTGTATACTTCGCAAATGTGGGCTTGATGACGAATATGTGCTTAATCTCGTGTTGGATACTAATATCCAACTGCAAGGCCTCCATGAATGATTTTTCTGTGATGCTTCCTTGTACACCTGCAAACTTAGAATTGTCCTTAGACACTTCAGCCAACCTTTTCTTATAATCAGGGAGTGTCATTAATTTGTCATTAATGACCTTCATACCAGCTAGGCCCTTCCTTTGCAGAGCGTCTATCTTGTGGAAAAACTTCTGCACTCCTTGGTCCATGACTTGGATCTTCTCTTCTAGTTGCAGCATGAGACCTCTTTTGGTTAGAACTCTCTTCACCTCCAATATGGTCTCGGTCCTGTCTTCAATTTTCAATTCCTCGAGCTCCTCCCGGGTCTTGGAATTTAGGAACCTTATGATTTCATTGTCTTCAGCTGGCATGTCTCCCAACTCTGCTCTGATTTTCTCCATAGCCTGTTTGCTCCTCTCGAGCAACTCATTTTGTTCAAACATAATTTGAACCATTGGCCAGATTTCATTGATGGACCTGGAAATATCAGTCCACACGATATCTTTGACCTCGGCCTGAGTTTTTCCTGCCATTGTCTGTGTCTGGAGCAGCTGTAACTCCTTCTTGATTTGCTCATTCACCTGTTTCTCTCTGGACAAACTTGTCAGGAAAGAAGTCTTCATCTCTTGGAGATTCTCCACTTCTTTCTTAAGCCTACTGATTTCTGACTCTTGCAGGTTCATTCTCTCCATGGACTTGGCCAGGTCTGTTGCTCCTTCTGGTAGGGGCACTGATGTTGCATATGGAATGACTGTCACTGTCATTGTGCTCAATCCTGCAATGGGGATGGCACTCAATGGAATCCCTTCCATTGGCTTTGCCTGTTCTTTTTCCTTTAACAATCTTTCCATCTCAGCCTCCATCTCCTTTAACTGAGCATTCTTCTCAAGGAGTAATCTCAACATCTCATCTTTTTCACTTTCCTTTTCAGCTATCTCCTTTGCCTGTGGATCCTCTATTGGAGGGAGCTTTAGTTGTTTTCTCAATGAGGCGATGTCGGAATTTTTCTTTTTAATCATTTCCTCGGCAGCCTTGACGTTCGTCGGGTCCTAACCAATCTTGACGACCAGTTCTTCCATTGTCTTTATCCTGTTGTCTTTCGTAAAGGAAGATATTTTTTCCAGCTTCAACTGAGTCTGGGCATTGCTCAAAGCTATCTGAAACTTAGATGCAGAAGTTGAAGCGTGGGCCAAAGTGTGAAAAATCATCTCCCCCGTTTGCTTGTGCAGATCCATCTGATCTGTCGGATGCACATCCTTTGTTTGAAACTCAAACGTGGCCCTCTTGTAATCAAACATTACCTTGGGATCAACCACTTGTGCTTGTAGGAATGCCATATGCATCCTACCCTTTTCTGTATCAAATGCCGAAAGGAGTCTATGCTGGGTTGTGGATGACTGCTTCTGGAACTGTGCATAGGTGCTGCTTGTGAGTGTCTGGTTATTTTTCCTGATCAAGTCATATTTTTCAAAAATGCCCAGCTTGGGCCCAGTCTTGCTTAGCGGAGTATCCAAGGGGGAATCAGTGGTTTTTAATTCCTTTGTTACTTCCTTAAGCTGATTGGAGCCGAAGGGTAGAGTGAATTGCTTGGCCCCTGGGGTGGTCACTGTGGTAGTCACTGTCGTAGCTTCTACTGTTGTGCCGGGAGTTGAGACTGTCTTCGGCTTCTTGGAGTGAATGTGGAATTCCTCTGAAGACACCTCAGTTACAGGAGGAGACGATTCCTGTCGGGGCCTCTTCTCCTTGAGGACCTGAGGTGTGGTAGCGGGTAGAGAACATGTTGAGGGCGCCTGATGTTCCAAGTCTAACAAAGTATCGGGCAGCGATACTGCCTGATTCACAAATTTTTCGATGTCTCGCTTGGGCTCGTGAGTATACGGGGTATTTTTGTTTTTTACCCTCATGTCTGAAATGATCCCATGCGGATCATAACTCCAGATGAAACTTGTAGAGAATTTCATCCCCTTAAAAATTCGATCTGCTTCTTCCCCTGCGCCTCAGCTGTTGCAGATGAAAGGACCAATTTGACCCTTGATTCTCAGCCACTGCTTTTTCTTAAGGGAAACAAACTGAACATCGTCAGAATTCATAATCTGCCTTATATATTCTAGTGCGAAGACCCTTATCGGTACATATCGAGGCAGTTTATAAGGCGCCAATTTGCATCCAAAGATTCTGATTTCTGTATGATTCTGGCATAAATACCAGTCTCCTATCTGAACGTTGTCCGAGAGGTGGAGGATCCTCTGGACCTCATCATTAATTCGTGGCTCAGGCATGCCACGCAACATACTTACCACTGGGTGTTAAAACTGGTCAATGAACGTTGTGAAGTCGTATTTGACAGAATTGTGTTTCAGGAGAGAAGTCCACGCTGTGACTGGTTGGGGCTTCCCATCGGCGTCCATCTTCTGCATGGATAAATTGAACCCGTCGGCTTGGAAATAGAGGAACATGTAAGCCATAATGGATGAGTACCTAAACATGCCTTCTGTGGTAAAATTGACGAATTGCTCATGGATATTATTGGCCAAGAAGGTGTTGTAGTTGAACTGCGTGGTTGGTTGTTCGTCATTTGAGAAGATGGATAGGAAACCTAGGATGGGCTCGTCCACCCACTAATCAGAATAGTACCCAAGCAGGACACACAGAGAAGAGATAATCTGATTTATTTTGGTGGAAAACATAGACGAGGGGTACGGGGGGTTGGTGGATGGAAGTGGAGCTGAAGTGGGAAGAAAAAGATCGAAAATCTGAGCATCTGGTCGATATCTTCAGGGGTGATGAAGAAAAGAGCATCTCTGGATGAAGAAAGGATGGCTTTCTGGTCAGGGACGTAGTGGGCCTGGCATTGGAGAGCAAACTCGGGGAAATTATGGATTTGAGGGAAGAGATACAGAGGCAAATTGGACTCCGAGAGTCCAATTTCATCGCTCTGGTCCAGGAAAACCTCCCAGAGCCATGACTAGAGATCAGAGAAGTCAAAACTGCATACGGTATCTGCTATTAAGTGGTCTTTATCGACCAGGGGGATTTTATCCAGGTCAACCGGAGGAGGAACGAATAGATTCTCTTCCTCTTCCGTTTTCTTTGTCTTAGACACCATTTCGGCAACTGTACCTGCAACAAACAATACATTAGTGGGGTCGACTGACTGTAGGTGAAAACAATGTGGGAGCAATGGAGGAAAAGGATGTTTCTGGCGCGATGGATGAATAACGAATACAAAGGAGAATGTTAGTTTTATTTAAAAATGGGTCAGTTGGACGCGGGAAAAGGGTCAGCATGACAACGGGTATATTATCCAGTTATTAATGGACAACGGGCCACTTAGGGTGATATGGCAGGTGACGGTGACTAGAGTATACAGACGACTGACATGGAGGTTTGTGATTGGGGGTAAACGTCGCCAACAGAGGCCGTCCATAAATGACGGGGGCTAAGGTACTGACAACGTGGACTGACAACAGTTACGGGATGGGACTTCGACCCAGGAGCAAGTGGGACAAGTGGATTAGTGGAGGATGATGTCCAGGGGTGACGGGGTGTCAGACAACATGTGGGGGATGTAAACTCTGGACCACTAGAACGATGCCACCTATAACAAGGGGCCCGCCGTAAGGAATCTTCATTTTGAACCCCCCCTTTGGTTAAACGCAGAACACCCGGGGGGGTCCGAAATCTGTTACGAGCCATTGGTCTACGCGCTTGTTTTATGGCCGTCCAGATATGCGCGTTCCTTAATGTCAATTCCGGACCCCCCCCCCTCCATTAAAGGTAGAACGGAGGGGGGGTCCGAAATTCAATGTGGACCACCGATTTGAGCGCTGGATTTAGAGCCGTCCAGATGTGCACATGTGTTATTATCAATTCCAGACCCCCCCCCCTCCATTAAAGGCAGAACGGGCGGGGGGGTCCAGAATCCAATATGAGCCGTGGATTCGCGTGCCCTTCTCTGGACCGTCCAGATATGTGTAAAATTTATCGCAGATTCCGGACCCCCCCCCCTTGTTTAAAAGCAGAAAACTAAGGTGGGTCCGGAATGCTCTGTGAGCCGTCGATCTGAACGATGAGATCTGGACCACTGGAAAGTGACCGAAACGTATGTCTGGGGCGGAAATGTCATGTGTAAGGAAAACTTAGGATTGGAGCTTTTTCATGGGTTTTCTTTGATTTTTCTCGTACACACCACCAAGGGGAAAAATCATTTCAACTACACCTGGGCATTGGAGTCATTGATGTAGCATTTCTTCATATGGGTTTTATTTGGGAAAGGCAAGCAAAGTAGTTAATCTACATTCTAACCTACTTCATTAGACAAATAACCCGGATTAAATAGTTGGGTTAAGATTTTATTCTTCCTAAGGGGTATCTGACCAGGATTAAATAGTCTGGTCAGACTTATTCACTAAGTCTATCCTAGGGGCTATCTGACCAGGATTAGATGGTCTGATCAGATGTATTCAATAGCTCTAACCTAGGGGCTATCGGACCAGGATTAGACAGTCTGATCAGATGCATTCACTAGCCTATCAACATTGAAAATTTAAAAGGACTTGATCATGCTTGAGAGGTATGACCAAGTCACTCTTATTGCATGGGGCTTTGTTTGATTTCTTTTTTCCCTCTTTTCTTTTCTTTTCCTTTTTCTTTTTCAAAATGAAAATCAATTTGCCAATAAAAACACTAGATACAGATAATATCCATAATATCCAAGTCATAAGTTGATTCCCATAATTTATGGGGTGATAACAGGCGGCTCCACATGGGGATGGTACTTGCCCTGTTAAGTGCCAAGAATCCAGTTTCCTGGTCATTCTGAACCGATCTGTCTAGTATCCTTCATTGGTCTGATTTTAAGGAAAATATTGAAAAACAGTGATCAGCAGCGTAGGGCCTTCTCTTTGGGCTTCAACCAACTGACCAATGTCCTTCACTTCAGAAAATGCAAGTAAAGACTGAAAATTCAACCGATATGTACAATGGAGAGTGAGTTCTTCAAATCTCTTACTGAGGAGGGATATAATGCTTCAGCATTCTGCCATTCACAGGTGCTCCTGGTAGATCTGACCCATCGACATTGTTTAGCAAAAAGGCATTATTTCCTCTGAAATCTTGGATCATGTAAGGTCCGGTCCATAGATGATCAAACTTATCATGCTTTCCTTTGTCCTCGTTCCTGGCATCCCATCTCAACACTAGGTCTCCCAGCTCGAAATCATCCTCCTTGGTTCGTTTGTCAAAGATCTTCTTAATGTTCTCTTGGATGACCTGTGTTTTGTTGAAAACATCCTCTCTTGTCTGTTGCAAATGAATCCTTTGATTGATTCATCTCTGGGATTCATTTGGTTCAGCTTGCATCTCCTGAAGTAAATTCATGACAGGGACTCCCAAAGAAGTTGGGAACACAGCCTCTGTACCGTAAACTAGTTGATATGGTGACATACCAATTGACCTTTTGGTGGTTAGTCTATCTGCCCATAAAGCAAATACCAGCTTATCATGCCATGATTTTTTATTCTCCTGCAACGTTTTCTTGATGATATTTACCAAATTCTTGTTTGAGTATTCCGCCAACCCATTCCCCTGAGGGTAGTAGGCTATGGAATGTCCCAAGCCAATGTGGTAACGACTGCAGAAGTCAGTGAGTTTGTTCGACCGAAAGGCAGCTGGATTGTCAGTAATGATCTTTCTAGGACAACCAAAACGAGATAAAATATTATTTTCAAGAAATTTAATAATAACAGAGTCAGTGGCTTGCCTTCTTGGTACGACCTTGATCCATTTTGTGAAATAATCAGTGGCAGTGAGAATCCACTTATGTTGGCCCGATGATGGAGGGTGTGTTTCTCCAATGAAGTCAAGTCCCCATTGTTGGAAAGGATCCTCGACTGAAATTGGTTTAAGAGGTAGAGGAAGGAGTTTCCTTTTACCCCCAAACAGTTGGCACTGATGACATGATGTTACTTTCTGATGGACATCTGCAAACAGGGTGGGCCAGTAAAATCCATCTCTGAGTATTTTGCTGGCTGTAACCTTCCAGTTCAAGTGGCCACCACATTCACCCGCGTGAAATTCCTGCAACACTTTGTCAGCTTCATCTTT
Source organism: Picea engelmannii (assembly GCA_009831015.1). Classification (NCBI taxonomy): domain Eukaryota; kingdom Viridiplantae; phylum Streptophyta; class Pinopsida; order Pinales; family Pinaceae; genus Picea; species Picea engelmannii. The sequence continues at coordinate 975,377 of ML777686.1, read as the reverse complement.
GAGTAAGCAATTTAAAAGAATACCAGCTGGGTCTTTCCAATACAAATTTCCTTCTAGAATACAGAATTTCAAAGCTTTCAACTTTAAAAATCTAGCTTTAGTTTTAGTTAAACCAGGGGGAGCTTGTAAATTTTGTAAAACAAAAATAAGGTATGCATACCATGGAGAGTTTAGAAAAACCTCTTTAACGTTTGGAGTCGCCATCTCACCCTGTTCATCTGCCACATCTAGAAAATTAATATCAAGAGCCAAAAAGTTAGATTTAGCCATCAATTTGGCGAGGCCTTCACCTTTGATCAGTTTTGTGGGCTTAATTTCTATGTCGTATTCTAGAATAACTGCAATCCACTTTCCCCTTCTCCCATCAGGGTTGTCTTGTGTCAAGATATCTTTCACTACCACACTGGGAACATAAGCTATGATGTGTGAATGAAGAATATAGACCCTGAAATCTTTTATAGCCTTTACCAAAGCAACAACCTACTTCTCCATAATATTGTAGTTCAGGGCAGCGTCACTCAAAGCTTTGCTGAACAAGGCGATGGGTTGTTCGTACCCCTCACTGTTCTTCTGCAGTAATACAACTCCTATAGTATGTTCTTAGGCGAAAGAGAAGAGGTAGAAATCTTTAGTGAAATCGGGACTAATCAGAACTAGGGCCTCGGTGAGTGCTCATTGGACCTGTTCAAAGGATTTCCTGGACTCAGGGTCCCATTTTATTTTCGCGTCCTTTTTTAGCATGTTCATAATGTTTCGGAGGAGCTCGGCTAGATTAGGAATGAACCTTCGAAGAAAGTTAATTTTCCCTATAAAAGACTGTAGTTCTTTGAGGTTTCTCGGGTGTTCTAACTTTAGTATGGCATCAATTCTGCTAGGATCAATTATGATTCCTTCTTTAGAGATGATATGTCCCAACAGCTTACCCTCTTCTAACCCAAAAATAAATTTCTTGGGATTTAATGAAATTCCAAACCTTCTACACTTTTTGAAAACTCGTCTAAGGTGCCGCAGGTGTTCATCATCAGATTGGGAAAACACTGTCACATCATCTAGGTAAACGACAATAAACTTACCTGACTCTTCCATGAATGCGATGTCCATTTCCCTCTGGAAAGTTTCTCCTGCGTTCATGAGACCAAAAGGCATCTTCACATACATGAAAGTGCCCCATGGGGTGGTGAAAGCGGTTTTTCCCTGATCGTCGGGGTGGACTAGGACCTGGTTGTAACCTGAGAAACCATCTAACAAAGAAATTCTACTGGACCCGACCACTCTTTGCAGTAGGTGATCCATTTTAGGCAAGGGGTAATTATCCTTCAAGGATGCTTTGTTCAGATTTCGGAAATCTATGCAGAGTCGAATTTCCCCGGTTTTCTTGCGTGTAGGGACTAAATTGGAAACCCACTTAGAGAAACGTATTGGGACTATGATCTTGGCATCATACATTTTCTTAATCTCCTTTTCTATCAAGGGAAGCAACTTGGGATTTATCCTTCTAAGTTTCTACCTAAACGGTTTCTGGTCTTCCTTTATGGGAATCATGTGTTGTATAATGCTGGTGTCATAGGCTTTCAAATCTTCATAGCTCCAGGCAAAAACGCCTGAATATTCTTTGAATAGCTCAATGTACTTAAGCTTTTGTTCTAGAGGTAAAGATTTGGACAGTTTAACCATCTTAGGTTTCTCTTCAGTTCCTATATTGCAGTCTTCTACCTCTTGTCCATGGGCTTCTATTTTTGGCTTCTTAGCTACATCATCATTGTCAAACAGATCTTCTAACGGGACAAGACCTCTAGGTAAAACATTGATTTTTAATTGTAAAATATCAGCGTCCATTTCGTCATCTCCAATCTTTCCTGAATCTACTGTATCTACCGTATTTACATTATTCACGCTATCTGTTTCAAATTTAGAATTATTTACGTTCTCGTTTTCATTTTCTACATCTATGTTTGTACATTCAAAATTGTTCTTGCATTGCAGAAAGTCCTCTATCTGATCGTCATTTCCAAACACTTGCCAGTACCTAATATTATCGGGCACTGTCGGTCAACATTTTACTTCAACCGTGTATGAGCGAGTTTGGCGGAAAGGAATCTTTCATGACGCAACTGACGTAGCTAATCCATCAGCCAGGATATTCTTTCCTCTTGGCATTGCCTGCAAGTCCACCTCATTAAAGCATTTCAAAGCATCAAGAACAACATTCCGGTAGGCTCTAAGGCGTGGGTTTTTAGGAGCATATTCACCTTTAATTTGTTTAATTATTAATTCAGAGTCACTCCTTACCATTATTTGCTTAGCACCAACTTTCTTCGGTAGCTTCAGACCAAGCATTAAAGATTCATACTCGGCAACGTTGTTTGTGCAATGGAAATTTAACTTGTAGGAATGATTTTCCGAATACCTTTTTTTATGATTATGCAACCAGACCCCAGCTCCCGCTCCTTCTCTACTCACAGTTCCATCGAAATCCATACTCCAGAAATCAGCAGGGAAATCTTCAGTGATCACATTTTCCATCTTTGTTGCCTCACCACTTTCTGGACCTTCATCTTGACTAGCTACCTCTTCCGTCCGCCGAATTTTTGTTTCTTCAGCATCACCCTCATTGTACAAGATGAACGAATCTAAATTGGAATGAGCAGAGTAAAGGGGGTAATTGTGGGGTTTCTCTTGACTGCTGACCATGTACTTCATCAGTGTTTCTCTATACAACCTCCTCTATTGTCCGAATACTAGGATAGTGGCGTAAGACATATCCAGTTGCAGGGTTCCTTTCAACTTAGCTCCCCAAGACCGGGACAACAACATACCATACTTTGGCGGGATGTCTGCAACCACCACGTTCATTACCATGCTTTTTGAAGGGATCTGAACCAGGGTGATGCAGAGGTCCTTAATCAGCCCAATGCATTTGACTTTGCTGGAGTCAAACGAATGCAGATCCTTGTATGGCCTAGTAACCTCCAATCCCAGTTTTTCCATTACCTCTTTAGGCATCAGATTATGCGAGGCACCTGAATCCAACATGGCGTTGTGCAATATCAAATCGTGTATGTTCAAACTGATGTAAAAGGGAGCTACATCATCGGTATCATCTCGACCGTCAACCTCAGGTCCAAAAAGGAGTTCTGGGCGATCATCAGCAAGGTTCACAGTGTCCGAATGGGTCACTGATCTGATAGTCAAGGCCTTGGTGCCTATGTCGTGTTCAATGGATAATTATTTTAGAACCTGTGAATGATAACTGCCTCTTCTTATCAACTCACTCAGTGGGATGGGGATTTTGATTTTGGCCAATTCTGCCTCCAGGCTAAACGGTGCGGGAGTTCGAGTCTGATTCGTTGATTCTGGTTGATCCACCGCATCCTTCCGCTCAAAAGTACTGGGCAAATTAACAGGTGAAACTTCGTGCTGTGCCCGTCTTTTCAGTATGGTGACGCTTTTCTTCATCGTAGCATCAGTTTTACCTTTCTCAGGAGACTTTTCAGCAGTGGACTTCTCGGGGTTTTTCTCACTCTCGGCTACCCTCTGCGTTCCTGTCGTCTTTTTAAAGGAATTTCCTTCTGTCTTCTTACTTCGCAGGTTGTGTTGGCGGTGCACTTCCAAAATAGCGTTTTCGTAGGCCTGTTGTCCTGCATCCTCTGCCTCCTCACTTACCTTTGTTTGGTTTAGCGGGAAAAGTTCCTGCTCCTCTTGAGTAAGGAAAATGGCATCATTATCATGAATGCCCATAAGGTTGATATGAGTGTCCTCCAATTCCTCATTTACTTCCCCCCCATCGTTAGTGTAGTTTTCTTGCAAGGGAGGCCTGATTAGATGATCAGGACCTCTCTGGTCCCTTTGATCTCTTTGATCTCTGGGATCCCTTTGTCTGATTTGAGGAGGGTTTCTCCTGAAATTGGGGTTCTGAATCTGAGGACCCGGTGTGTCGTCTCTCGGAGGATTCCTGTCTGAAATACTCGATCTTTCCAATAATAACGCCAATGATCTGACTACGGTATCTAACTTGGAATCGTTGTTAGACGTGGAAGGTTCTTCCTTGATCGTGACTCTCCGTTCCGTCCGTTGGCGTGCCCGTTTTGCCAACAGATTGGCTTCAACTGAAATAGCACTTTTCTGCATCTCTTCAAGGGTGGCGGCATTTCTTTCTCTTAATTGGTAAGACATGTCAGCATCGAATCCATCAGGGAATTTTATCAAGGACAAACCTTGGGGAGGTTTGATTTCAGTAGGGATTGCATTATACAAATTGTTAAAACGCGTGCAATAATCTTGGATGGATTCACCTTGATTTCTCTTTATATTCTCGTATTCTGACAGTATCTGGAGAGGGTTTTTCTTTACCTCCCATCGGTCAAGAAAACTCCTTTGAAACGCGACAAGGTTGGGGATGGATGCAGCAGGTAGGGATTTGAACCATTTCTTAACATCCCCTGTTAGACTCTGGGTGAACAGTCTCATTTGAACGTCAACTTCGTTGACTTCTTGCAAATCCAAGTAGTCGTTCATTTTATCCACATGTTGTTGCGCGTTCAAATTTCCGGTTGCGTCGAACTATGGAAGTCTAGTCTGGTAGTCTTGGGGCATGGCATGCAGTGGTGTGGCTAACACCAAAGGGGCATATCGAGCGGCCATGACAGGTGGAGGAGGTGGGACGACGACCTGGATGGTTGGAGATGGGGTGACTGAAGACGAAGTCGATGAGGGATTAGACGGGACTGAGGTAATGATTTGTAGTATATTCGGGGGAGACAAGACTTCTGGGGTTCGAGGTTGCAACACAGTTGGGTCGAAGATGAGCTTAGACGCGAAGGTTTCGGACCGGGTTCTAACCAGATTTCGTAGCGGAAAAAGATCGAGACCAAGGTTTCGAGGGATGTCTGGTCCTCCAGAAAAAGAAGGAGACCTAAGGAGAGGAGTATAACTCGGTGAACTGGTAGCTAAGGTCTTTCGTCTCAGCAACTTTTCGGGATTGTCTATCGCGGTGGAGGGTTTTGGGTCGGGATGAGATCGCGTGTGAACTTTCTTGGGAGCCAGAACTCTTTGTGGTTTTTGTATATATATATTTTTTATTATTTTAAGGTAAAGGAAACTAGGGGAGATTTCTACGTTGACGTCATCTAGCTTCCAATTGTTCTTGAGTAGCTATGTATCGTTCAATGGATTCCCAAGAACGTTCGAGTTCCTCCCGGTTACTGGCAGTTTTGAGGATTATGTCAAAAAGGAATGACGCAATATGCGTTTGATTCGCTAACCCGGGCTCAACATTAGGTTGTACTGCTGCAGGGACAGTCATAGAGGAACATTAAAAAAAGGAAAAAGCTTTAAAGCGAGATTCTTAAAATAATATGTACAGAGTTAACCAACCTCTACTCACTATTCCTTCTCAGAGTCAAACTTTCTTTAGGGGAACAAAGGTGAGGTATTCATTTTTAGTTTGTCCCCAGTGGAGTCGCCATTTATGTTAGCACTTTGTAAATTTCCTAGAGGTTCAAAAGAAGAAATTCACAAAGGTAACCTTAACCAACTGCTTTTAAAGCTGGATCTAGCCCTTCTAGCTTCAGAGAGGGATCTCTCTATGTGATTTAACTTTGTTTAATTTCAGATATTAGGCTAGTTAAAGGAACAAGTTTGTTTTTTTGTAAAGGGTTTTTAGAAGTTGGTTGAGACAAACTACACAGTCATTGGGCTATGGGGTCTGTACTTGATCAAATCTGAGAAATAACCAGAAACGCCAAAGAAGACTTACACAAGGAAAGGTAATACATTCACTGGATCTTTTAGTAATTAAAATGATGAATGGAAGAACAAGTGAGAAAATAGCTTGAATTAACAAGCAATTAAGAATTTCTTAAATGAAGATATTAGAAGACAAACATTTAAACCTTCAGAATCGGAAATAGGGTATCAGAGAAAAATCCTTCAACATAATGCTATTCGTAAAGATTAGATTCAGAAAACAAAATGGATATGGAGAAAGAAAACATTTAACTTAGAAAATCACATCACCAGTGAACATACGCAAGAATCCTGTGAAATGCCCCTTTTTTATTAATGGTGGATCTCTTCAAAAATGATACAATTTTACAGCAATAGGGTGTGTGAATCAACAACCCACAATACTTCGGAAATTGAAGTATTTATAATACTAAATACAAACGCTCCTGTCATAACTGATCAGGACGTGCTCAAGCTATTTTTAGACTAACTAACTTAACTAATCGGAACTATTTTGATGACTCAATACAACAATATGTTGAATATCAGGGTAGGCCGTTGGCGAGGCGCCTCCGCAGCCTCTTCTGACAGGATAGGTGACTTGATACGACAGCTCATCAGCTAATCCAGTAGATCGCACAACTCTTCCCATCTGATATGACCTGGCACTGTGAATTTAAGCAATCTCCGGTACACTTCATCCATCTCTGTATACTTCGCAAATGTAGGCTTGATGACGAATATGTGCTTAATCTCGTGCTGGATACTAATATCCAACTGCAAGGCCTCCATGAATGATTTTCCTGTGATGCTTCCTTGTACACCTGCAAACTTAGAATTGTCCTTAGACACATCAGCCAACCTTTTCTTATAATCAGGGAGTGTCATTAATTTGTCATTAATGACCTTCATACCAGGCAGGCCCTTCCTTTGCAGAGCGTCTATCTTGTGGAAAAAATTCTGCACTCCTTGGTCAATGACTTGGATCTTCTCTTCTAGCTGCAACATGAGACCTCTTTTGGTTAGAACTCTCTTCACCTCCAATATGGTCTCGGTCCTGTCTTCAATTTTCAATTCCTCGAGCTCCTCTCGGGTCTTGGAATTCAGGAACCTTATGATTTCATTGGCTTGAGCTGGAATGTCTCCTAGTTCCGCTCTAATTTTCTCCACAGCCTGTTTGCTCCTCTCGAGCAACTCGTTTTGTTCAAACATAATTTGAACCATTGGCCAAATTTCATTGATGGACCTGGAAATATCATTCCACACGATCTCTTTGACCTTGGCCAGAGTTTTTCCTGCCATTGTCTGTGTCTGGAGCAGCTGTAACTCCTTCTTGATTTGCTCATTCACCTATTTCTCTCTGGACAAACTTGTCAGGAAAGAAGTCTTCATCTCTTGGAGATTCTCCACTTATTTCTTAAGCCTGTTGATTTCTGACTCTTGCAGGTTCATTCTCTCCATGGACTTGGCCAGGTCTGTTGCTCCTTCTGGTAGGGGCACTGATGTTGCAGATGGAATGACTGTCACTGTCATTGTGCTCAATCCTGTAATGGGGATGGCACTCAATGGAATGCCTTCCATTGGATTTTCTTGTTCTTTTTCCTTTAACAGTCTTTCCATCTCAGCCTCCATCTCCTTTAACTGAGCATTCTGCTCAAGGAGTAATCTCAACATCTCATCTTTTTCCCTTTCCTTTTCAGCTATCTCCTTTGCCTGTGGGTCCTTTGTTGGAGGGAGCTTTAGCTGTTTTCTCAATGAGGCGATGTCGGCATTTTTCTTTTTAATCATTTCCTCAGCAGCCTTGACGTTCGTCGGGTCGTAACCAATCTTGACGACCAGTTCTTCCAATGTCTTTATCCTGTTTTCTTTCGCGAAGGAAGATATTTTTTCCAGCTTCAGCTGAGTCTGGGCATTGCTCAAAGCTATCTGAAACTTAGATGCAGAAGTTGAAGCGTGGGCCAAAGTGTGGGAAATCATCTCCCCCGTTTGCTTGTGCAGATCCATCTGATCTGCCGGATGCACATCCTTTGTTTGAAACTCAAACGCGGCCCTCTTGTAATCAGACATTACCTTGGGATCATCCACTTGTGCTTGTAGGAATGCCATATGCATCCTACCCTTTTATGTATCAAATGCCGAAAGGAGTCTATGCTAGGCTGTGGATGACTGCTTCTGGAACTGTGCATAGGTGTTGCTTGTGAGCGTCTGGTTCTTTTTCCTGATCAAGTCATATTTTTCAAAAATGCCCAGCTTGGGCCCAGTCTTGCTTAGCGGAGTATCCAAGGCGGAATCAGTGGTTTTTAATGCCTTTGTTACTTCCTTAAGCTGACTGGAGCCGAAGGGTAGAGTGAATTGCTTGGCCCCCGGGGTGGTCACTGTGGTAGTCACTGTGGTAGCTTCTACTGTTGTGCCGAGAGTTGAGACTGTCTTCGGCTTCTTGGAGTGAATGTGGAATTCCTCTGAAGACACCTCAGTTACAGGAGGAGACAATTCCTGTCGGGGCCTCTTCTCCTTGAGGACCTGAGGTGTGGTAGCGGGTAGAGCGCTTTTTGAGGGCGCCTGCTGTTCCAAGTCTAACAAAGTATCAGGCAACCATACTGCCTGATTCGCAAATTTTTCGATGTTGGCTTGGGCTCGTGAGTATACGGGGTATTTTTTTTTTTTACCCTCATGTCTGAAATGATCCCATGCGGATCATAACGGCAGATGAAACTCGTAGAGAATTTCATCCCCTTCAAAATTCGATCTACTTCTTCCCCTGCGCCTCGGCTGTTGCAGATGAAAGGACCAATTTGACCCTTGATTCTTAGCTGCTGGTTTTTCTTAAGGGAAACAAAGTGAATATCGTCAGAATTCATAATCTGCCTTATATATTCTAGTGCGAAGACCCTTACCGGTACATATCGAGGTAGTTTATAATGCGCCAATTCGCATCCAAAGATTCTAATTTCTATATGATTCTGGCATAAATACCAGTCTCCTGTCTGCACATTGTCCGAGAGGTGGAGGATCCTCTGGACCTCATCATTAGTTCGTGGCTCAGGCATGCCACGCAACATACTTACCAGTGGGTGGTAAAACTGGTCAATGAACGCTGTGAAGTCGTATTCGACAGAATTGTGTTTCAGGAGAGAATTCCACGTTGTGACTGGCTGGGGCTTCTCGTCGGCGCCCATCTTCTGCATGGAGAAATTGAACCTGTCGGCTTGGAAATAGAGGAACATGTAAGCCAGAATGGATGAGTACCTAAACATGCCTTCTGTGGTAAAATTGACGAATTGCTCATGGATATTATTGGCCAAGAAGGTACTGTAGTTGAACTGCGTGGTTGGTTGTTCGTCGTTTGAGAAGATGGATAGGAAACCCAGGATGGGCTTGTCCACCCACTGATCAGAATAGTACCCAAGCAGGGCACATAGAGAAGAGATAATATGATTTCCTTTGGTGGAAAACATAGACGAGGGGTACGGGGGGTTGGTCGACAGAAGTGGAGCTGAAGTGGGAAGAAAAAGCTCGAAAATATGAGCTCTTTGCGGGAAAGTCATTTTCTGGTAAAGCTCGGTGAGGACTTCTAAGTTAAAGGGCGACGCAGATTCTGCTCGGGTGATTTGTAGCATCTGGTCGATATCTTCAGGGGTGATGAAGAAAAGAGCATCTCTGGATGAAGAAAGGATGGCTTTCTGGTCAGGGACGTAGTGGGCCTGGCATTGGAGAGCAAACTTGGGGAAATTATGGATTTGAGGGAAGAGATACAGAGGCAAATTGGACTCCTAGAGTCCAATTTCGTCGCTCTGGTCCAGGAAAACCTCTCGGAGCCACGACTGGAGATCAGAGAAGTCAAAACTGCATACGGTATCTACTATTAAGCGGTCTTTATCGACCAGGGGGATTTTATCCAGGTCAACCGGAGGAGGAACAAATGGATTCTCTTCCTCTTCCATTTTCTTTGTCTTAGAAACCATTTCGGCAACTGTACCTGCAACAAACAATATGTTAGTGGGGTCGACTGACTGTAGGTGAAAACAATGTGGGAGAAATGGAGGAAAAGGATGTTTCTGGCGCGATGGATGAATAACGAATACAAAGGAGAACGGTAGTTTTATTTAAAAATGGGTCAGTTGGACGCGGGGAAAGGGTCAGCGTGACAATGGGTATATTATCCAGTTATTAATGGACAATGGGCCACTTGGGGTTATATGGCAGGTGACGGTGATTAGAGTATACGGACGACTGACGTGGAGGTTTGTGATTGGGGGTAAAAGTCGCCAAAGGAGGCTGTCCATAAATGACTGGGGCTAAGTTACTGACAACGTGGACTGAAAACAGTTGCGGGATGGGACTTCGACCCAGGAGCAAGTGGGACAAGTGGACTAGTGGAGGATGACATCCAGGGGCGACGGGGTGTCAGACAACATGTGGGGGATGTAACCTCTGGACCACTAGAACGATGCCACCTGTAACAAGGGGCCCGCCGTAAGGAATCTTCATTCTGAACCCCTCTTTGGTTAAAGGCAGAACACCCGGGGGGGCCCGGAATCCGTTACGAGCCATTGATCTGCGCGCTTGTTTTATGGCCGTCCATATCTGCGCATTCCTTAATGTCAATTACGGACCCCCCCCCCCCTCCATTAAAGGTAGAACGGAGGGGGGGGTCCAGAATTCAATGTGGACCACCAATTTGAGCGCTGGATTCAGAGTCGTCCAGATGTGCACATGCGTTATTATCAATTCCGGACCCCCCCCTCCGTTAAAGGCAGAACAGGCGGGGGGGTCCGGAATCCAATATGAGTCGTGGATTCGCGCGCCCTTCTCTGGACCGTCCAGATCTGTGTAAAAGTTATCGCAGATTCCGGAACCCCCCCCTTGTTTAAAAGAAGAACACTAAGGGGGGTCCAGAATTCTCTATGAGCCGTCGATCCGAGCGATGAGATCTGGACTACTCGAAAGTGACCGAAACGTATGTCCGGGGCGGAAATGTCATGTGTAAGGAAAACTTAGGATTGGAGATTTTTCATGGGTTTTCTTCAATTTTTCTCGTACACACCACCAAGGGGAAAAATCATTTCAACTACACTTGGGCATTGGAGTCATTGATGTAGCATTTCTTCATATGGGTTTTATTTGGGCAAGGCAAGCAAAGCAGTTAATCTACATTCTAACCTATTTCATTAGACAAATAACCCGGATTAAACAGTTGGGTTAAGATTTTATTCTTCCTAAGGGGTATCTGACCAGGATTAAACAGTCTGGTCAGACTTATTCACTAACTCTATCCTAAGGGCTATCTGACTAAGATTAGATGGTCTGATCAGATGTATTCACTAGCTCTAACCTAGGGGATATCAGACCAGGATTAGACAGTTTGATCGGATGCATTCACTAGCCTATCAACATTGAAAATTTAAAAGGACTTGATCATGCTTGAGAGGTATGACCAAGTCACTGTTATTGCATGGGGCTTTGCTTGAATTCTTTTTGCCCTCCTTTCTTTTCTTTTTCTTTTTCTTTTGCAAAATGAAAATCAATTTGCCAATAAAAACACTAGATACAGATAATATCCATAATATCCAAGTCATAAGTTGATTCCCATAATTTATGGGGTGATAACACCATCCAAAATTCCCGACAGGATGAGGGTCGTCAGATCTGAAGAAAGATAAGAAGAGGGCACTGAAGAGAAGAATAGATCTCAGGCGTCAAATCTGAGTGCAGGGTCCAACCACCATTGGATCGAGGAAAACCTGCACGTTCTTTAAAGTGCAAGGAGAAGTGAGTGTAATCTCGATATGAAAAATCCCAGCGTAATCTGAGCCGTCAAATCAAGATCAAATATGGACCGTTGATCCGACTCACTGTCGGAGTTTCGAGGATCGAGAGTTAGAGATGTCAAAGAATATTGACATCAAGAATCCCAAAATCGCGATGTGTGAAATCCCGACTGAATCTAAACTGTCAGATCAAGATGTGATCTAGACTATCAACCCAACTCACGTCAACAAACCACGTCAACTAGGAACATGTGGCACAACCAAGTAATGACAAGTGTCAGACCGATTCAACACTTTAGGCGCATGTAAGTCACGAATCAGAGTGACACGTGGCATTATTCAACACGTGTCAATACACGTGTGACGTCATCAGGTTTTCTCCACTTCGGAGTTTTGGAAATTGGGAGATGGAGATGACAAGAACTCCTACCACAGGAGTCACAAAATCATGAAAGCACCTTATGCATAAGGCTGTGGTCACAGCCCTTGGTCACATCAGCGAGAGATGTACAGATGTCAGAGGACAAGGAGGAGCTAAAGGGAATGAGCCTTGGCACACGGTCAAGTAGGGAGGAAAATGATACAAAAGGTGACACGATAAGAATGGGGCCCCTCCTCGATACCCCACCATTCCAGACCCCCCCCCCCC
>ML777686.1:923060-960988 GCA_009831015.1 Picea engelmannii | reverse complement strand
CATCAGCTATCAGAAAAGAGGGAAAGATCTGAAGCCCTGGAAGAAGAAGTAGTGAAAACTAGGAAAGAGATGGAGAAGTTTCAAGCCTTGTATAATCAAAATTTGTCAAGTATCAAAGCCTCAGAAGGATTAGCCACCATTCTAAATCACCAAAAGAATCCAAAGATGAAAAATGGTTTGGGTTATGAAGAGGGATCAAGCAGTGGGAATTCGGGCAATGAAGAACCCATCAAGTTTGTCAAAAGTACAACCAATGACAATAACAAGCCTGCAGAAACAAAGGAAGACAACCAGCCTCCCAGGATAAGTAAAGGAAAAAGTGCCAGGACTGAATATGTAGAACAAAGAAATAATGCACTCCCTGCTCAAAGACATCATCAACATGAAAGAAATCGATTTGATCAAAGAAGACAATCATTTTCTAGGTACAAAGAATTTTTCTATGGATACTGTTTCTACTGTTCTAATTTTGGTCACAAAGCTGTAAATTGTTCCTTAAGAATTAGACGTGAGCAATTAAGATTTCCAAGGAATAAATTTCTGCCACAACAAAGAATGATACAGTAAAGTAACAAACCATCACATATTGCAAATTTCCAAATTAAGTCTAGAGACATGCAACTGTGGAGGTCAAGGATCATAAACAATCAATGAGTAGACAACCCTGCGACAACAACTTTGACCTATTGAACAATAAGATTGAATGCTATAACTGTCACAACTTTGGCCACAAAGCTACAAATTGCCATCTCAAGAATTACAAAGCAGATCCAAGAATAAAGTTCTTAGATAGAAAGACCAGCACATTGAAGAGGAAAGATAGTGAAAAATGTGGTCAAGCACTTTCAACTCAAAAACAAAAGGCCTCTGGAAAAATAGATAGTGGATGTTCCAAGAACGTGACTGGAGACAAGGATAAGATATTGTCCATAAGTAAAGGAAAAATCAAGGATATAGGGATGATGAGTTTGCGTAATGACAAAGGAGATGCCCAGTACGCTCTTCTTGTGGATGGTCTGAAACATAATTCGCTCAGTTCAAGTCAAAAGTGTGAAAGAGGCAGTGAAGATGTGCTCACATCCAAAGAATGTAAAGTAAAGGTAAACTCAGGAAAAATGGTGAATAACAATATAATAAAAAACAATATTGTTGATGTCAAATCCTCCTCTGCAAGTAAATAAGAATATTCAGATACAATAAAAGAATGCTTAGTCAGCATTTATCCCACGAAAGAAGTAGGAGAAGAACCATGTCATAAACAAAAAGCAGAAGTCTTGAAGGTTGAGAAGGCAGACACCCAAATCAAGTTCTTGAGCAGATCCATGACTCTGGACAAGGTCTTGGATAGCCATAGATCACCAAATGACAAATCAAATATTGGACTCAACAAGGTAGAAATCAGTGCTCCTAAGAAACCTGATATAGGTCCTTCAATTGTGAGAAAGAAAAGCAGGCATGAGATTGCGTGTAGCAGTTTTCTCCTATGATTGAATATGGACATAAAAGCCCTGGATTGAATGCATCATGGAAGAAAAATGAAAATTACAGTAATAGAGATCGATGAGATTCAATGGGGAGATCCAAGGGCTATTTAAAAAATACAAGCTACAATTGCACAGTGTTCAAGTAGGAAAAAATGATGTACATGACATCCTGTAGAGACAATAAGAGGAAAGACCTTGTCAAGGAAAGTTAACCTTTTAGGAACAAAGGGGGAAAATAGTCAGAAGTAGAGAGATAATAGTGACAAGGGGAGTCATCCACTCATGAGAAGATTAATAAAGGAGTCTGAGTAAGAGAGGTGAGCAATTTTGAATTTTGCACAGAGGATACAGTGGAAGCTGAAGATGAACAGGTCCAAGAATCAGAAAGAGAAGACTCTGGTTCAGATACAAATATTCTGCAGGCCTCATATAAGAAATTCCTTCCTGTTAGGGGGAGTTTGTATTGATTTAATATCTGATACCTCCTAAAATACTGCAATAGCTCAGGGGGAGCATGTCTCCTCTTTGACATTGATGTCAATGGGGGAGAAAAGAATTTGGGTGCCTTAGTTGCCATCAATTCCAAAGGGGGAGATTGTTGGCAAATGTTTAACAGGTAGCATATGCTTGTCATTGATGGAAAGTAAAGCAATGGTGATGGATTGAGTACAACAACGATGATCAACGGTGCAATGATAATCGGGGAAGAGCAACAACTGTGTTCAGCAATGGTGATGGCTTGAGTACAACAACGATGATCAGCAGTGCAATGATAATCGGGGAAGAGAAATAATTGTGTTCACTTTCCTGAATTCCCGATGGCCGTCAGATCTGAATAACAACATGCTGAAGAGTAAAGGTTGAAGAAGCATTTCTGTTCGTTGGTTCCCATCCAAAATTCTGGACAGAACGAGGGTCGTCAGATCTGAATAAGAGCATGCTGAAGAGTAAAGGTTGTGAAGCATTTTTTATCATTGGATCCCATCCAAAATTCCCGACAGCATGAGGGGGCCGTCATATCTGAAGAAAGACAAGAAGAGGGCGCTGAAGAGAAGAATATATCTCAGGTGTCATATCTAAGCGCATGGTCTGACCACCGTTGGATCGAGGAAAACCTACACGTTCTCTAAAGTGCAAGGAGAAGTGAGCGTAATCTCGATATGAAAAATCCTGGCATAATCTGAGCTGTCAGATAAAGATCAAATCTGAACTGTTGATCCGACTCCCTGTCAAAGTTTTGGGGATCGAGAGTTAGAGATGTCAAAGAATATTGACATCAAGAATCCTGAAATCGCTATGTGTGAAATCCCAACTGAATCTGAACCATCAGATCAAAATGTGATCTAGACCATCGAATCGACTCATGTCAGCAAAGCATGTCAGCTAGGAACACGTGGCACAACTAGGTAATGACAAGTGTCAGACTGATTCAACACTTTAGGTGCATGTAAGTCATGAATCAGAGTGACACGTGGCAATATTCAACACATGTCAATCCACGTGTGATGTCATCATTTTTACTCCACTTTGGAGTTTCAGAAATCGGGAGATGGAGATGACAAGAACTCCTACCATAGGAGTCACAAAATCATGAAAGCACCTTATGCATAAGGCTATGGTCACAACCCTTGGTCACAGCAGCGAGATATGGACATATGTTAGAGGACAAGGAGGAGCTAAAGGGAATGAGCCTTGGTGCATGGTCAGGTAGGGAGGAGAACGATACAAAAGGTGACACGAGAGGAATGGGGCCCCTCCTCGATACCCCACCATTCCGGACCCCCCCCCCATTAATTAAAGGCAGAATGGCAAAGGGGGTCCAGAATCGCTTGAGTGTCGTTGATATAGCTACTTTAATACTGATCACTCGAGATATGCGAGCCCAATTCTGGACCCCCCCCCTCCACTTAAATATAGAATGGCAGGGAGGCTACAGAATCGAATCCTGACTGTAGATCTGGGAGCACAGATATTGGTCGTCCAGATTTGCTTGCGGCATATCCAACGATGTCGATGAATGTGAACAATATCGGAGGGCAACTATAGCATGACATAGTAAAACTAACAGAAACCATTGATGGCATCTACTAGAGAATTCAGAGGGACCCTGTGTGATCGCCAGAGGAGAAGAAGAGTCTCCAAGCTTTGTCCAAGTAAAGGAAGACTATTCTTAGAAGGCATTGACAGATGTATGAGCGTGGAAGCCAGTAACTAAAACAAAGAAGGTGATCTCGACTGTCACAGAGAAGATGAAGAGTCTCAACTGCCAAAGAGGCTGAGGAATCTCAGCATAACATCCAGTGATGCTGAACACATGGGAAAATGGCCAGAGAAGCTAAAGAGTTACGATGATGATCAAGCACAACACTCGAGAGGTGGAGGAGATTGGAGTGGTATGAGCATGCAGAGGAATGGCGAATATTGCATGCACACGATGCACAAAATCTATATATACACGGTACAAAGAAGAGAAGGGTTGTTGTTGTTGTTGGCAGTTGCTGTTGGAGCTGCGGTAGTCGTTGTGTAGAAGGATTGAAGTGTGAGAAAGAAGGCAGAGCGAAGAAGTAGCAATGCATAGAAGAGGAACTGTGAAGTGAATTGACATGTCGCACAGAGCATAAAAATAAGAAGAACAGACATTGCAAGTCATGTGTGCAGGAAGGCAATGAGGCAGACGGAGTAAATAAATGCAGCAGAACAGTAATGAGCCTGGTAAGCCATTGTTGAACATATTATCACTGTAATAAGTTTCAGTAGCAAAGATTAATATTTCAAGGTGGTTGGGAGGTGGTTGGGAGGAGTGTTGTCCTCAGAGGTTCAAGTGGGTGCTTGAACACAGGGAGTTGTAGCTTCCATCTGGTTGCAGCGAGAGAAACCAGGGTGGTAGGGTGGTGCAAGGGAGAACTCTTGTTCTCTTTTATACAGGTTGGTGCCTGTATGATTAGAAGTTGGTGCTTGAAACACTTAGGGAGTTGGTGCTTCCTTCTAGTTGGTGCTAGAGAAACCACAGATTTGGTGCTTCCTTCTAGTTGGTGCTAGAGAAACCAGGGAGTTGGTGCTTCCTTCTAGTGGGTGCTAGAGAAAATAGAGAGTTGGTGCTCTCAGCAAGTTGCAGCTTGCAAAACTGAGGCTGTGGCCTCATTATGAGTTGGTGCTCATATGTATGATACTGTAAAGAATGTAACCATTACTTATCATATAAAGGAAAAGAGGTTTTTACCCTGCATGGGTTTCCTTGGGAAATATCTGTCTCTGTGTTTCTCATATATGTGAATGATGCTGAAAGTTCCATTGTTTATTTCCTTGCATTATTGTGATCATCATTGAATGTCTCTACAAAGAGTTTAAAAGAACCATAATTGTTTAAGCATGGTAACAACTTATTCACCCCACCCTCTCAGTTGTCTAACATTCGGAAAAACTTGTGGTGAGAGATCTTGACTCTTCATATTGCGAACTTCGAAAATAGGTCTTAGCAATTAGTACCTTCCCTTTTCATGACCACCAACGATGACCACCAGCTACACTAACAGGCACTATGCAATTTCGTGTTTCACGAATTGTATTGCAAGTCACTCTAACTCTTCCAAATATCAATCAAGAAATGGAGCCTTTCATCTTGCAAGATCCTTCCTTCATGTGCCCACAACTGTGACCAAGCACTTACTCATAAAGGGCTTTCATGAGTCATGATTTCAGGAATCCTGTGATGAGGTGTCTCAACTCTCCATGTCACAATCACCGAAACTTTGAAATGGAGCTTAGCATTGCTAGATTCGTCCCCTCACGTCACCACTGGTGATAACCATAGGCTGTGCCAAAAGTCACTTCACACTGTTTCCATGAGTCTCCTTGAATCCTCCAACTCTCGATATCTGAAACTCTAAAATGGAGCCAGATCAATGGTACATGCTCTCCCTTGATCAATGACTCAGATTGAACCATGGTTTTGCATTTCGAGATTTCAAAGGATAGATCTCCTCCTTCCTTTGATTTTCCAGTCAGTGAAAAGCTGACCTCTCGCCACGTGTAGTCTGCATCCAATGGTCAGTATTGTTTGTCTCTATTTCTCATATCACAAGTTGGAGGGTTTAGAGTGCCTCCTCCCTTTGACTTTACAGTCAGCAAAAAGCTGACCTCTTTCCACGTGTATTCTTGGATCAATGGTCCTCCTTCTTTCGGGAATTTGTAAGCCTGCTTCATCCACAGAGGTAAGAAGGTTTTTGGGAACAACCCAATATTAGAGAAAGTTTATTGCTAAATTCTCTTCAATTGCAGATCCATTACATGCAGTGACAAAAATCAAGAAAGTTTTCCAATGGAAAGGCAAGAAACAAAAACTTTTGATGTATTGAAGGAGTATATTAGTTCAACTCCAGTTATTGCACTTCCTAATTTGAGAAATCAATTTGAGATACAAACATATGGAAGTAACTATGCAATGGGAACAATCTTGTTGCAACATGGTAAGCCCATTTGTTTTCATTCTGAAACTTTTAATGGTGTTGTGATTAATTGTCCTACTTATGATAACGAGTTGTATGCATTGGTGAAAAGTGTGAAAAAATGGAAACATTATTTGTTGGGAAAAGAAACTGTCATTCACACAGATCATAAACCATTGCAATACTTATAATAAAAAACAACGCTAAAACAAGCAAGGAAATTTAGATGGATTAGTTTCGTACAACAATTCTTCTTGGTTATAAGGTATAAGAAGGCATTTATCACAAAGTTTCTAATATTTTTTATAGGCCTATTGTTAGTGCTTCAATTATTCTTAAGCATAGATCTACCATGCATGAGAGCTATGTTGAATGGTATCCTTTAGATGTTTATTTTAAAGAGGTTTATGCAACTTTGTGTCATTACAACCAAGTTGAGGAATTGGATTACCATGTGAATGATAAGATTTGGTATCATCTTGGCAAGCTATGTATTCCACAGGGTGAAAGAGTCAGCATCATAAGGAAAGCACATTCTTCTCTTATTGTTGGCCACTTTGGTGTAGGCAAGATGGTGGCTAATTTGCAAAGGTATTTCTATTGGCCTAAAATGAATGAAAGTGTTTCAATATATGTAAGAGGATGTTCTTTATGTTCTATAAGTAAGCCTAACAATAGAAATTTGGGTTTTTATACTCCACTTACGGTTCCTTCTCCTCCTTGAGAAAACATTTCCATGGACTTTTTAGGAGGTCTACCTATGTCAAAAAAGAATCACGATTATCTTTATGTTGTGGTTGACCATTTCAACAAAATGTGTATTTTAAATCCTTGTAAGAAGTAGGTTACAACTGAGAAAATGACAAAAATGTTCTTTCAGCATGTTTGGGTACATTTTGGGTTTCCCAAATCCATTATTTATGATCAAGATTCTCAATTTATTGGGAACTTTTGGTCAAGTTTATGGGCACTCATGGGCACCAAGATGAAAAAGAGCACAACATTTCATCCACAAAATGATGGTCAAACAAAAGTGGTGAATAGAACAGTAGTACATCTTCTTCGTGGTTATTTCAACAAACATCCTAAGCTTTGGGATGAGCACCTACACTACATTCATCATGCTTATAACCGAGCTAAGCACTCTTTGACTCAAACATCTCCATTTGAGGCATGATTTGGTTATTTTTCAAAATCTCTTTCAAATTTTATCTTTGGGAAGGATATTGTTATTGATGGTCATTATGACATTGATAGAGAAAATAAGTTCATTGAACAAATTTAGTTGGTGCATCAAATGGTAGAAGAACAGTTGGAAAAGAGCCAAGCCAAGTGCAAGAAAAGACATGCCAAGCATTGTGTTGATCACAGTTTCAAAGTTGGAGTTGAAGTTTGGATTTACATTCGAAAAGAGAGGCTTATAGTAGAAGGTAAAAAACTGAAACCAATTAGATATGGACCTTTCAAGATTCTTGAAAAGATTGGTAAAAGTACCTTGTGTTTGGATTTGCCTCCTTATATGAAAATGTATGCAGTTGTTAATGTTGAGAATTTGAGATTGTATCAGCCTCCTTTGATTGATGATCAAGGAGAGCATGTTCAAATTCCTTCCATAGATGACTTCTTGCCAGAATATCTTTCAGAATTGCATGAGGATGCAATCCTTCATAGGAGGATGAGAACTTCAAAACAAGGGGATGTGGAATACCTTTGTGTTGGTATTAAAGGCACAAATCCAAGGAAAGATAGATGGATTGAGGTTGGAAAGGTGAGGTAATTGTACCCTCATCTTCAGATTAACTGAAAGTAGTCTTTTGGAGGTCCAAAAGCTTCCCAATGGGAAGGAGTGATCCAGGGGATCAAAATATGCTCAAAAATCAAAGTGCTTAGAATTTATAAAAAATGGATTCATTGCATATATCACATCCTCATGATCCCAATGAAACTTGAATGGGATCAAACAAACATTGTATGCGAGAGATATCACACTGTGTCCACTTTTCCAAACATGAAAAATGTTGATTGTACACAGTCTGTATAGTACGTACAGGATGACTATGCAGACCGTACTGCTAACGTGGAAAGGGGATTCTATAGATGACATGTCAAGGTGATGACGTGGAAATCTGAGTTGGAAAGGTGTGGTGGACCAATCTTGGTCTGACACATGGCATGTTTGTGGAAAATGGAAAGGTGCCACATGACACAACTAGGGGTCTCCACATGGCACCCCATTGTTAGTTTAAAAGTTTGGGTCTCCACCGGATTTGAAACCACGACCTCTAGGCATGGGAAGTGACTTGGAAAGGGTCAGGCTACTAGCCCGCCCATGGTTATTTCTTAACCACTATGTTCCAAACTATTAATTAAACTTGCATTGAATGCTCATTCAGGTAGAGAAAGGGTCAAGGATTATCCCTAGACTGGTCACTACACCTTACCACCATTCCATATGACCTTTTGCGTGGAAATTTCCAACATACATCCTATGGTATCTACACCTTACCACATGACCATTGGTGTGGAGGTTCAAACAATTAGTCGACGGGTGCTAAAATTTTGGTTGGCGCTTGGCCACATGGGGGGCCACGTGACCACAACCTTCGTTGAGAAAGGTGCCAGTCACTATGATCTAAATTTATGCAGGAACACATTGAAATATAGAAATACACATAAACCTAGAGATGCAACGGAAATAAAACTTCATTTCATTAACAAAAAATGACTGAAATATGATTACAGACATAATGGAAATAAAATAGCTAGGGCGCTAGTAGCTTATCTCTTAGAAGAGATGTGGCGGCTATTGGCCTTTGAAATCTTTGTTACAATGAGGCTCAAAGACCTATATATTATTGAGAGACAATGGAAAACCCTAAACATCCAAAAACCTAACCCTTGGAGATGAAACACCACAATATGGGCCCCGTCGGGGTAAATTGGTACATCAATTTCCTGGGGTCGTAACTTTGGCATACTATCTCTGTTTGATGCAGATGATACATCGTTAGAAAGACCTATCCGAGGAATGCACTGTTGGTAGAAAATATTGAGTTCAAAACGAAGTTATATTTTCTAGAGAATTTGATGCCAAAAAACGTCATTTAGGGCCTGAAAATGGCTCCAGAAGTTCAGGACCCGAAAAAATGCTAAAAATAGTAAATTCTACTACAATTAAGGAAAATGAAAGAATGAAAGAAACAATGGTGTGGGTCCAAGTGGAATAGGTGGGTGGCCACCAATATCCACTTGGATCATTCCTCCCCCCTTAGGAAGCAATGGTCTCCATTGCGCTGAGTTCCTCCATGAGATGAGGAAACTTCTGCTGAACTTGGTCCTTGGTGAGCCACTTGCACTGGTGAAGGAGCTGGCCTACTTTGACAACTCGATATAGATGTATCCTATGTTGACGGGTTTTCTTGATCTTTGTGTCCATAATCCGATCAGTTATGGCTTGTTCCATGCAATCTGGGTTTAAATTTGTTGGTGTGAGTTGTTTTGCCATGTCGGATGTGTCCAATAGAGGTGGAAAGTAGGGCCGAAGGTGGTCCAAATTGAACATTGGGTGCAGACCAAGGAATGGTGGAATAATGAGCTAAAAGGAATTGTCCCCTACAAACTTTGTGATGGTGTATGGCCCATATTGGAGCGGGTGAATCTTACGGTAGGGTCCAGTGAGGCAGTCCTTTTGCAAATGTAGCCACACTTTGTCACCCACCTGGAAGTTGTGTGGCACCCGATGTTGATCATGTCACTTCTTGTACTTATCATTGTTTTTGTCCAATATGTCATGAACGTGTTGGTGGATGTGCTAAATGCGCTCAATGAAGCTATTTGCCTTGTCATCCTCAGACTAGACATGGGTTGAATCTGTCTGAGTAGCCACAAATGGCATGACTACATCAATGGGACATAGTGGCTGGAATCCCAAGCCCACCTGAAAGGGCTTGTGGTTGGTTGAGATATGGAGAGCCTGGTTGTAGCTGTGTTGTACATAGGGGAGGCTCTCATCCCATGTGCGTGGATTCTTTGAGTTTTACATGCGCAGAATGTGTATGATCATCTAGTTGACAACCTTTGTCTGACCATCAGTTTGCAGATGGAAAGCTATGGACTTGGTGAGCTTGGTGTCCAGCATTGACCAGAGGTTGGACAAAAATGTACTGAGGAACCTGTTTTCCCGATCTAAGATGATAGATTGTGGGATCCCAAAGTGTACCCACACTCATTCAAGCAAGAGTTTAGCAATGGATTATGCTGTGATATTCTTCTTGCAGGCCATCATAACAAACATCTTCAATAATCTATCGATGACCACAAAAGCACAATCATTTCCATGCTTAGTAGAAGGAAGGACCGACATGTAATCCATGGAGATGGATTCTAAAGGTCAAATAGGGGTAGGCAACAAAGTATAGAGGTCTTTCTTCTTGATGGTCAGTTTGGAAATGGCGCAAGTAGTGCAGGACTTGATGTACTTTCTGACATCATGTCAAAGGTTCAACCAATAGAAATACTTTTGTAGTACTGCCACAGTTTTGTCGACCCTGAAATGCCCATCGACCCGACTGTAGTGCACCTTGAAAATAATCTTGTCATGCTTGCTTGAAGGAACATAAAGGTGTCCTAGGTGACATAGCAGGGCATCGTGGAGGTGAAAATTAGGAACTTGCTTACCCTCCAAGAGAGTATTGTATGTGTGGCTGAATTCTAGATCACTTTTGTAGTGAAGCGACCAATCGGAAGTCTCGTTCCCACAAGAGTTGAGCACCATGGTTACCCCCATGATAGGTGGTCGGCTGAGGTAGTATACAACATTATTGGTGCTTCCTTTCTTGTACTTAATGTTCAAATGAAATTGTTGCAGGTACGTGGACCACTTCTTATGGTGATCATTCTAAAACTTCCCTATTGTCTATATGAACTACAAGGGTCGTTGGTCTGTGTGGATGACCGTTTCCTTTACCAAAATGTAATGCTTCCATTGTCAGCAAGCCTACACAATGGAGTACATCTCTTTGTCATAAGTGGGATACTTCCGGACTGTGTCAGAAAGTGTCTCATTGTGATATGCCACTTGATGCCCCTGTTGAGTAAGGACTACCCCAATAACATAGTCTGAGGCATTTGTGTCGATCTGAAATGGTTGTTGAAAATTTGGTAATGTGAGCATTGTTACAGAGAAGAGGCGATGATTCAACTCTTCAAATGAATTATGTTGAGATTCAAACCAAAAGATTTTTTCTTTCGCTCCTCCATTGGTGACTTGAAGGAAGGGCGAAGTGATATGAGAGAATCCCAACACGAACCTGTGGTAGAAATTGGCAAGACCCAAAAAATTGTGGAGCTCTGTTACGGTGGTTGGGGCTGTCCAATCCCAAATGACTTGGATCTTGGCCAGATCCACATGCACCTGCCACTCATCAATAATGTATCCTAGATATTGAACCTGGGTCATGCCAAAAGTTCACTTCTCCAAATTGGCACACAACTTGTGTTGTCGCAGTCTTTGGAGTACTTGTCAGATGTGGTGGAGGTGCTCTTCCCAAGTCTAGTTGAAGATCAAAATGTCATCCACGTACACCACTACAAATGAGTTGGTGAATGGTCGCAAGATTTATTCCATTAGCCTCATGAAGTTTGCAGGGGAATTCATCAACCCGAAAGGCGTGACTAGCCATTCGAAAATGCCCTCCTTGGATTTGAAGGCAATCTTCCATGCATCAGAGGGTTCAATTGGTACCTGGTGATACCCAGAATTCAATTTGATCTTGATGAAATATTTCTCCCCCTTGAGTTGGTACAAACTATCATCAATCGATGGGATTGGGTACCTATTCTAGCAATGATCTTGTTCAACGCCCAATAGTCAATGCAGAGTCTCCAAGTCCCATCCTTCTTCTGCACCAGCACGATCGGGCTCCCACAGGGCGATGAAATCGGCCGGATGTGACCTTTCTACAAAAACTCTTGAATTTGCCTCTCGATTTAGTCATTCTCTAGAATAGAGCATCGATAGATTGGTCCATTGGGAACTGACACACCTAGGGTTAGATCGATGGGGTGCTTGACCTGGCAGTATAGAGGCACCCCTGTGGGGGAGGTGAAGATGTCCTCGTACTCCTCCACGACCTTATCCATATGTTGTTTTCATGCAGAGGGGCCCTGTCTGGAGGTCGTGGCCATAGTCTTCTTCTTTCCCTAAGGGCCGATCATTAGGAAAAAAAAAATTCCTGGTTTTGGCAATGAGCTTACTGTATTGTTTTGCAGTAACCAAAGAGATGGATGTAGGTAGTGCTATTTCAAATATCCTATACAACTTATTTCCCAAAGTAATAATAACAACACGAGTCCTGGACCCATACACAACATGTCACTTCCACAAGTATGGTTTCTCTAATAATACATCCAAAATATCAAGAGGAGCAATGTCACATAATACCTCATCCATGAAGGGCTTGATGTTGTAGGGAATGTGACATTGTTAGCTGACGTGGAGGTCCCATCCTTGGTGCAGCCACCCGATGGTGTATGGTTGTGGGTGTGTTGTGGTCGGAAAGCCTAGTTATTTCATTACCTCTATTGAGATGAGGTCTTTTGGCTCCCACTGTTGACAATGAACTGCAACGGGGAACCCTTTACCCACATCTAGGAATGGAAGAGGCACTTTTCCTCCTACGGATATTTTGGTTCCTTCTTCTGGATCTTTGTGGTGTAAATGGTGTCTTTGGGATCCACATCGATAATATACTCCCCCCTGTCATTCCCCTTTTTGGGTTCTGATTCAGAGTTGGAGCCTGCATCCAATTCAGAAGCCTTCAACTCGGCTACCAATGACTGCTTGGCTCGACACTCACATGTGTTGTGAGTGGAGCTCTTATGGAACTCACACCACTTCCTTGTGTCCTTTTTTGGCTTCGTGGTGTTTTTATTTTCTTGTGGCTTTGGTAGGTTGTCCTGGTCCGGCCTGCCTTGGCTTGGTCCTTTGTTCAGCGGCTTGGTGGTACCTTTCCCTTGCTTCTGATTCATATACCCAAAGTATCGCTTCTTCTATTTGAACTTCTTATCAATCTTGGCAGCATACAGGTATGCCGAACCAAGTGAGGAGATGTCGAGTAACTCCATTTTCTCCTGAATGTATCTATGCAGAGAACTGTGGTACTTTAACACCAAATATTTCTCTGAATATTTGATACCCAACTTTGTGTGTAGGGTATGAAACAGATTCATCATCTCATGCACATCTTGGTCCCTTTGCTGCCGCAACATAGTCCATTGTATGTAGTTGTCCTCATATCTTCTCAAGGGATAATATTGTTCCTTGATGGCATCTCAGAAAGAATTCCAAGTGGGTGCGACCGAGAAAAAAGAGGGTTCCCCCTCGCTCTGTTTCTCCCAGTAGGTTTCCCACCGGTCCTTGACATGGGGGGCATCTTTAAGGAGTGAAAAAATAATCCTTTCTCGGTCAAAAACGTCATGAACCTAGAAATATCCTTCTAACATATTCAACCATCTATCTACGACATCTGCATCTATTTGTCCCTCAAATATGGGAATGTCAAAGTTTACTTGTACATTAAAAGGAGTGGTACCTCCAAAGTGGCTGTTGGATGTAGTTGCACTGCTAGTGGGAAGCTGTTGAAGAATCTGGGAAAAAAATTCCATCATCATGTTCCTTTGTTTCTCAAGGGCCTCCTCGAGCAATAATTTGGTAGGATCTCCTTCTCCCTCATCTTTCTTTTCTCCCCCCTATGGGGGCCCTTCGGGGTTTACGAGGTTGATCTTGCAACGGTTCAACCAGATCGATCCCTAACTCCTTATACCCTGACCTCATTGGGGACATGAAAAGAAGGATCGAGAACAAGAAGACCACATTTGATGACAAAAAAAGTCGTTTAGGGCCTCAGCATGGCTCTGGAATTTCAAGACCCAAAAAATTGCTAAAATAGTAAAGTGTGCTACAATTAAGGAAACTGAAAGACTGAAAGAAACAATGGTATGGGTCCAAGTGGAATATGTGGGTGGCCACCAATATTCACCTGGATCACACTAACAGTGTGACGTTTTCCTCCAAATTTCAGAACGGGTGCAAGTGCTAGGTTTTGGCACAAAAGCCGCTCAGAGATAGGTTTAGTTTTTGCAGAGTGTGTTTTTTCGAGGAGGTACAACAAGCTATTGGAGAGAAACTTCCAGAAAGTGTTTTCTTCTCATTTTTTGGCCAAACTAGGTGAAGGAAGAGCACATCTAGGGGTTTTTTGGACATTCTCGAGCCATTGAAGCCATCCATTTTTCAATTTGAGCATTGTAAAAAACTGATTTTGACACTTTGAGCATTAATGAAAATGATCAATTAGAAGCTAGACCAGGAGATGTAGCCAAAGGGAGGGGTGAACTCCTTTATCATTTTGTTGTGTTTTGTGCTTGCTTATGATGGTTTTTTATATCTGTTATGTTGTTCATGCTAAGTAAAAAAAAAGTCATTAATTTTATGTGTTTGCAACTTGATCCAATTGCCTAAGTCACATAACTATTTCACTTGCAAATTTTTACACACGAACCCTTTTCATTTTTAGATCAACATCCCCCGATTAGGTAATGGGGTCCAAATGTAGATGAAACAATACCTATGAATCAGGAAGATAATCCGGCCCCACAACTAACACCTCTTTGCATGCATCTGTGTGCACAACAAAGTTCTCATTTGAATAAACAATTTTTAAAATTGGTGCACTTGTAAGTAATTCCTTCAAAAGTTGAAAACTTTCTTCACACTTGGAGGTCCATTCAAGTTTTATCCCCTTCTTTTGAAAATAAGTGATTAGATGCACAATCCTTGAAAATCCTCCAATAAATATCATGTAATAACCTGCAAGTCCCATGAATGACCTTGCCTCCATTACATTCATTGGTGTTCACCATTATTTGATTGTCTTAATCTTTTTCGGATCCACTGCTATGCCTTCCTCTAAAATGACATATCCCAAATAATGGAATTGCTTTTGGTAAAACAAATATTTACTTATATTGGCATACAATTGATTCTCTTTTAATGTCATCTAAAAATACTATTACAAACTTATCCAAGTAATTTATGAAAATGACATTCATTAGGCACATAAATTTAGTTTGTGCATTTGTTAATCCAAGTGGCACCACTAGAAACTTGTAGTTCCCATAGCTAGTTCTAAAAGTTGTGTTGTTGTTACCTTCATCTCTAATTCTTACTTGATGTTACCCTAATCTTAGGTATATCCTAGAAAACACCTTTTCTCCTTATATTTTATCGAATAGATCATAGATTTTGGGAAGAGGGTACTTGTTCTTCACTGTAGATTTATTTAGCTGCTTAAAGTTAATTAACAAGATCAAAATCCCATCATTATTCTTCACAAAGAGAATTGGTGCTCCCAAAGGCGAGAAACTTAGGCATATGTATCCCTTGTTCAACAATTCTTCCAACTGCATTTGCAATTCTTTCAACTCTAGGGTGCTCATCCTATAATGAGTTTTATATATTTTGGCAGCTCTAGCCATTAGATCAATAGAAAAATGAATGTCCCTCTTAGGTGGTAAACACAAAATATCCCTAAATACATCCTCAAATTCTTGTAGCACTACAAAATCCTCAAGATTTGGACTCTTACTCTTGGTTGGCTCTTCCACATGTGCTGCAAATAATTGACATATTTTTTTGAAATATCTCTTCAGTTGTAAGGACAAAATTTTCCTTATAGAAATGGGTCTTGTTATCCCTTTCACCAAGATCTATTTTCCTTCTTTATGAAGACATGTAAATATCTTAACATGGAAATCTAGGGTAGAAAGATGTTGGTCCAACCAATCTAATCCATTCCAATTAAAATATCATAAGATCCTAATGGAATGATACTTAGATCAATAATTGTATTCACTCCATTCAAATCTATTAGACAACTTCTAACAACCCCATTGATCCTTCTTTTGGTTCCATTGGCTAATTGAACCAAACACATGATCTTTCATGATTACTCTTTTTCAAATGAAATCTATCCACTAATTTAGGATCAATGTAGCTATAGCTTACTCCTGAATCAATTAAAATAGAAACAAGCTAGTTATTAATCATACCTTCCACCTCAAAATCCAACATGCGCATAGAGGGAAGAAGTATTTATGCTTGTTGGGTAAGGAAGTGGCATTGAGAAAAGGGAGGAAGTTGAGAGATTACAAAAGAAGTCATTACATTCTTTGGTGCACTGAAGCAAACAAGGAAGGGATCTGAAGATTCTATGGAGGCCCTCAGTTGGTAGGAAAAGAGATTTTTTGGCAGGAATTTATGTGAAGGTGTTTTCGAAAAAATCAGTCTATGTGGACATGGACTGATCTCCCTAGACTCAGATACCGATACTAGAAAAAAATGGGGTAGAACATATAACTTTCCCTAGGTTTATGTAATAAAAAATACTAGTTATCAAGAGCTCACACCTTTTAATCGATGAATGTCCTCACTAGTTGTAGTTTCCATCTCCATCTTAAGATTTGTGGATGATAACCTGTAAGAAAACACAATCCAAAAAGAGCAAAAACAACAAAAGTATAAATTGATAAAACCTATGCAAATGATGAAGGATAAATTCAACAAATATAACCTAAAATGAATATCATTTTTTGGAAAGAACATATATTGTTGTATTAATAATAATGGAAGAGATTACAACTAGAGCCTTGATGTTGTGAAGCCCCTCCAAATGATTCCTTGCTCCAACACACACCCTTTTATTCTATGACTTCTAACACCATAGGTTTGATACTAGCCCATCCAAGTCAAAAGTGACCTTAATTTTGGCATTATTGGTTGTGTCTCTTCATTGATGGAAACACGAGTCAAACATGTATAGTAAAGAGAGAAAAATGAAGATCACCTTGGGGCAGAAGAAATTCATGATCATTGTTGATCATGATAGGATCAACAATGATCCTATATTCCTAAATCGCATGAGAGGTAGCATGCAAAGAATCCATGTACAAAAGGAGTAACAAAGAACAAGGAATTAAAAGTTGGGGAGGGTTAGAACCTAAATATCAGTGCATAAAAGAATGCACAAACAATTATTAAAATATCAAGAGAAATAGAGATGAACTGATCAGAAAGAGGAGCATTGAAACCCTTCAAGAATCATAAGGAAACTCTTTTAGAGTCTAAAAAATCTCAACCGTCGGTTCAAGAGCAGTAGCATTATGGACAGTTGGATCAAATATAGAATCATATATTGAGAGGGATTAAATAAGAGCCATCTGATTTCATGGAGGAAATTCAAGTGACCTCTCAACTGTTATATCGGTTCGCAATCTATCTTGATCGTCAGATAAAACCAAGTGGAAGGACAGGATAGGTGGGTCCAATAGTGGTCAACTTTGGCACTGACCACTTTGGCTATAAAGAGTATGAAACATGTAATCTCACCCAAAGGCCGGATCCATGAAGTCCCAAAGTGAATGAGGGCCATCAGATATGGGAAATGCATGGTAACCATTGGATGACGATATGCGAGTCCAATGGTGGTCAACATTAGCATTGACCACTTCGGTGAAAAGGAGTCTGAAACATGTAAGTTTACCTGAAGCTTGAATCCCTGAAGTCATGAACTCCTGTCGACTTTCGAATCAGAGGAAGAGAAAGGAGATCATGCCAACCATTGATATATAATGAATATTGAAACTGTTAGATTTTGATAAAAGTAATAAGGTGGTCAACTGCATCATTGATGTACTTTGATGATAAGAATCTTAGATAAACCAAGAAATACTGAACTTCGTAGCCTCGAAGTTAACAAAAGTCATCGATCAAGACAAGAAAATATCTACGGTGATAGATCTATTTGACACTTTGGAAATGATTGAAGGATGGTATAAAAGTGCCAAAACTTCTGAAGCCATGAAGTTTAAATCTATGATCTAGGAGGGAGACATGTGGCAGAAGAAAAATATGACACGTGGCCAAATCAACTAGTGACAAGTGTCAAGGTATAGTTGGCACATTAGGTATACGAATGTCATGAATCAAGGTGACACATGGCATCCACTCAACTAGTTTCATGTCAACAATGACATCAACAAGCTATGTCACTCTGGGACTACATCCTCCAGGGATATCCAACTTCTCCTACCAGCTAAAACATTTAAATTGCCAAAAGCCTAAGTCATGAATTAATATTTTCCTATTGATCTAAGATCCTATGGAATATTTCTTGATCGTCCAATCAAGTAAAATGGAAGGATAGAGTAAGCGCGAATAACAAAGTAACACTAATAATTCTACTTCATGAAATTTCTGAACCATTGACCGAGCATAGTGGAAGGATAGCATAAACAGAGGTGTTAACCGACATAAGTAGTCACCGTCATTCTATGACTTATTTGGTAGGTAAACCTCCGAAGGGATTTCTCTACTCTAGAGTCCTGGAGCAATGAATAACCAAAGTCTTGGAGTGAACGAGAACTGTTCATCTCAACTCCTAATTAAGTCCTAACCATCTATTTGCTTGATGCCTATGGATAAAACAGGATCATACATCTAACGGAAGATTAAATATTGATCGTCTGATATACTAGTGAATACTATATATGCACTTCAATGAAATGTACTCTAGGAGGATTGAATGACTGCAATGGCTAGAATTCCCGAAGGATGAAGTAATAGAGAACCTAGTTCCAACACTGGTCACGTGATAAGGTAAAGAAGGTAAAGGGGATAGAAGTAAATAATCCCTCGTGCGTTTGAATACGGCCCCATGTAGAAGAATAGGGGAAGAAGAAGAAAGCGCTAACGGAAAAATGCTTAGAATGGATAAGCTCATGGTTTCAAGCTCGTGTTCACATGAATTTTGATTTGAAGGGAGATCTTATTGATTAAGAATCGAATTCACAACAATCCAAGATTTGTAGACTAATGAACCGATACACAATCATGATTAAAGAAGAATTAAAACATTAGCATTCCGAATAAAGAATAAAAGGGAAACTGATATTATTTAAAGTTTAATATTATCATTTAAATGAAAGGGTACAATGGTTCATGTCAAAAAGACATAATGGTTCAAATCCTATTCCTATTGAAATACTATATAAACCAAAAGTGGTGGTGAATCTAAGTGTGCTTGATGGATTATATATATATATATATATATATAATGGATTGAATGTAAGTTCATTCTATTAAGATGGTGCTTGTTTACAAGATGAGTATTGTTATGAGGGTTGGATTCCTCACATCTCAATTGGATCTAAGATCAACAAGATCGGTCTTGTTATGAGGGCTGGATTCCTCATTTCTCAGTGGGATATGAGAACTACAAGCTAGGTATCGTAACAGAGAGTTGGATCTCTCATATTTAGTTGAAGTTGAAGATATTAAAGGATTGGTTTTATTTGTATTCATTCAATTTAAATAAATAAAATAAATATATTTTATCTACTTCATATAGTTTGTGTTACACATGTTTGTGAATAATTAATTGAGCTACATATATCTTATTTAGTTAATTCAGTTAATCTATGAAAGTGTAAAAAGTAGTCAAAATTTCCAAACACTGATTCACCCCCCCTCCTCTTAGTGTCAATGTGTGTTTCAACAATTTGTATTAGAGCAAGTGCCTTCGACGCAGTTTAAACAATGGAAGGTATATTCTAAAGAAATGGGTGGACAAATGGCTCTCTCTACAAATGAAGGTCCCTTATTTGATGGAACAAACTACTCTTCATGGATGGAAGGAATGAAACAGTATATGAAGTCAATAGGATATGGTGTTTGGGATTCAATAGTATCTAAACCTTGGTACTAAAACTAACTCAAAGAACAAATCCAAAACTACAAAATAAAAATAAAAAAGAATAATTCAATAGCATTAAAGGCAATCCAAAATGGACTGTTAGACCAAGTCAAAGAAAAGATGGGACATTGCACTTCTGCTAAAGTACTATAGCTCCGGCTAGATAATTCTTATCAAAATAAAGAACAAAAAAAATAAATGGAGAATTCCAATCATTTTATATAACAAAACAAAGAAACAGAGAAATCCAATCAAATTAAAGAACAAAACTCAGAAATGGAGAAATCAAATGAGATTGAAGAACAAACTACATATAAAGAGAATTCTGATCAAAATAAAGAACAAAACATGGAATAGAACAATTCCATCAAAGAATTGATGCAAACCCCATTCATCAACAAAGAAGACTACTGCATCAAGGAATTGATGAATACCTGAGTATTCATGAAAGAAAAACTATTAGATTTTAGGAATGAGGTTATAACTACACTTTAAGTGATTAATATGGAACCAACAAATGGTCTATATATTGAAGTTAATAAGGATGTTCTTAACTAGATTGAATACACAGTTATGTGCACTCTTGAAGAGTTGGAGAAACTTCAAAACAACGATATGTTTCTACTACAATAGTTAGATATATCTAACCCCAAATTCCATGAACAAAATATTCAGCTAGAAGACAAAGAACAAGCAATCAAAAGATTTAAGACCGAAGTTGCTAATCTAACAGAATAAATGGAAGAATTGAAGACACATGAAAATAAAAGAAAATAAGTACCAGAAGAGACAAAATAAATGGTCATCTATCTAAAAACTAAACTTGAAGAAGCTAAAAAAAGTGAAGAAGCACAGAAGATCCAATTAACTAAAAGAGAAGAATCATGTCACATGTTGGAATTGGAAATTATTAACATCAAAAAGATAAATGAAAGTACTAACACAACTCTAATTACTCAAATTAAAAAAGTTAAGAAAAATGAAGAATCACAGAACATCCAATTAACTAAAAATGAATGAAGAATCATGCCACAGGTTGGAATTGGAAGCCTTCAACCTCAAAAGGATTCAGATAGAAAACAAGGTAGAAATCAAAAGATTGAATAATGAGGTTGTTGATCTAACAAAAGATATAGAAGAGTTAAAAACATATGAAAAAACTAATAACTGCATAGAAGTCTTGGATGATATAGAAGAAATGGTCATCAATCTAAAGACTTAACTTGAAGGAGCTAAAGAAAAATAAGAAGGCTTGAAGATTCAGTTGACTAAAAAGGAATAAACATGTCACATGTTGGAAATTGAAGTTATCAACCTCAAAAAGAAGAAAGAAAAGACAAAAGAAACTGTCAAAACCCATAACAACTCAGCTATCCTAGATAGGATCTGGAACAACCAAAAACTAACTGATGATAAAACTGGTCTTGGATACAATAAGAAAGAAGAAGGTGTAAAATGGAGCAGCATTCAAAAACATGATAAAGGATCATACTCCTCAAAAGAAAAAAGTACCATCACAAACCTAAAACAAACCATGAAATTTGTTAAGGAAGGAAGCTATAAAAGTAAAAAAACATGAAACATATTAAAAGACAGACTTTTCATGTCACAATAGACTCAAGTATGGAAACACCTTCAATGGTTATTTCTTTTCTTGTAATAACTTTGGTCACAAAGAATTGGAATGAAAGAGTCCTAAACAAAAAAATTCAAGAAGGTCCAATAACTTAATGAGATGTTGGAGATGCAATTATGTTGGTGACACAACAAATTTTTTTCATACAATGAGATGTTAGAAATGTGATTGGTTTGGTCACAAATCCCAAAACTACAGAAAATCAAGAAGTCAATCCATGAGAAATAATTCATACAAGTGAGAAAGAAAATCTAATGAAGGTTGGAAGAAAAGAACAAAGGAAAAATTTAGAAAGGAAAGATCCAACAAAAAAAATATCTTATGAAAAGGTATGGAGAAGAAAATCTAAAATAGAAAGAAAGAAAGATGACCTGGCATCTGAAAATGAAGAAATTGATAACAAGAAAATGATGGGTGAAGTTCCTAATAAGGAATGTGAAATTCAGAGATTTGAATAAGAAATGGATCAGGAAAGGAGAGATCCTAAAGAAGAATATGACACAATAGCAGATCTTGACGATATCATGGAGATCAAGAGTATATTAACCAATGAAAGAAAAATGTAAACAAAAAATACCAAAGAAGAAAATGAAGAAGTTTCACTTACACAAAACAATGATGATAATGATGAATATTCAAATAGCATATCAACCAGAAGAATTGAGCAATGAAAATCTTGGAATTTTTCCAATGTTATTTTCATGAGCGAATAAAATTCCCCTCAACAGAAAATATGAATAAAAGGGAGGAGGAAGGATTTTACAACATGGTTTAGTGGAAGTACTACAAAATACTACTAAAGTATGGTATGATCTAAACCCAATGAGGAATTTCCAAAAGAATGAAAACTTATGAAGCGGACTTAACAAACAACATATGAAAGGACCAATTCAATCTTATTTCTAAGGGACAAAAGTTGAATTTGGTTTCTGCAGATTCGAAGGACTATGAATAAGAATTTAAATTGGTTGAAGAATGGAAATTAAATTAATTGGTATTGATCAATGCTATTATTGTTAAAATATCATAATATCAACAAGAATAAATAAATAGATCAAGAACATTAGTAAGATTCACACCGTTGTTCTTTAGGACAAAGGAGAAGACAATAAAACCCTATGAAGTAGTAAAAACTTAGGGGGAGTATTTAATTTGGTCATCAAATGAGGAAGTCATTGAATTTGGTTTAAAAGACTTGATCAATACAAAAACAAAATCCCAAGAGCTTGACATAACAATTGGCACATTCACAGGGGGAGAAAAGCATTACAAGTTTAACTCTTTGTCATTGATGTCAAAGGGGGAGAAAAACAGTAAAACAAATTTGGTATTTGTATTTGGTATAAGTAAAAGATCAATCCTCCAACCTGAAAATGAGATCAGTGATAGGGGGAGAAAAGGTATTTGTTTTATAGATATGTTTCCCTCAATGCTAAAGGGGGAGATTGTTGGCATTACTGGTTGTGTGTTTTCATTCATGGCAACACGATTCAAACATGTATAGTAAACAAAGAAAAAGGAAGATCACCTTGGGGAAGAGGTAGAATCAACTTGGCGATGAAGCAATTCATGATCATTGTTGATCATGATAGGATCAACAATGATCCTATGTTCCTAAATCTTAGGTGAGATAGCATGCATAGAATCCACGTAGAAAAGGAGTAATGAAGCACAAGGAATTAAGATCTTGGGAGGGTTAGAGACTAAAGATCAGTGCATAAAAGAATTCACAAATAGTTATTAAAATATTAGAATAAATAGCGATGAACAGATAAAAAAGAGGAGCACTGAAACCCTTCAAGAATAGTAAGGAAACTATGTTACAGTCGAAAAAATATCAAATCGAGAATCATAGATCTAGAGGGATTACATAAGAGTCATCTGATTTTGTGGAGGAAATTCAAGTGATATATGAACTATTAGATCAGATGGGGATCTATCCTAATCATCATATTGAACCAATTGTAAGGATAGGATAGGTGGATCCAATAGTGGTCAACTTCAACGCTGACCATTTCAGCTATAAAGAGTCTGAAACATGTAAGTTCCACCGAAGGCTGGAGCCCTGAAGTCTCGAAGTGAATGTCGACCATTAGATCTAGGAAATTCATGTTGACCATTGGATGAGGATAGGTGAGACCAATGGTGGTCAAATTCGACATTGACCACTTCGGCCAAAAGGAGTCTGAAACATGTAAGTTTACTTGAAGGCCGAAGCCCTGAAGTTATGAACTCTCGTCGATCGTCGAATAAGAGGAAGAGCAGGGAAATCATGTCAACTGCTGATCAAGAATGAATATTGAAACCGTTAGATCGTGATAAAAGGAAGAAGGTGGTAAACTCTGTCATTTACCTACTCCGGCAATAAGAAGCTCAGATAAACAAAGAAATCCTGAACTCTGGAGCACTAGAGTTAATAGAATCTGTCGATCAAGACAAGAAAATATCTATGATGATAGATCTATTCGACACTTAGGAAATTATTGAGGAATGGTACAAAAGTTCCAAAAATCCTGAAGCCACTAGGTATCGAAGCAACGAAGTGTAAATCCATGATCCGGGAGGGAGACATGTTGTAGAAGATAAATATGACACGTGGCCCAATCAACTAGTGAAAACTGTCAAGGTATAGTTGGCACATTAGTATTACGAAAGTCATGAATCAAGGTAACATGTGGAAGCCACTCAGCTAGTGCCACATCAATAGTGATGCCAACAAGCCACGTCACTCTAGTACTACATCCTCGAGGGATATTCATCTTCTCCTACTAGCTAAAATATCTGAGATGCCGAAGGCCGAATTCAAAAATTAATGTTTGTTCGTTGATCTAAGATCCTACATAATATTTCTTTCCATCCGATCAAGTACAGTGGAAGGATAGAGTAAGCGTGAATCACGAAGTAACACTGATCATTGATCTACTTCGGGAGCGTTCTCGATCATTGATAAAGAATAATGGAAGGATAGTGTAAGAGGAGGTGTTAAACGAAAACACGCAATCACCACCATTCTATGAATTATTTGATAGGTAAACCCTTGGAGGGATTTCTATACTCCAGAGTTCTGGAGCCACGAATAGATGAAGTATCGAAGTGAACGAGAATCATTCATATCAACTCCTAATTAAGTCCTAACCA
The DNA here is from genome assembly GCA_009831015.1 of Picea engelmannii. NCBI lineage: Eukaryota > Viridiplantae > Streptophyta > Pinopsida > Pinales > Pinaceae > Picea > Picea engelmannii. Next base: position 936,477 of record ML777686.1, on the reverse strand, counting down.
TCGATTTATTTGAAGCCTGTGGATAATCCATGATCATCCATATAACAATAGATTAAATATTGATGTTCTGATCTACTAGTGAATACAATATACACACTTCAACGAAATGTACTCTGGGAGGATTGAATGACTGCAAAGGCTAGAAGTCCCGAAGGATGAAGTACCAGAGAACCTGGTTTCAACACTGATCCTGTGATAAGATAAGGAAGTTAAAGGGGATAGAAGTAAATAATCCCTCGAACGTTTGAATACGGTCCCATATAGAAGAATAGGGGTAGAAGAAGAAAGTGCTAACAAAACAATTCTTGGAATGGATAAGCTCGTGGTTTCAATCTCGTGTTCACATGAATTTTGGTTTGAAGGTAGTGGTTATTGATTAATACTCGAATTCACAACAATATGAGATCTGTAGACTAATGAACCGATATACAATCATGATTAAAGAAGAATTAAAACATGATCATTATGAATAAAGAAAAAAAAAGGAAAAATGATATTATTTAAAGTTTAATATTATCATTTAAATGAAAGGGTACAATGGTTCATGTCAAAAAGACGCAATGGTTCAAATCCTATATAAACCAGAAGTGGTGGTGAATCTAAGTGTGTCTTGGTGGATTATCTCTCTCTCTCTCTCTCTCTCTCTCTCTCTATATATATATATATATATATATATAATGGATTGAATAGAAGTTCATTCTATCAATTTGCTGCTTGTTTACAAGAGGAGTCTTGTTATGAGGTTTGGATTCCTCACATATCAGTTGGATCTGAGATCAACAAGCTAGGTCATATTATGAGAGTTGGATTCTCCATTTCCCAGTTGGATCTGAGAACTACAAGCTGAGTCTTGTATCAGAGAGTTTCATCTCTCATATTCAGTTGAAATTGAATATATTAAAGGATCGGTTTTATTTGTATTCATTCAAGTTAAATAAATAAAAGAAACATATTGTATCTACTTCATACAGTTTCCATTACACATGTTTGTGAATAATTAATTGAGTTTCATATATATTATTTAGTTAATTCAATTAATATATGAAAGTGTGAAAAGCATTCAAAATTTCCAGACACTAATTCACCCTCCCTTCTCAGTGTCAGTGTGTGTTTCAACACTTAACAAAGAAGAAGAAATGCCATGATTTGACCATTATTCATGATTGATTGATTAGATTTCTTCATGAGAGATGCTTCCTTTTATATATTGAAGAGGAAGGGATGAGGAGGTTAGGATGAGAAGTTAGGATCTCTTCAAATCAAGAATACATGTGAGATGGAAAATGATCAAAGGACGCCTCATCCTCAAAGTTTCTATTCTAGAAACTTCTCTAATTTCTTCTTTTTTCCTTCATATGAACAATGTCACACCCTATAAATGAGAAACATGAGACACTGTCACATGATATTGTATTGCAACATGCGACATTCAATGATGTCACAGGATGTAAAGGAACACAATGTGACACCTTCATAAATTAGGGTTTTTAAAGGAAATTTGTGTAGTTTCATATCTAGAGGAAAGGTTTTTCTTCCATATTCTTTAGGGATTAAGGAAATAATCCTTCAAATGAAAAAGGGTAGGTTCACATAATCATTGTTCATAGTTGTGACAAAAATAATGTGTCACGGAATGCCCCCCAAAGTGTGAAGTTAGAAAAGGAGTGATAGATGAAATACTTTGTCGTGTGGGTGCTAAAACAAGGAAAACATTGATCGAAGACTTTCCAAACAACAAAAAAATAGTTATAGTACAATAATATATATCGTCAATGAGGTAGGCATTCCCATACTCAGAACACAAGTGACTCAAAGCATAAGTTTCGACATGCAAAGATCCATGTCAAGTAAGATAGCTCATGGCCACCAAAATACACCGTGGATCCATGCCATTATGACTCAAATATGAAGATAGCCACCAAAAATAGACTATGGATCTATGTCATAAAGACTCAAATTTGAACATAGCCATGAGACATAGACTGTGGATCTATGCAACAATACATACTCAAAATACCCCATTGTAACCTGGATCTATCAGATAAGATACATGCTCTTCATTTCTATTGTTCAGGAGTATGACTCTAACCATGTGATAAAGGTGTCAGGTCCAACATGGTATAAATCATTTGATTACCAGTCAATGATGAAAACCGTTAATAGACGCGAAATGAACCACCAATAATGACGATGACCCTTGAGGTACATAAGTACATTCTATGGAGTGTGAATAGATGATTTGATGTTGAAAACCCATAGAATCATTCGATCGAAGGTCACTGATGAATTTTTTTTGTCGAAGGCAAGGAAGCTTTCCATTGAGGCATGCAAGTCCCAAGGTATTGTAAAGTTTATAAACCAACTTCCTAGATAATGTGATTAAATTGATAGGAAGTAATTCATCATAGGTTGGCCTTGATGTATCCCCGATCAATGATGTGAAACAAGTACACAGATTTGAAGTAGATAAGGACTAACTGAGGGATGACCGACACTATAAAAGAATTAATAACTACAAAAAAGGGCTGATGTGATAGAAGGAATTTTCTATTTGGAGTTTTCTTCAACATATCGATGGCACATAAATTGTATTGGCAACACTGAATCAAAAGGAGGATCACAGACCAAAGTATAAATTTGTGGAGGAGTATGATCAACAAGAGACAAGTGGATTTCCCAACCTTGACACAAGGAGTGAAAGGGTGTCATGTTCAAGAGCGACTCATTGGTAAAATTAATACAGATTTTATAAATATTCCCTTCCCAATTTCCCCTGACCATTTTTGGCAAGATACTTGTAGTATAATCTCATCCTTTGGATGAGTCCTTTAGAGTATTTTTAATGAACCCTTGGAAGGAATGTTTTACGAGTCTAGAGAAAGTAAACTCAATGGTCTTTCATGTTTAGGGAGTTTGAAAAACACTTAAAGAAAACTCCAAGATTAACATTTTCGTAAATTTAGTCTCCCAAGCCCAAAAAAGTATAAAATAATGCGTAGGAGAACTCTTCTAGCCATGGTCGACTGGAGTTATTCTGACGAGACCGAAAAAGGTTAAAATATCGCTAGAAAAAATCCATTTCAAATCCTTTAACAAGCATGAAAGGAGACAAGATCACTCAACAATTTTTTCATATTTAGAGAGTCTCGAAAGAGCTTAAAGGGAAGTCCAAAGCGTTCATTTTTTTGTATAGCTTTTACGAGTATGAAAAAGTGATAAAATTATACTCGGTAACTTATTATCATGTATTTATGAGCATGAGAAAGAACAAAGTAAAACTATTCTCAGTAACCTATTCTCATGTATTTACGAGCATGAGAAAGAAAAAAGACTAAGATTGAGATTGGTTTCATTTTTACTCAAGATTGAAACAAAGTAAAACTATGCCTGGGTAGGTTTCATTTTTTTGTGAGCTTGAAATTAAAAAGTAACCATGCATGAAACATGTAAATTCCAAAGGTTTCAAGTGAGTGATACCCATGGGTGGTTGGTACTTTACCCCCAACTTGAAAATCTAGAGGATTAACTCCAACATAAGGCCCAGAGGCTGGAGACATGCCCCCCAAGCTTTGTTTTGTCTCTCAATCCTATGTGGTAATCAATTTTTTCACCATATTAGACTTCTGGCTACTAATAGGTAAATGTTCGCCATATAAAGAAAGAGATCAACCGACATAGGAAAATGAAATGAAGGTTCAATCATAAGATCTAAAAAATGACTCAAATAAATCGGAGGGGGAAAAGATGTCTATTTCATTTTTTAATGAGCTTGAGATAGACAAATAACTACCCTCAAACCTCTGGGTTTGATTCCTAGATATTTGTTTCATTTTTTAACAAGCTTTCCATAGAGAAAGAAAGAAATGCTCGTAACCTCTGGGTTTGAATCACAAATATATGTTTTATTTTTTAAGGAGGTTGCCATAAAGAAATAAAAATTATGCTTGTGACTTCATCTTAATCATGGATTCCAAGAGGTCAATTCTCTGGAAGGAATACATGTCAAGGGACATACCTCAATCATGGCTTCTAGGAGATATTTGCTCGACATAAGAACAATTCTTTGAAAGGAATACACGTTGTGGGCCACAATAAGGGTAGGGAGATCAAGCTCTAATAGCCCTATTGAAGAGATCACCATGTCATCTATCATATCTAGGTCAGATGAAGTTTAGAATACAACGAGAGGCTCTTTCTTATTGATAGTGGAAGGCATGGTACAATTTTCCACATAATTCACCTATGACAAGGGGGATACCACTATATTAGGAACATTCAGGGAAGACGAATGGTTGGCGGTCATATAACGGCCAACGAATGAAAGTTGTTCAATAATAACAATTTTCCCATTATAAGGAAAACACATCACTCGAAAGAGTGTGGAGATGATAACTTTCATGGAATATACATAGTCACGCCCAAGGAGTAAATTAAAATCCAAGGGTTCTTCAACTATCATCACATCAATATAGACAATTTTCACTCCTAATGTAATAGGTAACTTAGGAAGGATCCCTAAAGATTCACTACCTCTTCTATCAAAAGTTAATAGATTCTGGTTAACAAGCACAAACTGAGGGGAACCTAGAGCTTTCCAAGCGGTTGAGGATAAAATATTGATATAAGAACCTTCATCTACTATGGTGTGACATATGTTTATATTGAAAACATACAAAATGATTTTGAAAGATAGGTAGGAAGGAAGGTGAGATCTTGTCAGGCTATTCCAATCAAACAAAATGATCTCAGTACTTGGAGGGAGTATTTTTGGATCAGGGAAAATGCCCCCTTGTTTGCAGTCATCTGAAGTGATAAGATAAATATGAGCAATATCCACTTCACTCTTCAGGGGAAGAGTGGGACAAACCAATAATGGAGTTGGATCAACCATTGGAAATTCACTCTTCAAGGGAAGACTGGGATCAACCTATGATGAAACTGGATCAACCACTTTGACTTCACTCTTAAAATTAGGAGTATAGTTGAGATCCAAATTGATCGAAGAACACCTCATCCTCAAAGTTTCTATTCTAGAAACTTCTTGAATTTCTTCTTTTTTCCTTCGTACGAACAATGTCGCACCATGTGAACAAGCAACACGACCCTGTCATGGGATACTGTGCTGCAACATGTGACATTCAATGAAGTTGCAGGATGTAACATCCTGCTCTGGAGCACTTACAAAACTTATTTTTTGAGGACACTTGCTCGCAAGTGATCTGTATTTTTTTTATGATGATAAAACATTTGTCCTTCATTATGATGAGTTAAGATAGATGACAGGATGTTTTTACTACCTTGATGTAGACAAGTGTTGCTGACTCAGTTTCATTGAGTGTGCAGGGTTTCGGACCTTGAGGATGCAGAGGCATCGGTGGAACCACCTTGGACTCCGGATTGAGTCAGGGAGTGTGCTATTTGTATTGATTCATTTACGGTGATATTGTTTTTTTTTGATGATATGATATTGATTTTATGATATGTTGTTGATATGTTCTGACACGATGGTTGACGATGCAGGCTGACGATAGCTTGTCGACCAGACTCACATATGGAGTAAAGGGGCCACACATAATTTCCAGAGAGGTTGAGGGAGAGGTGTGGACAACAGCCCTGCCACAACCTACTAGCACTCCCATCGTGGCTCGAACTGTAGGTTAACGATTACCTAGTTCGAGAGGATCCACGATGCCGTGAGGGAAGACTGCGACAGTCGCTCGCGATGATTCTAAGGGGCGCGCAATAAGGCGGGGTCCTTATTCCTTAGAGCCCTTAGTCTCCCAAAAGTTCACCTGGCAGAGTGTTGAATCCAGGGGTTATAGATGTCTACCAAACAGTCAAGTCGGCGAGTGGCAGCCTTGGAGCACGTGGTGCATCCTGAAGGGAACGTCGCGCAAAGAAACACAAGTCGGCGAGTGGCACCCTTGGAGCACGTGGTGCATCCTGAAGGGCACGTCACGCAACAGAAGCAAATGAGGCGAGTGGAACCCTTGGATCACGTCGTGCATCCTGAAGGGCATGTCGCATTGATGGTGATGATGAGACAAACCTAGATGACCCTGAGACCTTAACTCCTTTAGAAATTCTCAAAACGACTCCCATAATTGATTGTCACCCAGTTCGAATCTAAACCTAAAATTAAAACATCTCTAAGATAAAATTTTGACAAGCCCTAAGAAAAGATCCTACAAAAAAGTAAACATAAGGGTGTAAACTAAAACCCTCCTAGGTGTTAATTAAAGTCTTCTTAAAATTAAAGGGGGTAAAGTGAAGAAGGGAATAAATTAATTAAAATACGTGGTGTTAAAGGTAAAAAGGAAATTAAAGTTAAAAAAAAAAAACATGTGAGAGTATAAAAGAAATGAATTTAAAAAAAATATAGAAGGGATTAATAAGCACATTTATCCTTTGGGTTTAAAAATAAAAAGAGAGAAATAAATAATAGAAATAAGGAAACTTGTAATAAAGGAAACTTAATAATGGAAAGTAGGGGACATAGGGTAAAAAGCAAAAAGGAATCAGCAATTAAGGAGTTACTAAAAATCAACAACTTCGTTTTAGGAAGGTTATTAAAAGCTGAGAGGGGATCTAGGAACTCTAGGAGCAATTTTAGGAGCGACTTTAGGAGGGGTGAGGGAAATGAGTCTTTTATTTAAATTAAAGAAAATAATTTTAGATAAACATGGGGGATGAGTGACACTTGGACGACAGAGAATTTTTAGAGGATTGTCATTAAAAATTAAATTAATAATGATTTAGGGAAAGTAGTTGGGTCTCAAATTCTATAAAAGAAGGGGAAAATGAGGAAGAAGGGGATGAACGGTGAGCGTAACGTTACGCTGCCATATTTTGGCTTGACTGTCTGCTTGTGAGGAGTTGGGAATTTCTCAGCTGTTTTGGAGTGGTAGCTCAACCTTGGAGGCGAGCTGAGAAGCTAGTCTTATCTCTGGATCTTGTGTGGCCCCTTTGCGGCTCGAGGGGCTAAGGGGGAAGTAGAGTACCCCTAGAGATTGGCTGGGAGGTACCGGTGAGCTTTATACGGTCGACAAACAGAAGCGGCAGGAGCGAGGGAAGCGACACGGAGCTCGGGATGTCGTCCGAGGCAAGCGAAAGGAAATTGTATGTTTTTTACTTCTGGTAGAGTAGAATGCTTTTGGATGTATGTTCAGATCTGCATGTTAATGGGTAGCCATTGTGAATGTTGTACCTCTGCTGATAGAAAAACTCTGTTTCGTTGGGCAATTTGAATTCTTTCTATTTTGTTTATGGACCCAAGGGGTTCGGACCCATTCTGGCAATTCGAATGCTATTTGTTTTGCTTATTGATCATGAAGGTTTTAAACTCATTGGGCATTCGTTTTTCATTATTGCTGCAAATTTCGGTGAGGATAATGCTGTTCTGATCCTGTAAATTCGTTCGGCATTTCGTTTTTCCTTACTATGGTCTTGTAAAATCGTTGGCATTCCGTTTTTTTTTATATTATTACTGCTGCAATTTCGTGTGTGTAATGTGAAGTTTATTGCTGAAAATTTGTGGAATCTACTGCTGGGTTTATTGCCGTAAATGCGTTGATTCGTTGTATGTGTGGGGCGTTTGAATGAACTGTGTTTTACATTTTGTGTTTAGGCATTTTAAATGGCACTCAGGGTAAATATTGGGCGTCTATTGATCTGCGTTTTAATGTTTTAATGGTCTGCTTCCTACTGGAATATATTTGGGCGTTTTGATCTGCGTTTTAAATGTTAATGGTCTGCGTTTTGCTGTATATCTTGGGCATTTTGTTGTATATCTGTGTTTTAAATGTTAATGGTCTGCGTTTAGTTGTATATCTTGGGCGTTTTGCTTTATATCTGTGTTTTAAATGTTAATGGTCTGCGTTTTGCTGTATATCTGCATTTTAAATGTTAATGGTCTGCGTTTAGTTGTATATCTTGGGCGTTTTGCTGTATATCTGTGTTTTAAATGTTAATGGTCTGCGTTTTGCTATATATCTTGGGCGTTTTGCTATACATCTGCGTTTTAAATGTTAATGGTCTGCATTTTGCTGTATATCTTGGGCTGTATATCTTGGGCATTCATTGTATGTTTTTTTTTAATGGCATTCATTCATTGTATGTTATAAAGCAAGTACTCATTCATGGAAAGAAAATAATTGCATTAAATGAGTTGTTTATGAATTTCCTTTTTAGTATAATGGAAGGTAAGCATTAGTTTTGTTTAATGTGATCTTAATATAAAGGCAATTACGTGGGATTTTGATCAAGTTAGGTAATTTTAGTGGTTCCGCGTTAATTGGTTATTCATTGTTATTCATTAATTGTTTCGCTTTTCATTAAATTGTTATTCCGTAATGTTAAATTGTTATTCTCTAAATGGTTACTCATTAATTGCTTTAATCTATTCTAAGAGTAAAAACATGGTTATTATGGTCAAGATTTTGGTAGCTCCATTGTTTTAATAACAAACAAAGGTAAGGTCATTATTATTTTAATTGAATGATTGGTGATTTAGAAGGCGATGACTTGGATGTGTTATGGTGATGTTAGGGTACTTTCTTTAGGCATGCTAACGCAAGAATGTAGGATCCTTGATTCTAAGGGCACTCAATTGTCATGACTTAGCAACGGGGATTTGAAATTAATTAAAAGTACATCATTTAGGACTGTGTCGGTAACTCGTCGTTTAAAGAAAAACAATTGGATAATTGGTCTATGATTTAGGTCAGTGAGTCTCAATAGTGGTTGGTAGATGTTGAAATCCTTCTAACTTGTGTCTCCCGTAGAGGTCGGGGTTTTCCTTGTTTAGGCAGTACTTGGTTGTCTTGCATTGCGTGGTCTGCTGGCATCGGACAGGGGTATAGACACCTCCATGTAACCTTAGTATACCTGTTTGTGTGTGTGTTTGTCGGTGTAAAGAATCCAGTGCCGTATCAAGAGTCTCGGGCTGTTTAAAGGCACAGTTTCCACTCTTGCGACACACTCTGAGCCGTATCAGTAGTCTCGGGTTGTTTAAAGGCATAGTTTCCACTACTGCGACTCGCTAAAAGATTTACTAGTTTCTGCCTGAGCAGTCAGCCAGGAGCCTGTCTAATCTTCTTTCAAGAAGACATAAGACTAAAAGCCCTTCTTTTCTATGCAGAAATAATAAACTCTATTGTTGGATTCTTCCATCTGTGACTGTACTTAACACCTGGTGTCGTTTCTGCTTACAGCTGCTAGTTGTATGCCACATGTCTGGGGGAATTTATTGCTTGTTGTCACTGTGATATGTCGGGATCGTCTTGTTGTGTTTGTCTTGCTTGAATCTTGTTCTAGGTCGGGTTACCAGTTTCTGCCTAAGTAGTCAGCCAGGAGCCTGTCTAATCTTGTTTCGAGAAGACATAAGACTAAACGCCCTGCTTTCCTGTGCAGAAATAGTAACCCTAACCCCATGGATTCTTCCCTCTGTGTTCTTCCGGTGCACCCCCAGTATGTCTTAATGTCTGTGTGGTGCGCCTTTTGCCTAGGGTCGCATATTGCTGCAGTTACTTGTTGTGTGCCTTCAGTCTTCTTGTGCTGAACATCGTGGTTGCGTCTTGTTGGTTGTCGAGTGGTGTCGTAGAGTCAAATGTGTTTGTTACTGCTACACGCACGCACACACTTTAAAAAAAATAAAATTTGCACATGTTCTCAGAGTTGTTGTCCAAACAAAAGGTTGTTACATATGGTATCAGAGCCGGTTCGACCCACGACTTAGGATTCGCTATAGCTTTCGTTGACATGATTAGATTTTATTATACTGTTGTTGATCGAGTTGATTGTGTGCATGTAGGTAATCATGGTTAGAGGGCGCCGCGGAGGCATATGACAAGGTGCTAGGGGAGGAGGCGTGACGCCTTCAGTAGCATCCACGCCTGAGGGGTCTAACCCCCAGTGAGGTGAGCAGGTTCTCGGACAGGAGCAGATCGCAGTTGTCGATGTCATGGGGATGATGAGATCTTTTCAGCGCATGTCCGAGGTGTTGATCAGCAGATTGGACAGAGATGAGGCCAGGGCGCCGACACCCGCTGAGGTTCCACCGCGCGCACCGGCCGTTACAGGTAGCATTCACCGTGAACTCGAGAAGGTAAAATTTTCCGAGTTCTTTGGTGCCCCGGACGACGCAGCCACCGAGGCATGGTTGGAGAATATGGCGATGTGCTTTGGACTTCGCAATTATACCTCCAACATGAAGGTCTGCATGGTGGTATTTCAACTAAAGGGGAGCGCTCTTCTATGGTGGAAGACGCTCCTGCCACAACTGAACATGGCCGTTGAAGACGTTTCATGGGAACTGTTTGAGGAACGGTTCCGAGAGAGGTACCTTTCAGAGGAATTCATTGAGCGTCAGCTCAATGAGTTCAACGCATTATGACAAGGAGGTCGTACGGTGCCCGAGTACGAGGCACGTTTTATGGAGCTGCTTCGGTATGCTCCGCACCTGAACACTGAGAAGCTCAAGGTCAACAGGTTCATGTTTGGCCTTAACGGCAGCCTGCGTGCAAAGGTTAGGATTATGATGCCTCAAACCTTGCATGACGCTATCCAAAAGGCCCTCATAGCAAAGGAGGAGCTTATTAGCGAGGGTCAGACCAGGACTCCAGCGAGACCTGCAGGGCAGGGTTCATCTGCTACGCCGCAGCAGCAGACACCAGCGAGACATACACCAGGGTATCGTGGCTTCCATAGGGGATCCATGTTCACTACACCTCGATGACCGCTGCCTCAGCAGCAGACACCTTATCAAGGACCACAACACCAGTAGCAGCGTCGCCCGCAGTAGCAGCAGTTTAGGCCTGTTCAGCATAACAGACCGGGTTTCCAGGCCAGTGGGCCATCATCCTCTACTTCGGGTACCAGGACTACTTGGCCGAAGAAGGGGTGTTGGACGTGTGGGGAGCCACACTACCAGCGCGACTGTCCTGTGGAGAGGACCAGAGCGTCCGGATCAACTGGACCCACTACAGTGGGAGATATGGGCAAGGCCCATCGGATTCATGCAGCGGTGAATAACCGCCAGGCAGAGCACCAGTCGACTGTTCTCAAGATGACAGGTACTGTCGCTGACCAGACCCTTAGTATTTTGATAGACCGAGGAGCTACTAAGAGTTTCATTTCTGGTGCAATGATAAAAAGGATTAAGGTCAAGGAAGTCGAACAAGATGAGTTTAACTTCGTAGAGATGGCTTCTGGAGCCAAACAGAAGGTTGGAGGAAAGGTTACGGGTTGTGCCCTTAACTTGGGAGAGTTTGTCACGAGGGTCAACTTGTACGTCACGATCTTAGGATCCTATGACGTCATGATCGGTATGGATTGGTTGGAATCGCATGAGGCGATACTCAACTGTAAGACGAAACGGTTGATCTTGGTGGATGAAGAAGGACAGAGACGGGTGATTGTAGGACGGAACCAGGGAGTATCCCCGAGGTTCGTCTCCTCCTTAAAGTTACAGAAGAGTATGCGTAAGGGGTGCAAGCTGTATGCGATCCTTTCGCTAAACGAAAAGGGAGTAGCAGAGGGTCTAGAACACCTTCCGGTGGTGAAGGAGTTTGCGGACGTATTTCCAGAGGAGTTACCTGGGATTTCGCCGAAAAGAGAATTGGAGTTTACCATAGACATGAAACCGGGGACTGAACCGATAGCGAGAACGCCTTATCGGATGTCGACCCTGGAGTTGCAAGAGCTGAAAATGCAACTGAAGGAGTTGTTGGACCTGGGACTGATACGCCCTAGTGTGTCACCGTGGGGTGCACTAGTTATTTTCATTCGGAAGAAGGATAGATCGTAGAGGCTTTGCATTGACTACCGTCAACTGAACAAGGCTACGATCAAGAATCAGTATCCCTTGCCGAGAATTGATGATCTGTTCGATCAAATGAAGGGTGCGATGGTGTTCTCCAAGATTGATTTGCGATCAGGGTATCACCAGTTACGGATCAAGGAGGATGACGTCCCTAAGACCGCCTTTAAGACGAGATTTGGACATTACGAATTTATTGTTTTACCATTTGGACTAACAAACTCCCCAGGGGTATTTATGAGCTTGATGAACGGGGTGTTCCGCGAGTACTTGGACAAGTTCGTCCAAGTATTCATTGACGATATTTTGATCTACTCTTGGACGATGGAGGAGCATGACGAGCACTTGCGCTTGGTACTACAGTGTCTACGAGAGCACAAATTGTATGGGAAGTTGTCCAAATGCTCTTTTTATCAATCAAGGATTCACTACTTAGGGCATGTCATCTCTCGCGAAGGTATCACTGTGGATCCAGCCAAGGTTGAGGCTATTATGGAATGGCCTGCACCGACGAATGTCACAGAAGTGCGTATTTTTATGGGTTTAGCGGGATACTATCGACGGTTTGTCGAGGGATTTTCGAAGATAGCAAATCCGATCACGGAATTGCAGAAGAAAAACAAGAAGTTTGTTTGGACAGAGAAATGCGCGGAAGCATTTCGGAGGCTTAAAGAGTTGTTGACGACAACACCGATACTAAGGGTCCCTGACATGGATGCAAACTTCTTGGTATGTACTGATGCATCCAAGGAAGGGTTAGGCAGAGTCTTGATGCAAGACGGACGAGTGATTGCTTACATTTCCAGGAAACTGAGAAGGCATGAGGAGAACTACGCAACGCATGATTTGGAGTTATTAGCCATCGTATATGCCTTAAAGGTATGGAGACACTACCTCATTGGACGAAAATTTGAATTAAGGACTGATCATTGTGGACTACAACACATTTTTACGCAAAGCGACCTGGACGCGCGACAACGACGTTGGTCGGAATTGCTTAGCGAGTATGACTTCGATATTACTTACATAAAGTGAATAGTGAACCGAGTGGCGGATGCTTTGAGTTGGAGGCCATGCATCTTTTCGGTGTTACCTCTTCAGATGAATCTACATGAGAAGATTCTCACCTTACAGCGTGACGATGACTGGTACAAAGAAGTCAAGGATTTTATCGGACAAAACACAATGATGGTACCACAATATGAGGGATATTCATTTGATAGCGACGGTTTATTGAGGTTTAGAAGTCGGATTTACATACCGCCAAGTGACGAGTTGAGGATGTTGATCCTGAGCGAGGCTCATAGAGCAGTTTACATGGCTCACCCAGGAGTCACGAAGATGAGGGCAAACCTTAAACCTTTATTCTTCTGGAAGGGAATGAAGGCCGACATAGTCAACTTTGTGGCTAGATGTCTTGAGTGTCAGCAGGTAAAGGCTGAACATAGACACCCTGCAGGATTACTTCAACCACATGCCATTCCAGAATCGAAATGGGAAGTCATTTCGATGGATTTTATTGTTGGATTGCCACTGACGGCAAGGAGACATGACTCGATTTTTGTAGTAGTAGACACTCTGACGAAGAGTGCTCACTTT
>ML777686.1:910335-920748 GCA_009831015.1 Picea engelmannii | reverse complement strand
GAGGGGTGAGGGAAATGAGTCTTTTATTTAAATTAAAGAAAATAATTTTAGAGAAACATGGGGGATGAGTGACACTTGGACGACAGAGAATTTTTAGAGGATTGTCATTAAAAATTAAATTAATAATGATTTAGGGAAAGTAGTTGGGTCTCAAATTCTATAAAAGAAGTGGAAAAGGAGGAAGAAGGGGATGAATGGTGAGCGTAACGTTATGCTGCCGGATTTTGGATTGACTGTTTGCTTGTGAGGGGTTGGGAATTTCTCAGCTGTTTTGGAGTGGTAGCTCAGCCTTGGAGGCGAGATGAGAAGCTAGTCTTATCTCTGGATCTTGTGTGGCCCCTTTGCGGCTCGGGGGGCTAAGGGGGGAGCAGAGCACCCCTAGCGATTGGCTGGGAGGTACCGGTGAGATTTCTACAGTCGGAAAGAAGAAGCAACACAAAGCGAGGGAAGTGGCACGGAGCGCGGGATGTCGTCCAAGGCAAGCGAAAGGCAACGGTATCATTTTTACTTCTGGTAGAGTAGAATGCTTTTGGATGTATGTTCAGATCTGCATGTGAATGGGTAATCATTGTGAATGTTGTACCTCTGCTGATAGGAAAACTCTGTTTCGTTGGGAAATTTGAATGCTTTCTTTTTTGTTTATGGACCCAAGGGGTTCGGACCCATTCTGGCAATTCGAATGCTATTTGTTTTGCTTATTGATCATGAAGGTTTTAAACTCATTGGGCATTCATTTTTCATTATTGCTACAAATTTCGCTGAGGATAATGCTATTCTGATCCTGTAAATTCGTTCGACATTTCATTTTTCCTTACTGTGGTCTTGTAAAATCGTTGGCATTGCGTTTTTTTTATATTATTACTGCTGCAATTTCGTGTGTGTAATGCAGAGTTTATTGTTGAAAATTTGTGGAATCTATTGCTGGGTTTATTGCCGTAAATACGTTGATTCGTTGTATGTGTGGGGCGTTTGAATGAACTGTGTTTTATGTGTTTGGGCGTTTTAAATGGCACTCAGGGTAAATATTGGGCGTCTATTGATCTGCGTTTTAATGTTTTAATGGTCTGCGTCCTACTGGAATATATTTGGGCGTTCTGATCTGCGTTTTAAATGTTAATGGTCTACATTTTGTTGTATATCTTGGGTGTTTTGTTGTATATCTGCGTTTTAAATGTTAATGGTCTGCGTTTAGCTGTATATCTTGGGCGTTTTGTTGTATATCTACATTTTAAATGTTAATGGTCTGCGTTTTGTTGTATATCTTGGGTGTTTTGTTGTATATCTACGTTTTAAATGTTAATGGTCTGTGTTTAGATGTATATCTTGGGCGTTTTACTGTATATATGTGTTTTGAATGTTAATGGTTTGCGTTTTGTTGTATATCTTGGGCATTTTGTTGTACATCTGCGTTTTAAATGTTAATGGTCTGCGTTTTGCTGTATATCTTGGGTTGTATATCTTGGGCATTCATTGTATGTTTTTTTTAATGGCATTCATTCATTGTATGTTATAAAGCAAGTACTCATTCATGGAAAGTTAATAATTGCATTAAATGAGTTCTTTATGAGTTTCCTTTTTAGTATAATGGAAGCTAAGCATTAGTTTTGTTTAATGCGATCCTAATATAAAGGCAATTACATGGGATTTTTATCAAGTTAGGTAATTTTAGTGGTTCCGCGTTAATTGGTTATTCATTGTTATTCATTAATTGTTTCGCTTTTCATTAAATTGTTATTCCGTAATATTAAATTGTTATTCTTTAAATGGTTACTCATTAATTGCTTTAATCTATTCTAAGAGTAAAAACATGGTTATTATGGTCAAGATTTTGGTAGCTCCATTGTTTTAATAACAAACAAAGGTAAGGTCATTATTATTTTAATTGAATGATTGGTGATTTAGAAGGCGATGACCTGGATGTGTTATGGTGATGTTAGGGTATTTTATTTAGGCATGCTAACGCAGGAATGCAGGATCCTTGATTCTAAGGGCACTCAATCGTCATGACTCAACAACGGGGATTTGAAATTAATTAAAAGTACATCATTTAGGACTGGGTCGGTAACTCGTTGTTTAAAGAAAAACAATTGGAGTAATTGGTCTATGATTTAGGTTAGTGAGTCTCAATAGTGGTTGGTAGATGTCGAAATCCTTATAACTTGCGTCTCCCGTAGAGGTCGGGGTTGTCCTTGTTTAGGAAGTACTTGGTTGTCTTGCATTGCGTGGTCTGCTGGCGTCGGGCAGGGGTATAGACACCTCCATGTAACCTTAGTATACCTGTCTGTGTGTTTGTTTGTCTGTGTAAATAATCCAGTGCCGTATCAAGAGTCTCGGGATGTTTAAAGGCACATTTTCCACTCTTGCGACACACTCTAAGTCGTATCAGTAGTCTCGGGCTGTTTAAAGGCACAGTTTCCACTACTGTGACTCCCTAAAATATTTACTAGTTTATGCCTGAGCAGTCGGCCAGGAGCCTGTCTAATCTTCTTTCGAGAAGACATAAGACTAAAAGCCCTTCTTTTCTGTGAATAAATAGTAAACTCTACTGTTGGATTCTTCCATCTGTGACTGTACTGTACTTAACACCTAGTGTCGTTTCTGCTTGCAACTGCTAGTTGTACGCCACATGTATGGGGGCGTTTATTGCTTGTTGTCACTGTGATATGTCGGGATCGTCTTGTTGTGTTCGTCTTGCTTGCATCTTGTTCTAGGTTGGATTACTAGTTTCTGCCTGAGCAGTCAGCCAGGAGCCTGTCTAATCTTCTTTCGAGAAGACATAAGACTAAACGCCCTGCTTTCCTGTGCAGAAATAGTAACCCTAACCCCATGGATTCTTCCCTCTGTGTTTTTTCGGTGCACCCCCAGTATGTCTTAATGTCTGTGTGGTGCGCCTTTTGCCTAGGGTCGCATATTGCTGTAGTTACTCGTTTTGTGCCTTCAGTCTTCTTGTGCTGAACATCGTGGTTGCATCTTGTTGGTTGTCGAGTGGCGACGTAGAGTCAAGTGTGTTTGTTACTGCTACACGCGCGCACACACTTTTAACAAAAAAAAAAATTGCACCTGTTCTTAGAGTTGGTGTCCAAACAAAAGATTGTTACACAGGATGTAAAGGAACACAATGTGACACCATAAATTAGGGTTTTTTAAAAAAAATTCCATAGTTTCATCTCTCTAGGAAAAAAATTTCTTCCATCTTTTTCAAGGATTAAGGAAATAATCCTTCGAATGAAAAAGGGTAGGTGCATCGTCAATGGTCATAACTATGATGAAAATAATGTGTAACAAAAGGAGAGAGGCCTTCACACTCTCAAATGCCTGTGAGGATGAACGTTTTCCACTAGTGGTATCATGGATTAGCATGGGGGTGGAAAGATTGCAAAAATCTAGTGCATCAGATCCTATGGGTGGGTGGAGAATCACTCACCCTCAGTCGGTTTCACGACCAACAATTTTATGAACAGGTAAGTGTATATTCTTATGTATGTACTTGTTCAAACTGTCAAGATTACTATGTTTGTTTAATCTATGTAACTGTATGTTTCTCATGCATATGTATGCTTAGTTTATTTTACCAACATATTTTAAACATATAATTGTTACTTAGACCTTGCATGTTCACATATCTAAATGAAATGAGCATGTTTCACATTCATGATATTGTATAGATTTATTAGCAGCAGTGAACACGAGTTGACTCAATAATTCATTATATATTGGATAACTACTCTTGTTGCTTATCTTTCTTTTAATAAATATGTAGATAACCTATAATTCATGACCTAAAGTCATGAGAATTCATGGAAGAATTAAGGGAAGTATAATTTATTGTTAATAGAGATTAAAAGAATAAGTAACCTTGTGATTTTCTACATGCACTGATGTCTTCATTATTGTTTAATTGTTTTCCTGGAGTATGAAATTAATGGAAGGAATATTATACTAAGTGTTTGTACTTTTAGGAAGGGATAAATTCCTTTGAGTCCCTATTTCCTATTCAAACCATAGTTGGGCTATGCCTTTATTGATTATGATAGGTTCCTTGATGATATTCCTTTATTTGTAAGATCAATTGGCCAGTCGACCTAAAATTATGTATGAGCCCCAAGGTTATTTCCTTGGAAATTTATCTTCTTTGAGGCACCTAGATCATTTGGGCATGGAACCTGTGAATTTTTATGAATTTGGTGCTATGAATGTGTAAGTTGAGCAGGTAGGTCATCTCTGTGACCTTATGCATGGAATGGATTATAATTCAAGTCGAATACTGGGAGAATAATACTTGAGATCGAATATCCATCCCCTTTAACATAGAACGTAGCACGAGAGACATCGAATCTTCGATATATGGTTGCGTAGCATAGGTGTTATCCAGAAATCTAGACATTCAACGTGTTTAGTTAACTAACTCTCATTGAAACCCAAGACACCTAGATGGTCACTGCCTGACCAATGAATTTTCACGACTTATATTATTGCTAGCGAGTGTGGAGAGGTGTAACTGGAAATCCGGTCCACTGTAGCTCGAAGGACTCATCATGTTAAGTTTTTCCCAATTTACTAGATTCCCAAATACGAATAGATATGTTGCAAGGTTCTAACCCCTACCTTTTGCAAGTCTATAACTTGGAGGAATTCAAACCACATATGAGTGATGTCATACCTAGTGGTGGTCAAAGTGCCATGGTGGAAGACAAGTGTCAGTTTGGTATTAGCACGAGACGTGAGTGGGCATGTTGATTTGGGATGAGGCCTTTTGGTATGGCGTCCTTTAATCTAATTTTTTGGATTCAAATATCACTAGATATCAATCCTTCAGTCATTGTTGAGAGAGGATAATCAAACCATTGGTCAGGCGAAAGATTGCTTGTGAGGACCTTTTAAGGAGTCTAGTTTCTTAGATTCTCGATGGGTTAAGGTTTTGAGGAAGGGTTCCATGGAGAGTGTCCCTTATTCCTTGTGGTGATGTGTGCTACCACGTAGATCCACAGGTCATGCTATGGTTGGTCGAAGTGACACAAATGATATCGTTCCATGTGTCTTGGATAGTCAAGGTTCCAACGTAGATTTTTTTCAGAGGTCAGGAGAATGTGATGACATCGTTCTCCATCTGTGATTCGATGTCACCAACCACGTGTCGTGCCATGCCATATTATCCATATGAATATGTCATCTTATTTGTGACATGTTGTGCCATATCATCCTAGTGTCTGGTCTAGATATGAGGTGTCTCGTCACATGGCATGACATGTCAAGTATGTTTGTCTTTGATGCTAGTTGGACAATCGACTCCAGTGTTTATGAATGAATGTTCTATGGATTTCCCAGGGTCTCACTGCCTAATGGGGAAAGGTTTCTGGTTGCATTAAGGTTTCAGAGTCCATACAAATAGCTAACTAGCAACTAGGAAGTTGTTAATTGTGTCAGCCATTGGAGATCCACTAGATCCTAGTGCTTGGTTGGGCATGGATCTGCCTCCAAGTTCCTCCTATTTCTCTATATAATGTTCCCCTCATCTATTGGTCATGATGTGCCATGTTTGAGGGTTATGTGTCTCGTCACATCAATGCATGAGTAATTCCACATCGGGTGGTAAAGGTGGCGAGGGTTCACATGGGTGACACATGGATGTAAGGTTTTTTGGCAAGAAATTGCTTGAAGCTTTAGGACGTCATAAATTTTAATCACAAGCTTGGATTTGAGTATAATGAAAGTTTTTGGAAAGATCTCTATGAGGAGAACTGACTTATGAGCTCATAATTGGATTTAGAGGTGTGATTAAGAAAGGTGGTTTAGAGAAAAGAAAAGAGGAATTTTTTACACCCCACTATCCTAATGAGGGTTAGGAGGTTGGGTGTGTTCCAATTTTGATTTATAGATGTCGAAACACGTCTCTAGCTTAAAAACAATTTTAAAAATTTGCCAAGGAAAGAGCTTTGATACCACTTGTACAGTACCAGCAGGAAACATGCATAGTGGTAGAGAAATTATTATCAGAAGAGTGAGATGAAACAAATGGAATAATAAGCACAATGACAATATGGATCCAAAATATGATACCTTTGTTATTCTGAGAACAATGTTTAGTGGCCTCTTTGAGGGATTGACCTCCAACAGAGTAGAGAAAAAGTACGAATGATTCAATAAGAAAATATTTTAAATGTTTTCTACCTCTATATATATTGCCTCTATCTTCTTGCAAACATTCTATAGGAAGAACTATCTAGAAGAAGGACCTTCTAGTAATTCTTCTTACATTAGTTGTGTTCACATTATTACATATGCCTTATTTACTAATGACGACCTTTATTACATAGAAAAACATATTATTCTATCTAATTGAGGGGTTAGGGAGCTTAGGACCCTAACAAAATCAAGGAGATATTTCAGGGCTTTGTTCACCAAAGCTTCCTCAATCAATATCCTCATACTCTAGTGGTTGTCTTCTTAGTACCTTGGATTTTGATTTCGAGGATATTGGAATAAAGTGACTCTTAATGTCTAGAAATGATTTGGTGTTAGGTGAGGGGACAAGATCCCATGTTTTTCTCCAAGTGTTGGGACCTATAACCCTCCATGTGTGGATCAAATTGTTTGGGTTAGGCTTTATGCATAATATTATCATGCAAACCGAGCATAAACAAAAGCATAACTCATCACATTAACAAATTCAAATTGCTCATTAAATAATTTGCAAGAAACTACAATTTATAGTAATCATGGTCAAAAGGTTAGTTTATAAACACAAAGGTGGTCAAAAAGTGTATTATCGATGGGCCTTTTTATAGAAATTATGGAGGCCCATTAGTGGTAATGACCCAGACCCACCATGTACTGTAATATGTATGGAGTTGAAGATGGAACATATAAAAAAGATGGAATATGGATAGAGAAAGGCAATTGTTGTGTGCAGAACAAAATGGATAGTGTCTGCATACACATTTCTAATATGTTATATTAGCTAAAAACATAAAAATCAATCAAAATAAATTAAAAAAAAAAAACAAATTTCACATTAAACACATACATTTGCAAAACAACAAATTTAGGAATCCTACGCCCAAATTAGTGTTTTTTCCATTTTTTATTACCCTTGAGAAATATTTCATTTTAAAAGAGATGTAAGAAATAACAAATTCCTACTCCCACTCCATTTTGAGTTAGGAAATTAAAATTCTTAGGAAAACCATCTATCACTACAATAAGGAGAGAGGCGATAAGGGACATAATTTTCTTAGGTGAATGATAAGAATGGATATGAAAATGATGAGATATACTAAGATATCAAAATAGGATAAGGTTATTTTATATAAAATAAAATTATTCAAAACACAACTTATAAGGTTGTGAGCGAAGGATATTACTATAAAACATTGTAATGAAATGTTCTTAAACTAGTTTTAGTAAAAGATTGAAAAAATTATAAGTTAGGCCACTTTTAAATCTTGCTTTCCTTAGAGGTAAGGAATTCCTAATTGAGATAGCATCTTATTTAAAGGGATTAATCCCCTTCTTTATTTATGCCTTATCCAAATTCTACACAATTCATTGGCAGCTGGATTAGTATCTAGAAGGAGAATGTACCTTCGACAATGTTATTTGTTTAACTTTTCTCAATAATTTAAGGAGTGACACAAATTTGTGGAGCTATTGTATTTATAGGGTTAGGATGTGAAAGATTGATTTCATAAAATTTGATTATGTTTAATGATAAGTTTAAACTTTTGCATTACTTTTGTTGAAAAATATGTTATGATTTATCCTTAAAACAAGAAGCATTAGATGGTCACGTTCAAAACAAATTATGTAGGAAAGGAAATGTATTCATAGTTTAAGAATTGTGTTCAATTACAACCATTACCATATATTGAGAGTTTTTCAGGAAAAACCTTCTCAAATTAGCTTTAGTGTAGATCTCAAGTAGAGAGAAAAGTTGGCAAATTTATCTTATTAAATGCCAAGAAAAAATATTTACCCACAAATCTTAGGGTGTTTCTAATGGAGATGAATGAATGGGCATTCAAATATTCAAGAGGTAAGTTGGTCATTCACACTCAAACTAAGATTAATAAGAACAATTATGTAATTCATATTCATATATAGGAAAAGCGTAATAACTCTCACTCCCAAATCTATTCTATATTTACATTGCTATTAGTTAAGGTCTAATTAAAAAACACATGCAATTCTTGTAGATTATTTATGACTACATTTAAGGACATCTCTAACTTGTAACCTGAGTTCAACGTTTTGGGGAAAAAACATAAACTCATTTAGATCCTTATGTGTGAGGTGCCTTAATGGAACATGTTGTTGCAACTTTGCATCAACTCCTAGAAAATATGTACACTAGCAACTGAATGCATGAGTATAATCTTATAACAATTGTACATGCCAAAAAAAAGATAATTGAATTTTTGGGGAAAAAACATAAACTCATTTAGATCCTTATGTGTGAGGTGCCTTAATGGAACATGTTGTTGCAACTTTGCATCAACTCCTAGAAAATATGTACGCTAGCAACTGAATGCATGAGTATAATCTTATAACAATTGTACATGCCAAAAAAAAGATAATTGAAAAGTACTTTATAGTATGTTTATTAAGCATTCAATTGTAAAAATTATACAAAATCAATGAAAATATTAAAAAATTCAAACTTACTTCATCGAAGAAATTATCATGCACAAGGGTCATTGTTTTCCCACAACAAGTATGGTGGCAATGAGAGCATTGATGATGATCAATTGGACTAGAACATAATGGCCAACCTAACTAGGTGTCATCCCTAGTCTAGAATTAATCGCATGCCTTGAAGGCCCTACACCTAGTGGCTAAACTTCAATATGAGGGTGGATCTCAATGGGATGCTACCACAAATATTCTATGTTGAATTAAACTATGTTTCATGGATGATATCGTAATACTCGTGACATGGATCATGTCTCTAAGATGAGGTTATTGGTGGGGCGATGGGAGTGAGGATACACCTAAGAGGGGAAGGCACTTTTAGTGGATTATGCCTGGTCCTTACTTGATCTTGAGTAGAGCTAAGTCTAACTCCATGGAATTCACTAATGTCAAAATAATTGACGTGGAGATTCATAATAAACTTGATGCATAATGTATAAAGAAAATAAAAGGGAATGTTGTTATTATGGTAGAGAGACATATCAAATACCATAAACCACCAATCCATCCAATGGAATTTTCATAGTTGAGATGTGCATGACATCTTTTTCTTGAATTAGGGGGTTGGTTGGTTCTAGATTCAATAAACAATTGAACAATCATATCTTTGGCTATATGCAAAATTGTTCACCTCTTCCTTACTAATGTTAGTTGAGTAGTACTCTCTCATCCTAACCCTATATTAATATATATTGGATAATTAACCATAGACACATGGCCAAAGAAAGCAACAATGTTATCATGGGAAATAATACTAAGGGCGTGGCCTCTTGCTACTCTCCCGGTAGATATCTTTCTGTATATGTATCTATTTGGCAAGAAAACAATTATAAATTATGTTAGCAAGCAGGTAGCTTGAGTGAGCCTAAAGATTAAGAATATATGTTTTTTTTTAAAAGATTACAATTTCAAATTCAGAAAGGATAGGATATGTATACCTCCTTAGGATTTGGCCGTAAACTTAGAAAATGACATTAAAATATATATTATTATTATTATTGAATTAAATGTTTATGGCCTGATAAATTGTGAGGCAAAGAGAAAATGCAGAGAGAAAAGAATAGTATATTCAAATGTATGAAGAAGTATAGAACAGAACTGAAGAGATCCTTACAATGTAAGATGGTTGAGCTATATATGCTCAAGCAAGGCAAAAATAGAAAGTACAACTATCCAGTACAGCTGGCAGTGTACGGTCATACTGTTGAGGGTACAATATATTTAAGACTCCCTCTTAGACTCAACAGTTACAATTAGCAGCAGTGACTATGCCTAAGTGCTGTCTCTGGAAGTCAAAAACTGACTTTCCTAGTGGCTTGGTGAAAATATCAGCAAGCTGATCTCTAGAACCACAAAATTGAAGTGCAATGTCACCGTTATTGACTAACTCGCGTATGAAATGAAACCGAGTGTCAATGTGTTTACTTTTCTTGTGAAACACATGGTTGTTGGATAATGCAATTGCTGATGTGTTGTCACAGAATATAGGAGTTGGATCCTTCTCTGTTTGTGACATGTCTTTCAATAATCTTCTGAGCCATAGAGCTTGACAAGAAGCTGAGGTAGCATCTACATACTCTGTCTCTGCAGAAGATATGGATACAATCGGCTGCTTCTTCGATGCCCATGAAATCAGGTTCGTGCCCAGTTGAAAAACATATCCTGATGTGCTTTTCCTGTCATCCAGGCTACCTGCAAAGTCACTATCTGTGTAACCAGAAAGTT
>ML777686.1:879970-907510 GCA_009831015.1 Picea engelmannii | reverse complement strand
CGAAAAAATCGAATCATCCACCGAATTCTGTATCCAGAATTTCGCTTTGTTTTCTTTTGTCCTCAGAGTTGCCTGAGCAATTCTCTGGGCATTTGTCATGGCAGTGAGGGCGGCTGGATCTGGTTCTACATAGCCAAGATCCAATGGTTCCCAACACTCTTGTGCTTGTAGGAATGATCTCATTCGAAGAGACCAAAATTCGTAATTCTTTCCCAAAAGAATCGGACTTTGAGTCGGGCCGAGATTGCTGGTCGACGCCATTAAAAAAAAATGCTGAAAAAATAGAGGGAAAAATTCGTATTTACCTCCAATCTTAGAGATCGCCGATTCGCCGATGGCCGATGGGAGATTATCGGGCTTTAGATGGCCCTTGGTCTCCTTGCAATGTGACCACACACCTTGTGTAAGCGCTACGGGATTTTCCCGTTCCTTTGGCTTTCAAATCGCCGAAATGCGAAAAATAGCCTTTCAACTTTTCAACGGTCCAGATCGTGCATTGATCGGACGGTCCAGATCGTATCGGGATATCGCGAATCGGGATTTCACGATTTTTGATGTTGAGGTTCTTTGCCTCCTCGATTCCGCGATCACTGATTTTTCGATGGCGTGCTTCCTTTCGGGACTTTTCCCGATTTCGTTGATTGTTGCCACGTGTCCCAGCAGACGAACGGTCGTGATCTCTCCTCGCGATTTCGCGATATGATGAGTCTCGGACCTCTTGTCTCTAGGATCCGCGAAATGCCGAATGACCTTTTCTTGTCGGGACTTTTCCCGAAAGCTTTGATCGCCTCCACGTGTCCTAACAGATGGACGGATAGATATGCGTCGAGGATTTCGTTGGAGAGAAACCCGATCACTTGTTCTCAGGTTTCACGATTCTCCGAATCCCGATGTGCCGATGGCGCTTTCCTCTTCGGGACTTTTTCCGAGTCGCTGAATTTGCGCCACGCATCGAGGATAGATGGACGGTCCTTATGCGTCCTCGGGATATCGCGACTTGCGATGCTCCAAACCTCTGTCAACGAGAAACCCCGAATGCCGATACGCTGACGGTGCCCTCGATGTCCGCTACGTGTCCAGGAGATATGGACGGCTGAGATCTGATCGGGATTTCGCGTATTGGGATTTCGCGAGTTGCGATGTCAAATTTCTTTGACAACTTGAAACCCTGAACTCCGAAATGCCGACAGGTGCTACGATGTGCGCCACGTGTCCAGGAGAGATGGACGGTTGAGATCTGGTCGCAATATCGCGTATCGGGATTTCGCGAGTTGCGATGTCAAATTTCTTTGACAACTTGAAACCCCGAACTCCGAAATGTCGATAGGTGCTACGATGCGTTGATCTGCTACCACCTGTCCTCTGAAATGGACGGCTTTGATCGTTTCGGGATTTCGCGAATCGGAGGTTTTTTTTTTTTTTTTTTTGGGAGAGCAGATTCTTTCGCTCGTCCAACTCCCGATTTCCGATTTTGCGATGGAATAGGATCTCGCCACGTGTCTCTTGACGGATGGTCAAGATGACGTCGGGATTTCTCAAGTGAAAAATTCTCCTGTGCACTCCAGACGACTAACTGTCGTGCACCTTCTTGCTGATCCAACGGCTGTCGGTCCTTTGCGCAAGATCTGACGGCTGAAATGGTTTCGCCTGTTCCGCGCTCTCCTCGTCCCTTCTGGACCGGTTTCCCGCCTCAAATCTGTTCACAGGATGACTCTTATGGCCGCAATGGCGGTTCCTTGCGTGTTTGACGCGATCTTTCCCGAATTTAACGGAATTTTCTCCTCCCTAAGAAAATATTCGTGAATCTTTCAAAGATTTGAAAGAATTTCACGATTTCTTTGTTCTGTGCTTCAATCTTTAACAGATGTGAGGGAAATTTCCGAGTTCTTTAAAGTTTCTCGCCTCCTCCGGCTTTTCTTCGTCAATCTTTGACGATTCTTGAAAAGATTACAAGAATCTTTGGGATTTCTTCTTCTGCGCTCTCTTCGTCCAGGATCTTTCGAGCGTTGTACGCTAATCTTCCTCCGCAAGCTTGTTGCAACGATCTTTAAAGAGTATTACGGCCAGCTCTCCAAGCTTTGTGAAAAAACTGTGTCGCGTGCTCTCAAGATGCGTGTAAGCTCTGCGCTGTGAGGATCGAGTTTCTCTCCCGACTGTGTGAAGAGGCTTACTGCTGTAGCTCTGATACCATGATAAATTGTGAGGCAAAGAGAAAATGAAGAGAGAAAAGAATAGTATATTCAAATGTATGAAGAAGTACAGAACAGAACTGAAGAGATCCTTACAATGTAAGATGGTTGAGCTATATATGCTCAAGCAAGACAAAAATAGAAAGTACAACTGTCCAATACAGCTGGCAGTGTACGGTCATACTGTTGAGGGTACAATATATTTAACATGGCCAACCGTTTGCTTGCTGTTTGAGTATTTGATTTCATTTTGGCAGGAATTATAATTATGGTGCAGCTGAGGATTACCTCGGCATCGATCTGCTCAATAACCCTGAAATGGTGGCTCGGGATGGCTTAACTTCGTGGAAGACTGCGCTCTGGTTTTGGAATGTGAACAACAATTGCCACACCGCTATTACATCCGGTTATGGATTCCGGGAAACCATTAAAGCAATCAATGGTGGAGAATGCAACGGTGGAAACACGGACGCAGTTAATTCCCGCATCAGTTATTATATCAAATACTGCAGTCAATTTAGTGTATATCCAGGAAGCAACCTTATCTGTTAACAATAATGAGCCAGCGCCTCTTTATCTCCATTAAAACAGTTCAAAATAACTAATACAATTATAGAGGCTAATTACCATCTAGAGAGATTAACAATTAACAGTGATAGAGGCTAATAATTGCCATTGCTGGTATTAGCAGAGCAGAGAAGGGTTCAAGTCATGTGATATGTACAATGACACAAAATTCATCAACCCTTATAGAACATATTTGGCATAGTCACAGGCACAGATTTGTATTTTTGGCTTCAATCAAAACTCTGATCTTTTGCACTCTGGGCAAAACTCTCTAATCAAAGGAGATATAAGTAAATATCTGAGCGAATAGTCTCTTTGCAGTGAAAATTATTTAATCTCAAACACTAACATCTGGTGTGACATGGAGGGTCAAGTTACCTTTACCTCCAACTTCGAGAGAATCGACGCCTTTCCTCCCAGCTCTGTATTATTTGTGATGCAAGAAAGTTTATAGTTCCTCTAATTAAAACTCTATAAGGCACTCGTTGAATATTTCCTTGGAATTTATTGTCTGTAAAAGGAGAGATAAGAATTGGAATTTATTGTCTGTAAAAGGAGAGATAAGAATTGGATGGTTCTCCAAAGGTCTTTGCAATCTGAACCATGGTTAAAACTTAATTCGACACTCGCAATTTAAATGCATCTCGGTTTTGCCATCTGAACCATGGTTAAAACATAGCTTGACACTCGCAATTTAAATGCATATGGATTTCCCAATGCCCATCTTTTTATATTTCCATCATTTTTGTCATACACTCTTTCACGCATTTATATTTCATCGACTTGACCTGCGTTTGTGTTTTAACGACTTCACCAAGAACGAGCTGCTCACAAAAGACAGTCATTATTCATTGAAAAATCTTTTCACGATTTAAAGACATTAATTTTGACAAATTAATGCATCTATACAGTCACCTTTCTCTTATTTATCTTTTATCAATTGGACCATGATGATTAACCAGTTTTATTTTTAAATATTCATGTAATAACTGAAATGAAAAGTCCGGTTTGTGAAGATTCTTTTTATGATTTAAAGACAAATTGATTTTGAAATTATTAACTTATTTTGAAAAATTATTATTTAAAAATAATTTTTAAATTTAATAAATACAAGTAAATTTGTATTTATTAGAATTTTATGTGATTACCTTGTTCACGTTTATTTTCTTTTGATTTAACTGAAAATATATTCTAGTATTTGAAATTTTTTTCATTATTTAGAAAATCTGTAACACTTAATTGAAATTAAAATAATTTAATGTATTTCTATTTATTTTTAATAAATATCGTTATCATTATATGGACGTTAATCATTATCATTATCATTATAGCTATATATGTACACACATTCAAATGTCAATTAAATGCAAGTGCCTATTTTAGAGTCCAATTTGTTAGAGGAGTCTACATTGTCAAAGTTGATGTGTACAGAGTTACACCAAGGAATCTGTACATGGTGTCAAAATTATCAAAAAGTAAAAGGTTATTTCTTTTAGATGACGGCCATTATTTGTGTCAGCATACTTGGAAATAATGGAGAAAGCAACAGTTATAAGCACCAGTTATAAGCTTCAGTTGTGAGAGTCAGTTGTAGGCATGTTAAGAGTCAGTTCTTAGTTAAGAGTCTAGTTGTCTTTGGTTTTCATGTAACCGACACGGTAGAGTCTTTTCCTATATAAGGATGTAATCTCTCTTCATTAAATAATACAGAAGTGAGCGTAGTCTCACCGTGTTGTTTGCCTCGTATATTTTATCTTGGTATCAGAGCTTGAGAAATGCAGACTCTCGGCAAGCCAGTGAAGCGTGAAAGCACTTGCATGAGTGGGTTGCATATCATTTCGAGGAGGAGCATGGAGTTTGACAACGAATATTGAAGCGTGCAGCATAAGCTTGGGAGCAAGCTAGAAGGTTTTGAATGCGTGAGTGTGCAGCGTGAGTTTGGGTGCAGCGCGAGGTTGGAGCCTGATGTTGAGTTTAATTCATAACCAAGTTGAGCTACCAATCATGGGCATCTATTTTTAACCGTGAAGTTTGCATGGTGAGTAAAGTTTTGAATGCATGCATGTGGTAGTGAAGTTTTGAATGCATGCGTGGTGAGAGAGCTTGCATGCATAATGGTGAGTGAAGTTTTGAATGCATGCGTGTGGTAGTGAAGTTTTGAATGTATGCGTGGTGAGAGAGCTTGCATGCATAAGTGTCTTTTTTTTTTTTTTAAGCATTTAAAAATAAAAGTGCATTCAAAACTTATACATGGTGGTGGTGAGTTTTGAATAAGAAGTTTTTCTCAAATACATGAAAATAAGAAAAAGGGAGTTATTCATTTTTTATTATTATTAAAGGTGGATAAAGCGTATGCATGTGGAGTTTAAAACTTTATATGGACTATAAAGAAGTTTATTAAGGAGGGTAAGAGATTTAAGAAATTGTGAAGTGGTTTTTTTTTATTCAAAGTGAGCTTTATTTTGAAGTATAAGTGGATATTAAAGTTTATTCAAGAGAATATTATTTGTGAGATTTTGTGTGTGAAAGTTGAGAGCCGAGATTGACTCGGATCGGTGGTATCTAAAGGCAGAGAGACAAAAAAAAAAAAGTTGCATATCCTTGGTGATTTTCTTGCAGAGACTAAATTGCAGCGATGACGAATCCGCTAGTAGAGACCTACCTCAACGAAGCCAAAAAGTTAGATGGCTCAAACTTCATTAACTGGAAATTCAAGATGCAGATGCTCATGGAGGGCTATGGTGTCTGAAACATTGTGAAGGGAACTGAACTAAAACCTGATGCAGCTGCAAGTGCGACATCAACACAGATCCAAGACTGGGAGAAGCGCAAAAACAAGGCAAAGGTATTGTTGTGCATGTGAGTTAAAAATATCATAATTCCACATATTAGAGATGCTACAACTTCTGCTGCAACATGGACAACTCTTAAAGCATTGTATGGAACTAGCAACACAAATCACATTTTGTTCCTGAAAACTAAATTGTTAGGCATTAAGATGGATGGAAATGAATCTGTTAGTTCATTTTTGAGTCGCATTAAAGAGGTGAAAGACAAGTTAGTAAATATAGAGGAAACTATTTCCAATACTGATCTAATGACTATTACCTTAAATGGTATGCTAGAAGACTATCATATGTTCATAAAAGGTCTTGCAGCAAGGGAGAAACCTCCTACATTTGAAGAACTAAAAATTATTTTGTTGCAAGAGGAAGAGAGGCGCAGGAATCTGAAGCCTCTGAGTAAAGATGTGGCACTGTGGTCAAATAATAGATCTGCGAGAGGGAGATCAGGAGTAAGAGACAGAGGAGGCCATTCGTGGCAGAGAGGCAGTTCATCGCAAAGAAGACAATCTCCAAATCAAGGTATGCAATCTAATAGGAATGAGTCAAAGAGTTGTTTTTATTGTGGTTGACCTAGACAAATGGTTAAAGACTATCATAAGAAGAAAAGTGTTGAGGCTAGGAATAAACCTAGAACACATTCAGGTCATTATGCAGAAAAATATTCAAATCAAGATCACAGATTATTTATTGCTAGTGATGATATTGATGAACCCTTAAATTTTGACTCACATGATCTTAGGTTGTTTTTGTCTAACGTTGCTTTATCTACTGAAATGGATGATTTTGATGCCTGGTTTGTGGATTCTGGAGCATTAGTACATATGACTTGTAATAAAAATTGGTATGCTAATTTTAAAGAAACACAGAATGGTGCCAACATATATCTTGGAGGTGATCGCGCTCATCAGATCAAGGGATATGGAGACATTCCTGTGACATTGCCGAATGGTACTGTTCATCACATTCGCAATGTGGTGCATGTGCTAGGAATAAAGAAAAATTTGATCTCTATGTCCACCATTACAGATCAGAACTTGAAGGTTGAATTCTTCAAGAATTATTGTTGTTGGACCACTTCCGAACTGTTGCAACAGGAGTCAGAGCAAGAGGTCTATACAAACTTGATGTTACCATCAAATCACATCATGCACTGACTTCTGCCATTATGCCAACAGAGATTCTTTGGCATCAAAGGTATGGACACATCAATCATCCTGATTTATTGTTATTACAGAAAAAAAATATGGTTGAAGGACTTCCCATGTTAAAGAATGAGAAAGTTGCTTGTGATGGATGTGCATTAGGAAAGATGCACATAGATGGATTCCCCTCTAATCCTGATAAGAAAAGGAGAGATGTGTTAGATCTTGTGCATACTGATGTTTGTGGGCCCATGCAGACTAGGTCTTTAGGAGGTGCATTTTACTTTCTGTTATTTATTGATGATTGCACGAGATACACATGGGTTTACATCCTTAGACGAAAAAGTGATGTTTTCAAGTACTTTAAGGAATTCAGAACCATAGTGGAAAAGAAGACGGGAAAATCCATCAAAATCCTCCGTTTAGATCAAGGGGGAGAGTATAAAGCACGGGACTTCAACAAATATTGCAAAGATAATGGAATAGTAGTACAGGAGTTTACAGTACCTCACACTCCACAGCAAAACGGAGTCGCCGAAAGGAAAAACAAAACTCTAGTAGAGTGTGCACGTAGTATGATGAAAGGTAAGAATATCTCAAATGCATTTTGGGCTGAAGCCATAAATACTGTAGTTTATTTAAAGAATAGAAGTCCAACAAGGTGTCTTGATAATGTTACTCCTTTCGAAGCCTTGTATGGTTCCAAACCTGCAGTTAATAATTTGAAAGTATTTGGGTGTAAGGCTTTTGCACATATTCCAAAGGAGAATAGGAGGAAATTAGATGCTAAAGCCACTAAATGTATTTTCATTGGGTACTATTCTAAATTTAAAGCATACAAATTGTTTGATCCTGCTACTGACAAAGTATTTGCAAGTAGAGATGTACTTTTCCATGAGCAGGAAGCAGGAAATCATGACGACAACAGTCATGAGGAATGGAAGAGACTTCTTGATGAAGGAGTTAAATAAGAGCAGCGGCCCACACATTAGCAACCATCCCCACAACGACAACAACAACCATCCCCGCATCGACAACAACAGCAGTAGCAGCAAGAAGGACTCAGTGATATGGACAATTCCAACAGTTACAGTTCACCTACAGATGAAGACAGATCTTTACAAAGTGGGGAGGAAGATAATCAGTTGAGAAGATCTTCAAGACAGATTCGGATTCCTAAGAGGTATAAAGACTATTCCCTAATGAGTAGCATTTCAAATGTTATAGAACCCATGAATTTTGATGAAGCTAATGAACATGATGAATGGCGAAATGCAATGGCGGAAGAATATGAATCTATAATGAAAAACAATACTTGGGAATTGACTGAATTGCCTAAACATAAGAAGCCCATTGGATGCAAATGGATATACAAACCCAAGCTTAAATCAAATGGTAGTATAGATAAGTATAAGGCTAGACTGGTTGCAAAGGGGTATTCACAAGCAGAAGGTATTGATTATGCTGAAACATTTGCACGAGTAGCTAAATTGAATACTATTAGAATGTTAATTGCTTTAGCTACAAAATATCATTGGAAGTTGCATTAGTTAGATGTTAAATCTTCATTTTTGAATGGTGAGTTAAAGGAAGAGGTTTACCTTACTCAACCTGAAGGGTTTGTTGAAAATGGGGAAGAACACTTAGTGGGTAAGTTAAAGAAAGCATTGTATGGACTAAAACAGGCACCTAGGTCATGGTATGAGAAGATAGACTCTTTCTTTCTTCAACAGGATTTTATGCGGAGCAAAAGTGATCCAAATCTGTATACCAAATTTGATGAACAGGGGTATATAGTATTGATTTCATTATATGTTGACGATTTAATAATTACATGAAATGCAGAGAAGTTAATTGATGAAATCAAGGAGCAGTTATCAAAGGTATTTGAAATGAAATATCTTGGTGAGTTACATTACTGCCTAGGTCTTGAAGTTTGGAGAAATACAGGACAAACTTTTGTTTGTCAGAGTAAGTATATCAGATAAATACTTAAGAGATTTAAAATGGATCAATGTAAGTCTTTTATTGTTCTCATGCAACAGAATGTGAAACTTTCTTGTGATGATGGTTCGAAGGAGGTGAATGGCACTGTGTATAGACAGATGGTGGGTAGTCTGAATTATATCACCACAACCAGACCTGATATTTCATATTCTGTGAGTGTGTTAAGTCAATTCATGGTGAAACCTCATGAAAGCCATTGGAATGTAACAAAGGCAGTACTTAGGTATCTAAAAGGTACACTGATGTTGAGTTGACAAGTTATTCAGATTCTGATTGGGCTGGCAATATGGATGATCAAAGATCAACCACTAGATATGCGTTCAGCATTGGATCTGAGGTTGTTTCATGGAGCAGTAAAAAGTAGCCTACTGTATCTTTGTCTTCTACCGAAGCAGAATATAAAGCCTTATGTGCAGGAACTTGTGAAGCTATTTGGTTAAGAAGACTTCTTCAAGAGGTTGGAGAATAACGAAAGGAACCTACCATAATCAGATGTGACAATCAAAGTTCAATCAATATTGCGAAGAATCCGATTTTCCATGCAAGGACAAAGCATGTTGAAGCTCAGTATCATTTTGTTCGAGAAAAGTTGAAGTCAAATGAAATAACTCTTGTGTATTGTAATACTGGTGAAAATGTTGTTGATATTTTCACTAAGCCTCTTGGAAAGATTAAGTTTGAATTGTTTAGGGAGATGTTAGGTCTAGAAGTCAATCTATTCTCCATTAAAGGGGAGACTTGGAAATAATGAAGAAAGCGTCAGTTGTAAGCGCCACTTATAAGCTTCAGTTGTGAGAGTCAGTTGTAGGCGTGTTAAGAGTGAGCTCTTAGTTAAGAGTCTAGTTGTCTTTGGTTTGCATGTAACCGACTTGGTAGAGTCTTTTCCTATATAAGAATGTAATCCATCTTCATTAAATAATACAGAAGTGAATGTAGCCTCACTATGTTTGTTTGCATGGTTTATTTTATCTCATCATTATCATTATAGCTATATATATGTACACAGATTCAAATGTCAATTAAATGCAAGTGCCTATTTTAGAGTCCAATTTGTTAGAGGAGTCTACATTGTCAAAGTTGATGTGTACACAGTTACACCGAGGAATGGCCATTATTTGTGTCAGCATAAAGGGACCTATCCCAGTTTGCATCATATGAATTTCGGAGTAGATTAATTTTGGAGCAATCTTTCGTTTAAAGTTATTTTTCTGGTATGTTATTCAGTTGTGCAGTTTTAAATTTTTGGTTAATTCAAAATTTTAATTGATTTTCTGAGTATTTGAATTAGTTTAAAATAAGGTAAAACTCTTGAGATAAGGTTCTGAAATAAATGCATGTAAAACTCAAGATATCTTTGAAAATCTAACCAAATTCAAACCCATTTTTTTACCTAAAAAACTACTCCTCAATTAACTTACTCCTTTGAACTTCATCCAGATCTGAATAGCTCTGAAACCATAATTTCCAATTGAAAATTCAGATTCCCACAGATTCCCACTTGCTCACAGATTTTGAGGGAGACATGTGGGTCTGGCGGCCAGGCTGGTTCCCGTGCCTTTTGTTTGCTTATGCCTGTTATTCACCAACCGCGTCGTACTCATGACCAACAGTCATTTCAACGTAACACTGTTTTTCCTTTTGTTTGCTAATGCCTGTTATACACCAACCGCGTCGTACTCATGATCAACAGTCATTTCAACGTAACGCGGTTTTTAACTCTCTAGTGTACATTCTAGAACTCTTTCATTTTAACATGAGAAATTTCTTAGTGTTCTTCATTAATTTCTTGCTGCTCTTATAGAAATTTTCATTTTAACCTGACTTGTTTCCTACCGAAGGATTTAAATATTTGAACTCTTCATTTTAACCTTACTTGTTTCCTACTGTTCTTCAAGGAATTAAAAATTTGAACAATTATTGCACGGCTAAAACGATTGAAACATTCTGCCAAATTATATGCGGTGACCATTTTCGCAATTCAAACATGCGATTCAAATTACGTTACATTCAGAACTGGAGCAACTACATTCGATTGATATTCCCAAAAGATTTTCTGATAAATTAATTCAAAACGAGGTTATTATATCTGTCAATGGATTCTGAGTCACAAATACACAAGCAATACTGTTGCAGCTACTGTCACTCAAGAAATAGTTTAAAAAAACTCGAGTCCTTGCAGGCAGACAAATCATGATTAATAACTAACGAAATAAAAAGAACAACTCAGTAGAAGTCTCCCTTTCAACTTCAAGTTCTTGCACGAAGATAAATTATCATACCCCCAAATTGGGGGAAGGAAAGGCCGCGAGTACAAGGTAGATATGTTGTAAAAGGAATGTAGACTGTTTTTTCTTGTATAGTGGATTGTGGTATATTATATTCTAATAACATGTGGTATTTTGTAATAAATTGTGAACAAAAGATATAGGGTTGTGGACAAATGATCCTTGATAAACAATTATAATTTGTTAAGGAATCATCTCTTTAAAAGCACCTTTATAGATAAAGAAAAATAAATAAAAGGAGTTTGTAATAGATTGTCAACAAAAAGATATAGGGTTGTGGACAAATGATTCTTTATAAACAATTATAATTTGTTAAGGAACCATCTCTTTAAAAGTACCTTTATAGATATAGAAAAATGAACAAAAGGAGTAATGTGTACTAGTAAACTCCTTTGAGAAGTTAGTTGTTCATTAAATTTAAGAAAATTACTTTTAATATATTTGGTCGCATAAATTCTTTTAACTATGCATGAATTTATATTTTTAACATGTTTTTTTAATTCTCTAATTCATATTTAGTACTTATATCTAACCTCACTACTAGTCCATACATGAAATGCATGTATGCTTTTCTCATTTTACAAGTTCACTTTTCTCGGGAAGGATGCATTGCATGAGATCACATTTCCAATCTAACTCACCCTTCACCTCATTTGTATAAACATCAAATGCGATTATCTTACAAGGAAATATGTTTGTTTAGGTAACTTGTAAGTAGAAGAAGAAGATACATGGAAATGGGTTAGTGTTCAACATCTGTGTTTATGTTTGTGTAAGTTTTCTTTATGAATGATTTAGGTGTTGTTAAATAGAGTTGGTTTCCATTTATATTGATATCATTTGTTTTAATTGGTTGTAGGTGATGACAATTTGTAGCAATAGTGACATCTATGTCCAAGGCCTTTTGTTCAAATGAAAGAGACTCAACTAGTCAATGATCATCAAAGTATTAAACAATACATTGAGTGTGCTTTAGAGTGTGGGGTTTTTTCTGACCACCAAAATAAAGTAAATTGGCTTCTATCTTAGTGGATTGATAATTTAGTGGGTGAAAAATATATTCTATGTAACTAAAAAAACTACCAATTCCTTAAGAGACATATTTATGGTTGAAAATTAAAATTGTGATTCTTTTAAGATTTAATCTTAAAACAAAAAATGTCTTGTATTTTTTATTTAGTGCTCGTGTTACACACATTTTAAGTTGGGGGATTTGAACTCGAAACCTCATGGAAATTCATATTCACGGCAGAGCTGCCCCGGAGGCTAAAATGTCTTGTATTGTATTATATGTTAAATTATTAATTTTTATTATATTTTTCTTTATACATTAAGTCACGTAATTATTGTGCCAACTATATTATAAATAGTCAACCATAGATATTTCACATGAAAAACATTTAGTCAACAATATTATGATATTAAAAAAATACTAAAATGTCAAAAACCATAAAATGTAAGCTCAACCCTAAGTTATTGAAAATTTTCATTGTTTTGCATTTGACCTTAAGATCTAACATTTGAAAAACTCAATTGAGAATGTACCCCCTTGGCTATTGAAAATTTCAAGGTTAAATTCAATTCTCTTGAAGACAAAAATGCATCATTAGAATAAAGAATTGCAATTATTGTTTCATATATAGAAAAAGCAAAAACAAATCAATACCTTGGAGGAGATCTCTTTGTTACAAGATAGGCCAGATTTCTTCATTTCCAATTTATTTGGAAAGAAGAAGTAGCTGAGCAAAGGACCTTGTGTTCCAATTTATTTGGAAAGAAGAAGTAGTTGAGCGAGGACCTTGTGACCTAGAATAACTCCTTTCCTTGATAGTTTAAATACTATGAACACTGTACTCACTCTAGGATGCACAATTAGAGTTCATCCCAAATATTGCATGCCAATCTACAATATATTGTATAGATTTTATAAACATTACCTCCTTCAGTGTTTGGTCATGTGCAACTATGAACCAGTGCCAAAGAATAAGGAATCAACAAAAAAATGTGTTATCCTTTCCATTTCTAGACTTTTCTCCAATAAAACCATGTTGAACAAGATGTTTTTCTATGTTCAATCCCGAAGAATAATGCCCATAGTTTGGATACCACCCTATTGTTAATGAGTACAAATCAAACCACTTTACTAATCTTAAGAAGAGATTCTTGAAATTGTAACATTTGATTAAAACTTGGTAATGCCTCCCTTAAACTATAAATCGTCAAGAAAATTTGACTACAACCTAATAGATTGGGAGAACAGAAACTAATCACACACAAAATACAATACTGAGTTATACAAATGAGTTGCTGATCTAAAACTTGATTCTCTACTTTATTGAATCAAAACGGGTATATATACACCAATGGAAAATTTTTGGAACTATTTGAGAAGTGTTCTAGAGTTTTTGGCAATTCCAATAAGAACTTTCTTGATAAGATGTCGATAAGTTTCTAGATAAGATGTTTCCAGAACTTGGTTGTTTAGTTTTTTACCTACATTATTAAATTATCAACTCGATTAATTACTATGTTTAACATTCCCCCTTAATTACAACTACTAAAACTAATACTAACGATAACATGATGGCTTATTGGTCTAAGTCTCAGCTAGGATTACAAATTTTGGAATCAACTTTAAGTACATTATTCAAATGTGTTTCTACACAATGGGATTCACTTTCTTCACTATGTTCATGCTTTGTGATTCTCACACAGTAAATTTATTCTACAATCCTCTTATGCTTCAGCAAGATCTTCCAAAAAAACTTTTACTTCTTCTGTTACAAGAAAAAAATCATGAATAACTAGAATATTGGTGTTGATTGATGTTACTGTTAATATTATGGTAGATGCGGGAGGTATTTACCTCTACATGTGAACCTGAAGAGAATAGAATACTCTGGGAAGCGAGAGAAACCCTAATGTGTTG
The DNA here is from genome assembly GCA_009831015.1 of Picea engelmannii. NCBI lineage: Eukaryota > Viridiplantae > Streptophyta > Pinopsida > Pinales > Pinaceae > Picea > Picea engelmannii. The sequence goes on along the minus strand of ML777686.1, from coordinate 893,545 downwards.
GTAAATAACCCTAGAAGCCTTGTCGGCTCAAGAAGATAATTTATATTAGGCTATTAGCCTCCAAGAGAAGAAGTCGGCCATAATTAATAATAACATACTAAACAGACACATACCCAGAAGGAGAAGTCGGCCCCAACAAACTGGTAGGATTACTATAAATACAAGGCACCGGTTGTCATTTGATAGCATCTCAGAATTGCAGTTTCCTAGTTGGTGCGCACTACAGTTGTAGTCTGGTGCGCATGTTTGGAGGAGGGTTGCAGGTGCAGTTGCAACAACAACTAGTTTCAGTATTGGTTTGGATATCTCTTGGTTAGGTTTTGGAACATCTGATCAGTATTATGTGATGCGCTATCCTTGGGGATTGATGCTCTACTCTTTGTTTGGCTATCTAGCCTAGGGTTTTCTTCTGGAGGAATTCTGAGGTCAAGGTTAAGGTGCTCGGAGGGAGGCTTCGGCCTGTGGTTGGGTGATGAAGGTATTGTCAATGGTAAAATGAGCACACCATCTTCTATATTCTAATAGGTTATGGGCCCACACCCCTTCAGTTAGCCTAAAATGCTGGAAGGAAACATAGCCGCTAGATATTGATCTCGTTGAGGAACTGTCACTAGGGTTACTAGTAGGAGCAACTTCCAAAAGCACTGCAGCTAGGGTTACGAGTAGAAGCAGTTGCAGAAACCATAAACCTCTTGTCGAGGCACCTTAAGTGATGAGATTGACCTAATCTCTAGATAGATCAGTGCGCCCTAGCCTAGCGCATCTCCTGGTACTTTCAGAAGGCCAAGACGTGAAGTTTGGATTTCTGGTCAAATCTAGGGTTTGACCAAGTCCAGCAAGCCATGATGAACTCTATGAAGTCTCAGAACAAGTTATATGGAGCCTCCAACTTCAGAGCATGGAAGACAAGGATTGACCTCATCCTTGCTAAGAATAAAGTGTTGGATATTGTGAAAGGAAAGATCGTGAAGCTAGAGTTTAAAGAAGGAGAAGAGAAGGAACCGCAGAACGTTGCAGCTATGGAGAAGTTCAAAGATGTTGACATCAATTCCATGAGTATCATAGTGGATTCCATAAAAGACCACTTGATACCCTACATCTCCCATCTTGACTCATCGAAGAAGATGTACGATGCCCTAACAAATCTCTTCTCAGTCAGAAACATTGGACATGTTATGAGTCTAAAGAATGAGCTCCATGACATGAAGATGAATGATGACGATAGCATAACATCATACTTTGTAAGAATCTCCTAGATAAGAGATCAACTACAATCTATTGAAGACATCACTTCAGAAAAGGAATTGGTGAACATAGTACTCAATGGTCTTCCCAAGACATGGGATGCATTTGTCGCAAGCATGAACATAAGGAAGGAGTACCTGACATTTGAAGAACTTTGGACTTGTTGTGCTCAAGAAGAATCAAGGATCAATGCAAAAGATAAACCTCAAAATAAGTACGATGATCAAGCCTTCACAACAAGATTCAAGAACTTCAGAGACAAAAGAAAGTTTGATTCAAGAAGGAAGCCAAAACAAAGAAAAGACATTTCAGAAATACAGTGCTTCAACTATCAAAAGTACGGTCACTACAGGAACCAGTGTCCCAAGCTAAAGAAAAGGAAAGAGAATCATGAAGCATCAGTTGCCGAAGAAAAGGAACCTGCAAAGAAGACTAAGTAGGATGGAAGAGACTTCTTCTACTAAAAGGTAAACAACACTATTCTTATTTTCTGTACATATGTTGCTTGCATCGTCTTTGTACATATCTTGTATATCTATCTCTTGGAAGATAATGTGTTCTAAGAAGAACTATACCTATGGAAGAACAATAAGATAAGAATGAATATTATTCGATATTACACATGAAAGAATGAAATATATCTTGTTAAAACTATTACAAGATAAGCCGAAATGAGAATCAATGTTGAAGAGGCTTAGAAGTCAGACCTGAAGAGAAATTGGAGAAAGACTTATGACGACAACTAAGACGGAAACGTGGACTCTATTATATATTGTAGAAGACAATAAGGACAAGAGACGGAAGCATGGACTCAGTCAGATGAAGGGAGCATATTATATGCACTTATACATGAAGCACGGATTAGGAGGGAACTAATCCTATGATCCATTGAAGATGATGAAATGTATATATCCATGGTAGCAGCCATGAAATATAGTACGTGTTCAACTCAACCGTAGAAGAAGACCTTTTCCAAGAGTATCCTTAAAGCATTCCTCGCTGTCCATCTAGATCCGTGAAACTATGTTGAAAGGTAGAAGTGGAATCTCTAGGGCATGGAATCTATAAGAAACTCCATGGATCCAAAAGTAAAAGAAAAATATGAAGAAGAACATGAAGATTCCAAGAAAGAAGAACCAGAACAATCGGTCATTCTATCAAGAATCACAAGATTACCAGCCTTATATGAACTCACTAAAAGCAATCAAGCAAAAGAAATGAAAGTCGTGATGAAGAATAGTGTACGGAAGACTTATGAATGAAAGCATTGCAAGATCCAGAACCAGAGGTTCTCTCAGATGGAGGGAGGAGACTATGATGTTTGATTGTTCTTGTACACTAGACTTATCTTTATATAAGTCATTATATTATCCACAACATCCATGAGTCAGAATTCTACATTAGATGAATGAAAATAATGTTCTCCAGAAGAAATCGAGTAAAGCGCACATGCAGAGCAATCTCAAGACTTTGAGGCATACTAGAAAGATACTCCTGTATGCAGATAAGAAGAAGACAACTTGGTGGAGAACCTCCAGTGCACAACATAAGCGTGGTGAAGATTTCCTATAACATCAAGATGACTACTCAGAAGATCAGATCTCACGATGACAGAAGAAGTACAACATGGATATGTTCCAGTTCTCCAACTATGATATACTCTACTGTTCAGATCTACATGAATCCTTCACAGTGTTCTAGACTACAGTACAAGCATTACATTATCCATGATAAAGTCCAGAAGGGAGGAAATGATTTCTCCAATACATATCTCCATAGATGAGCATATAAACATACATTTTGGTAAAGCCTATATTCAAGATGAAAGAACTTGCATACTCAAGCTAGAGCTCATGGAAATAACTCTCTTAGCTAGAAGGGAAAACTCTCCAAACTAAAAGAAGGTACACAAACATTTATTTTTGTGATTTAAATAACTCTCCAGTTAGGAGAGAGCATTTATCTTTGTTATAGTCCAGATTGGACAGATGCTTTCCTGTTCAGAAAGTGGATTGAGATTTCTGACGGATAGTGACTTCCCATTGTAGTTAACATGGGAGGTAGACTGATTGTTGATGTATCATAGACAACGACTTCCCATTATGGGGAGTGGTCTAGGACAGTCATTCTTCTTGTAAGTCACTCTGTGTAGTGGTCAAGTAGAATGGTCCGCTTCGTCGGGAAGTCATTCTTTCGAAGTTCACAGTTGTGAGCAGTTTCAAAGAATCGTCCATTTTGGAGGTTGATGCAGGACAGACATTCCTTGAGGGAAGAATAATTCTCTCTAGGTTACACTTTATTTAGTGTCGGAGGAATGGACCACAGTGGGGAATGGTCCGGACAGTTATTCCTCGAGGGCAGACTCATTCTCTCCAGGTTACACTTTGTTTAGTGTTGGAAGAATGGCCCAGGGTAGGGAGTAGTCCAGGCTCAATAATCAGGGACAGTTATTCCTCGAGGGAAGACTCATTCTCTCTAGGTTACACTTTGTTTAGTGTCGAAAGAATGGCCCATGGTGGGGAATAGTCCAAGAAAATCATTCCTTAGGGCAGACTCATTCCCTCCAAGTTACACTTTGTTTAGTGTCGAAGGAATGGCCCAGGGTAAGGAATGGTCCAAACATTTCTCGAGGGCAGACTCATTCTCTTTAGGTTTCACCTTGTTTAGTGTCGGAAGAATGGCCTACGGTGGGAAATGGTCCAGGTTCAGAAATCATAAACAATCCTTCTTCCTTGGTTGAGAAGAATGGGGCAGATAGCCCATTATTGATATTTTTTGTTGAGGGAAAACATTCTTTCAGAGCTCACAGATGTGAGTGAAAGATTGGCCCAGATGATTATTGTTGATATTCTATACTGAGGGCGGACACTCTTTCAGACCTCTTAGACGTGAGTGAAAGATTGACCCAGATGATTCAGTTTTTATCATAACATTGTTTTTATGAAGGATGCTCTCAGATGTTTGTTATGAAGACTATATGAAAGTAGATGAGGACTACTGTGGTGAATATATTTCACTGTTCGCAACCATACGTTGTTGATCAAGTACTTGTGTGTTACTTGATGTGGTAGTTAACCACTGGATTGTAGTTATGTACTACTATGAATAGCCATAGGTGTGTTCTATCCTTGTTCTAATTGCCTTGAAGACTATCAATAGTTTATTGGAGACAATGATCATTCATATGAATGATGAATAGAGATTTTGCAGACGGAAAACAATTTAGAGATTTTACTCCTCTTGTATCACTCTATGGTGAGAGTGACTTATCCAACATCATATCTAACTACTCAGATGAAGTATGGTTTCGAGATATGATGTAGCTAATGGTGATGGTGATGCTCATGATCTAGTCATGAAATAGTCTAGATGACTATATTGATGCTACCGGGTAAATGGTGTGTTTTGTGCTCAAGTCCATTACTTGTAAATACCTCTCTAGATAGGAGGGAGTGTTAATATTATGGTAGCTGTGGGAGGTATTTACCTCTACATGTGAACTTGACGAGAATAGAAGACTCTGGGAAGCAAGAGAAACCCTAATGAGTTTGCAAATAACCCTAGAAGCATTGTCGGCTCAAAAAGATAATTTATATTAGGCTATTAGCCTCCAAGAGAAGAAGTTGGCCAGAATTAATAATAATATACTGAACAGACACATACCGAGAAGGAGAAGTCGGCCCCAACAAACTGGAGGATTACTATAAATACAAGGCGCCAGTTCTCATTTGACAACATCTCAGAATTGCAGTTTCCTAGTTGGTGCGCACTGTAGTTGCAGTCTGGTGTGCAGGTTTGGAGGAGGGTTGCAGCTGTAGCTGCAGCAACAACTAGTTTCAGTATTGGCTTGGATATCTCTTGGTTAGGGTTTGGAACATCTGATCAGTCTTTTGTGATGCGCTATCCTTGGGGATTGATGCGCTACTCTTTGTTTGGCTATCTAGCCTAGGGTTTGCTTCTGGAGAGGTCAAGGTTAAGGTGCTCAGAGGGAGGCTTTGGCCTATGGTTGGGTGACAAAGGTATCATCAATGGTAAAACGAGCACACCATATTCTATATTCTAACAGTTACTACCCCATTCACTATGTTCCATCTTAAAATATTAGACCTAGTTTCTACTGCAACTTGAGAATAATTCTCTCATTCTAGTGCATTATTATTTTTGTTTCATCTATACCAATTTAAAGCATAGAGGTAGACTCACCTACAACTGAAACACGCAAGAAATAGGGGTTACATCTCAAAACACCACTCTGATGATGGGAGAAGAAAATTTCTAATGGATACAACCTTAATCATTTCCTGGGTTACACTCAACCAATTCACCATATTCTTAGCTAACTCTTAACCTTACATCCTCAAATGTTTTCATCAGTGCACCCTTAACCATTACAATACTCAAGTGGTTTTAGATGACAACTAACCATTACACCAAGTGGTTTTTTGCTGACCACAAACTTTACATACAAATGGTTTTTGATGATCACAAACATAATGATAGTAAAAATGGTTTACAATGCACACATTTACTTGGGATTTCATCGCTATGAGCTTCATCCTTACTTTATGTTGCTTCTTCTTTTGTACCTGCATTAATGCTTTAATACTTTTCTTCTGCAAACAACTAATAATTGATGTCAATATAAAAGGAAATCAATCTACCGAGATACATGGGTGCCAACTGCTATACTCATTGGTTCTCCAGGAATCATTTTCACCTACATGGTTCATCAACACATTAGACTCCTTTAGCAATAACTTGGTCCCAACCAACTCACACTTTGAGATTACTACATCTCACATTGACATTCCCCCCTTAATGAAAGATCCAACTTATTTGTTTCGATATCAAGTTTAGATACAAGTACACCTGCCACCCTGGTACCTACCCCGTGGTTAATTTCATAACTTGATTCAACTTCTCTTATTCACCATCAAGCTTAGATACAAGTACACTTGCCACCCTCATATCTACCTAATGGTCAGTTCCACAACTTCATGTCACATCCACTCATATTCATAAGAGAGATACATCCTCCATGGTTACATGTGCTACAACACTAATGCACTAAACTTGACTCATCATGGCTTATTAAACACTTGGGGAATGTAACTTTCCTATAGCTAAACTTTACATCTTAAACCACAAACATTTTAAGATGTCAGATACAATAGATAATGCACCCGCTACAACACTTATCACAAGTACAAGAAGCATGATTTACTAAATGCCCAAATTATAAACCCATTGCATATGCCCAATAAATATGGCCATCACTATACATACATTTTTATGCATACAATGTATGCATACATTTTTATTTTTTTTCAACTTTTTCAACTTACTTACACTTTATTACATAACTCACAACTCACACATGAATTTTTGTGACTCTCTCACCACTTATAAATTTGGATTTATGCATTCTATATTAATAAACTCGCTCCACCTCACTTGGACTTTTAGTCTCTTTATCAATCGTCCCTTTACATTTTATAAAGCCATATAACCATTTCTTAAAATAAATAACCACTTATGTCCCTTTACATTTTATAAATCCATATAACTATTTTTTTAAATAAATAACCACTTATTGATCTTTAAAAAATATTATAACTACTTTTGCTAAGTATCCCAATATCACTTAATTTCCACTCGTTGTATGGAGATGCATCAGTTTATATAAAGGACCCTTATTATTTAAAAAAAAAAAAAAAGGAAGAACTTTGAAAAACAATGCCACATCGCACTTACGGTAGAGAATTGGGCCCACAAGATATTAATTCATTCTGAGCTCGATATCTTCATTAATGTCGTTGATGATACTGTCTCATGCCTTTCGATAGAGACCCACATCGACTCACCATGGGGCGCTTCAAGTCGACACAGTGGGAGTCGTGTTACATCCATTACCCTTTCCTTGTTTGCTTCTGATTTTGGCAATCGCTCTGTACTCGATTTCTGAGCTCCAGGAGATTATCAAACAAATAATGATGTGCAATGTTTCTTCAGATTCCAGGGGGATTCGAGCATAGAACCAACACCTCCTCTTGTCTCGCCCACTCCATCACGGCTGCATCCTTCGACAATGCTCAACAACTTTGGCAAGAGGCTTGCATCTTCCTCTCATTAGGGTTTCAGTTCCTGAAAATTCTCGGCTTTCTCATGCTTTTACAGATCTCCTCTACTTAATTTTCAACGACGACTTATCCTTTGTCCTCCAAATGGAGGGAGATCTCCTCGCCAAACCCCTTCTCGATAGGGCTCTCTCAAATGCAATAAATAATCTTTATGCCCACCTCATCCTGGTTGGGTGGATTTTACACAAACTCACGCAACACTTTGTCACACACCTTTACAACCCAACTCCAACACTGCACAGACTCTTCTCTCAGCGAAAAAACACTCACTTTCTCTCAGGATCTTTGGCAGTTAGCCCTCCCATGAGGGAGTTAGGCCCAAATCCAAGCTCTGATACCAAATGATAGATTGAGATTACAAAAACTGATCACACACAAAATACAATGTTGAGTTATACAAATGAGTTACTGATCTAAAACTTGCTTCTTTGCTTCATTGAACCAAAAACAGGTATATATACACCAATTGAAAATTTCTGAAACTATTTGGGGAGTGTTCTAGAGTTCTTTGGGAATTGCATTAAGAACTTTCTCGATAAGATGTGGAGAAGTTTATCGATAAGATGTTTCGCTAACTTAGTTGTTTAGTTCCCTACCTACCTTATTAAATACTCAATTGTAGTAATTGCTATGTTTAACACAACCAGAGTGCTTCAACAACGAACGTCGTGAAGTTTTATGATACAGATAGAATCCTGTTGAATTTGAGGCAGGAGCGAAAAAATCAGATTACTTAACGCCCTAAGCATACCTATTCAAACCATCTTTATTTACAAAGGATTCTTCAAATGCACGAATCCTTGTCGGGTCAAGCTTTTCTCGCCGTGTACATCAAGACAAAATGTAGCCTTCAAAAACGAAAACCTACCCTTGTTCTGTCCAAACAATGTTCACAAAATTTCAACAGTGCAAACACGTCTTCAGCGACCCCGAAAACCTACCTTTGGCACCTGTCCACGCTTTCAAGAATGTAGAATAACGGCCATGTAGGAATCATATTTCCAATAGAATTCGGCTTTCAACACCGTAAAAAAAAAATTAATTTCCTACATGAGTGAGGGAAACCAGACTGATCTGATCAGACATGAGACGGTGGTGGGAAAATCCGAGGGAAATGAGACTGATTAGATTGTTGAATATGTAAACGAATTTTCCAAATTTTATAGATATGAGAAGATTTAGTGGAGCCTATTTTGTAATAGTTTGTTTAATCAATTTTATCAATTTGGTATGAACGTACAAGTTTAGAAAATAGTTATGTAATTAATCTAATTATATTCATTATTTATGTAAGTTCGTAAAGACAGACATGAATGTGAGTGAAACTACTGTAATCTCCATAATCTAAATAATAAAGCAATGTAGACGTAACCCAATGTTTAGGTGAACCAAACGAAATCTCTATGTTTCTTATTTACATGTTTATTAATTGTTTTATGTGAACTGTTTTTTCGGCATGTCCAATTACAACAAATGGTATTAGAGGAATCTGGACGTGAAGAAATGCATTGATGCTTATTGCATGAGCCTCCGATCTGCTGGAGGGAGACGGACGCACTTGAAGAGTTTGAAACTTACTGGAAGGAGCACCGTTTTCATTTTCATTGTTAGGATATACCTATGAAGGGAGCCCTGTTGTCGGTACACTTATGAATATTTAAATTCCAGAATTTCAGCGCTGGCGTGTTTTAGGGTTGGGAGCGCTGAATATTAAATTCCATAATTTCAGCGCTGGCCTGTAAATAAGGTTGGGAGCACCGTAAAGGTTCCTATCTCGCAAAGGAAATGCTAATCCCGATCTGCCAAAAACATAATATTCCTATGGTACTTTGTTGTTTGAAAAGATTAAAGGTTTTTTGAAATGTTGTATGCATAAAACGTGAACTTGAAAGGTTAAGTGGTTGGATGCTTAACTTGGAGTATTAAAAAGTATGGTCAAATGGTTGAATGAAATGGTATGGTGAGAATACTACGCATAAAGGGATAAAGGTTGATTTTTCTTAGATTTGGTAAAATGTATCATATAAAATATTTATAAATAATCTTTTAAAAAATCTCGGTTCATTCTTTAAACATAAAAGTTATTTCTTCATATAAAGTTTTGGTTATTATAAGTAGTGTTTTTTGGAATTTTTTCTCTAATGGCACAGACTTAGAGTGTTAAGTTTGAAATTGAGAAATTTAATGGTAAGAAAAATTTCGAGATCTAGAAGGTTAAGAGGCAACAAGGCCTGGTGAAGGCGCTTTTGGGAAAATACTGGGATGAGATGGATATGAGAGCACTAACTTCTATATGCCTGTGTTTGGCCGACAATGTTTTGTTCAATATTCTCTCGGAGAAGACAACAATATGTTTGTGGACGAAGCTGGAAAGTCTATACATGACGAAATCCTTGATGAACATGATCTTCCTCAAAAGACAATTGTACAGTTTCCCATGAAGGAAGGTACGAAAATAGTTTATCATTTAAATACTTTTAATACTTTCTTAATTCAGTTGACTAGCATAGGAGTGAAATTCAAATTTGAAGATAAGGCAATTACATTATTTTGTTCTTTGCCCGCGTCATGGGATCGCTTTGTTACCTCTACTAGTTTCAGTTCAACATAAAGTATTGAGTTTAGTGACATTATTGGAGATTTACTATCTGAGGAAACAAGGAAGAAATCCAATCTAGAAACCTCTACATTTGAGGCGTTGATGGTTAGAGGCATACCTAAAGAAAGAGGACACGGTGAGAGGGATTTCTCTTGGTCAAATTCGAAGGGAAAGAAGAGAAAACGTAAGTGTTGGTTTTGTGGCAAATCTGGACACCTAAAGAAGGACTGTTGGAAGTGACATCAAGCCTCCAAAGAAGACCCTCCAAAGGAGACGAAGGGAGAAAATGCAACTGAAACAGGTTCAACAATAGGTTCAGGTATGACTAATGAAGTTTTATCAATTGGTATTGGTTCATGTCATGATCAACAATGGTTATTAGATTCTCATGCTTCAAATCACATGTGTCTTCATAGACATTGGTTTATTACTTACTAGTCAATAAATGATGGAATAGTTTACATGGGAAATGATATATCATGTACACTTGTGGGAATTGGTAGCATTTGAATTAAGATGTTTGATGGAACTGTTAAAATACTAATACTAACTGATGTGAGACATGTACTTGATCTTAGGAAGAACCTAATTTCTTTGGGAGTCTTAGACACTAGAGGATATAAGAGTATTGTTCAAGGTGGAGTTATGAATGTCTACAAAGGAATCCTACTGGTTATGAAAGTGAAGAAGGTTGGTAACTTGTTTCTATTAGAAGGAAGAACTGAGTCAGATCATGCGACAATGGTATCTGAGAAAGACATTGACTCTGTTTCACTGTGGCAATAACGGTTGGTCCATATGAGCGAACAAGGATTGAAGGTATTATCTGATCGCAAGTTACTTCCTAGTCTAAAGTCTTTAAAGTCAGATTTCTGCAAGCATTGTATTTATGGAAAAAAGAATAGGCAGAAATTTAAAACCAGAAGACACACCAGCGAGGGAATCATTGACTATATCATTTCTGATGTTTGGGGACCATGCCCTACTATTTCATATGGATGATCATCATACGTTTTTACTTTTATAAATGATTTCTCTAGGAAGGTGTGGATGTATATGTTGAAAAGTAAGGCTGATGTATTTACAGTTTTCAAGCAGTTTAGAGCTTTAGTGGAAAAGAGCACTGGTAGATCCATTAAATGTTTAAGAACTGATAATGGTGGTGAATTTACATCAATGGAATTTGATAAATATTGCAAGGAGTTTGGGATTGATAGGAATAAAACTACTACCTATACTCCTCAACAAAATGGAGTTGTTGAATGCAGGAACATGACTCTTCTAGAGAAAGCAAGGAGTATGATTAGTAACACCAATTTGCAGCAGGAAGTATGGGTAGAAGAAATAACTACAACTTGTTATCTGGTGAATCGATCACCATCAACAACAATAGAGTGAAAGATTCCTGAAGAGGTATGGAAAGGTCACCCTTGTAATTATTCTAATCTTAATGTTTTCGGTTGTAAAGCCTATGGTCTGATTCTGAAACATCAACTTTTTAAATTAGATCCAAAATAAAAAAGGCTTATCTTTTTTGGATATGGTGATGGTATTAAGGGGTACAGGTTGTGGGATCCTACTTCTCACAAGATCGCCATTAACAAAGATGTAATATTTGATGAATCATCTCTCATCAAATCAAATATAGATGTTCAAATGAAACACGAAGAAGCACCAAAGTATCAACAAATTCAGTTTCAAACTAATGAAGGTAAACATGAACAAGTTTCAGAAGATGTTCATGAAGAGTCTTATATAGCAGAGGAATACATGGTTGATGATGACAGTCAACATATTGTGGATGAGCCACAAACTTCCATAAGGAGGTCTACACGGGTGAAAAATCCTCCAAGAAGGTATGATGATTTTGTTTCAACAGTTTCCTTAAATACTAATGATGATGAACCTTCGTGCTACCAACAAACTGTGAAGGATTATAACAATGATAAATGGAAATAAGCGATGGAGGATGAAATGAAGGCATTAGAGAGGAATGCAAAATGGGACCTGGTAGAATTTCCGAGAGACAAAAAAACTATAGGTTGCAAGTGGGTCTAAAAGATGAAGAAGGATGTTGATGATAAGGTGGAAAGGTACAAAACAAGACTAGTTGCAAAAGGATATTCTTAGAAAGAAGGTATTGAATTTCATAAGATTTTTTCACCAGTTGCAAAAATTGTTTCAATTCAAATTGTGTTAGCATTAGTTGCATTGCTTGATTTGGAGCTGGAGCAACTAGATATTAAGGCTACTTTCTTACATGGAGATTTGGATGAGGAAATTTACATGGAACAACCTAAAGGGTTTGTTCAGAATTGCAGGAAGAAATTTTTTTGGAAACTCAAGAAATCATTGTATGGCTGAGGAAGTCACCCAGACAATGGTACAATAAATTTGACTCTTTCATGGTGAGCCAAAATTATACAAGGAGTGAGTATGATCATTGTGTCTACTTTAAGAAATTGAATAATGGCATATTAATTATCTTAGTATTGTATGTTGATGATATGATTTTAGCAAGAAAAAACATAACTGATATCAACAGGTTAAAGGCTCATATGGCTAGGACGTTCAATATGAAAGATCTAGGAGAAGCAAGGCATAATTTGGGCATGGAGATATTCAGAGATATAAGGAATGGTAAGCTTTGGTTGCCAAAACAAAAGTATGTTAAGAATATACTTTTGAGGTTTGGTATGAATGATGTGAAACTAGTATCAATCCATTTGGCTTCCCATTTTAGGCTTTATTCAAGTTTATGTCCTAGTACAAAAGAAAAAAAATAACATATGTCTCGAATACCATATGCTAATGCAGTAGGAAGTCTAATTTATGGGATGGTTAGTACAAGGCCAAACATTTCACATGCAGTTGGGGTTGTCAGCAAGTATATGGAAAATCCAGGTAAAGAGCACCGGGAAACAGTGAAATGGGTGCTTCAGTATCTAAGGGGCACAAGTGATTACTATATCACTTATAACAGTGGTTGTGAATTATTATGTGGATATGTTGATTCTGATTTTCCAGGTGATTTGGACAAGATAAGGTCGACTTCAGGGTATGTATTTACTCTTCCAGGTGGAGCTATTAGTTGGATGTCAAAGCTACAAAACATTGTTTCTTTATCCACTACTGAAGCAGAATACGTAGCTACGTCACATGCTTGCAAAGAGGAAATTTGGTTGAAAGGTTTGTTTAGTGAGTTTGGAAGGATGCACGACAATGTAAAGTTACTTTGTGATAGTCAAAGTGCTATTCACTTCACTAAGAATCTAGCCTACCACAATAAAACAAAACATACATGGGTGAAATCATGAAGGTGGGTTACACTTTTGCTTGTTTTATGACAAAAAAAACTGTATTTTCACAAGTTATTCAACTTCCGACATATAAAAGTATTTTTTTTTATTTAGAATTTCACTTTACAGTAAAAACAAAACTTGTGAATAATTGTATTAGCTTTCTAATGACTATTTTTCAAATTTTTTTTATCACGATTTGATATGTCAAATTGACAATTGTTTAACAGTATGTTTCTTAAACACGAAATGAATGATAATGAGTTACTTATTTCTACAACAGTGTTTTTTT
>ML777686.1:858759-868894 GCA_009831015.1 Picea engelmannii | reverse complement strand
CAGTTTTGGTGCCATGCCTCGTGGATCCTCTTTGGCTCCCGGTTGTTCTCTATTTGATGCCCATAATAATTGCAAGTCTTGCTACTAATTGTATATCTCAAGATTGGTATTTAATTCAAATTAACAGTTCTTCCACTTTCCTTATGTATCTTACTGCCTTTTTATTTTAAACTATATTCAATTCTGATGGTGATAACCAAATAAACATTGCAATGTACTRTCAAACGATCATCTTTTATATATCTGTTATTTCTTCAGAGTTTTGGTGTAGCATTTAGTTGGTCTTAGCCAAACATATTATTTACAATGCACTATATTGTTGTGACATATTTACTACTATGCGCGCGTAAATCTATATTGTTCTACTTACTATGCGCGCGTAAATATAAAATTGTAAACTTATATTTACTATGCGCGCGTAAATTTAAAATAAAATGCTGTTGAACTTACCTGCGCGCTCGCAACGACGACCAACAGATGCGACACTGCTACCCACGGCGACACTGCTACCCACAGCGACCCCGCTCGGCTCCTACACACAGCGACACACGGCAAGACTGCTGCACACGGCGAGACTGGTGCCCACGGCTCCGCTCCGACCCACGACGACACTGCTACCCACAACGACACTGCTACCCACGGCGACACTGCTACCCACAACTCGGCTCCTACACACGGCGACACTGTTACACACGGCGAGACTGCTACACACAGCTCGGCTCCGACCAAGAGATACTACTTCCCAAATTTGCCAAAAGACCTGAAGGCCCGATGTGTCTGTAATATATAAACATGTTTTCGGCCGAAAAATAGTTCGGCCGAAATATTGTTCGGCCGAACTTTCTTTCGGCCGAACAATCTTTCGGCCAAACTTTCTTTCGGCCGAAACATTATTGCCGGAAAAAAAATATCCGTCCGACAAAATTTGTACACGCAAATCGAGGGGGATGTTATTGCACCGTTCAATTTGACGTTTATGTTTTCGGCCGAAAAATAGTTCGGCCGAAAATAATATCTTTTGGCCGAAAGATATTATAAGTTCGGCTGAAAAAATGTTTTTCGAAATTTTGGAGACCTGATTGTCACGAAAGTGTAACCCACCTTCGTGATTTCACCCACACCTATCAAGTACCATTTTGTAAGACAGGTCATCGATGAACGTGGAGTCTCTCTTGAGAAAATGAATACAAAAGAAAAATGCGCAGACATGTTCACAAAACCAGTACTTTTAGAGAAGCTACAATGGTGCTTGGCTTCTATTGGTTTGCAGAAAAGGTGATGAATAAAAGGAAGGAACAAGGTATCAAGTTAATTATTGTCAAGATGGAGATTGTTTAATATGCCAATGAATTTCTGAGATTCAGTAGATATGAGCAGATTTAGTGGAGCCTACTTTGTAGTAGTTTGTTCAACCAAATCTACCAATTTGGTATGAACGCACAAGTTTAGAAAATAGTTATGTAATTAATCTAATTTTTTTCATTATTTATGTGAGCCTGTAGAGGCAGATAGGAATGTGAGTGAAGTTGTTGTAATCTCCATGATCTCAGTAATAAGACAACCAATACCTTTGCTTGGTGAACATAGCCCAACGTTTGGGTGAACCGCGTGAAATCTATTTATTAATTATTTTATGTGAATTATGTTTTTCGCATTTAAAATTACACCACAGATGAGAAATGAGGCTATAGTGGGAAAATACAATTAGAAAGGCTAACTCTTAGACAATTGTAGATCCAAATTTTAATAGTAGATAAGAATCGTACATGAACTGTTGCAACATGAATCCCACTAAATGATTTGCAAGGACTTGTCGAGTTAATAGGAATAATGGCACACCCACAAATGATAGAGGACTCGTCGAGTTGATAGAATTAATGGCATTTCCAATGATTTCCATGAGATTTTATATAAATGGTTGTAAAGTATGTCACCTCACACTCACACCATTAAGTTAAGATGGCCGAGATTTTAACTAGCTGTGGAAATCTACATTCTCAAAAACTTAATATTCTCAAAATTACAATCCAAATAATTATTATTTTATTTGAAAAGTTATAATTGAACCAAGTCACTATCCTTTCATTTACATAGACATAAGTCATGTATGGTTTGATCCATGTCTAGAAAGTCATATATGAGTTAACCAATTCATTATCCTTTCATGTAGAAATTCATATGTGATTTGAGCTGATTTGAGCCACGACATGAATAGAAAGATGCATCGAAGCTATAAAGTTGTGGAGAGCGAATTTGAAGAGGAAAAATGATCATTTGCTCCTTTTAGGTACTTATGGAGTCCAGATACCTACGTGTTGAAGAAGTTGGATGATAACGTCCAGTCAACAACGCAATCATCTGCGCTAACGTAAGTTTGTTGTTAGGTCAACAATAAAATTATGTCCAAATTAATTGTAAAAATGGGTGGAAATGGGAAGCATCTTCATCAGATCAATGTGAAATAATACAATCTGGATCCCACTTCTCACCATGGAGATGCTAACGAGAAAAGTGATATGGAAACTCATCTCCATATGATATAAGTGATATGGCAACTCATCTCCGTGTTATGATGCCGTACGTTTTTATTCTATGGATTGTTCTTTCCGTTTTTGTTGTTTCTATGGATTGTTCTTTCCTTTTTTGTTGTTTCTATGTGTTGAGGAGATGTTCGGGACTTTGTCACTCAAGATTTCTTCAATAAAATTGTATATGGTGATGTGCCTTTATCCGGAGATGCGCCTTTATTTGGTGCTTCCGGGGATATTTCCACCCAAGATTTCTTCAATGGAATTTTCTGTTGTTACTGATAACTACAGAGGAAAGACCTTCTATACATACACCGAATTCATTAATGCCAACAATTCATTCCCTAGCTTTGGCACAGACGGGACCTTCCAAGATGACAAGAGATAAATTGTTGCTTTCTTGGCTAATGTTGCTCACGAAATTGGGAGTGCATCTCACATGCATATTATAGACTTCTATTTCTATAAACATATTCTTAATATGATCTCTATATCTATATCTATAGATTGATGATTTCATTTCAGAACTTCTATATATTTAAAGTTGATTGTTTGTCTTGTTGACAAATATAATGACTGATTGACAGGTCTGTGCTACATCGAGGAGATAAAAAAGAGTGATTACTGTGATTCCAGAAATATGCAGTATCCCTGTACGGGAAGAAACACTACGGACGTGGCCCCTTGCAACTCTTCTGGTAATTCTGTATATGTATCTATTTGGCAAGAAAACAATTATAAATTATGTCAGTAAGCAAGCAAGAAAGATATTGAATTGAATGTTTGGTGACGGACCCTTTGCTTGATGTTTGAGTATTTGATTTCAATTTTGGCAGAAATTATAATTGTGGTGCAGCTAGGAATTACTTGGGCGTCCATCTCCTGAATAACCCTGAAATTGTGGCTTAGGATTCTTGGATCTACAATGCGTATGGAAACTGTGTACAACACAGTGAAAAATATTGAGCACCACTTAAATTTTTCGTTGAACACTCAGGAGTTACCGAGTAGTGAAAATACTACACATTTTACTGCGTGCTGTGAATACACACTTAATGAAATGATTTATACTGCGTGCTGTGAATACACACTTAATGAAATGATTTATAGATACATAAACATACACAATGTTATGCTTAGCACATAAATTGAGAAATACACATAAAATTTGTCAACACATAAACTACTTGATATATATTAACTCACATAAACTACTTGATATATATTAACTGACTCCAACAACTTCTAAATGAATTTTTGCAACTTACAAAACATAGAGAGACGACTCTATTCTCTTTACCTCTCTGCATGTGTCAACTGACTACATACTTGGACTTATAAAGAATGTGATTGAGACTTCATGAAAAAGTAAAAGCGGACTGAACAATTAATACAACAATAAATTTGACTCACTCTTAACTACTTAACTCAAGAAAGATTAAGATCAACTTCATTTAAAAACTCCCGTGCTTATCGATTGACTAAGACTAAGCTTGCGTAAATGTGCAACTTTGTATTTGTAGAAAAATTGGAAGATTGATTGACAAATCGACTAAGATGTAAAGTTCACTGACTTTTGATTACTATTTCCAACACTCCCCTATAATTATAAGTAGGTGGGATTACAAAAATTACATCAAAAATTTAATTGACATTTTACTGTCACTCATCTATTACTGCGCAGATGTTGAAATGCATCTCTTGCTAAGTCTTTTGTAAATATGTCTACAATTTATTCTTACGACTTGCAAAACTCTAAACAAATTTATTTGTTATTTATCAATTATGTGATAAAATGATACCTTGTATCAATATGTTTGGTTTTCTTGTGAAACACATGATTCTTTGATAACATTATGGTTGAATTGTTGTCACAAAATGTTGTTGTTGGTTCTTGTTGTTCCCACAACAAATATTTTAACATTCTTCTCATCCAAACTTCTTGACAAATTGCACTTGTAGTTGTGATGTACTCTTCTTTTGTTGAATAAAGAGTCACTATGGGTTGCTTCCTTGATTCCCATGACACTATACTTGTTCCAAAATGAAATGTGTATCCATGGGTGCTTTTCCTATCATTTATGTTGCCTCCACAATCACTGTCATTCTATCCAATAAGTTTGAAATATTCAAGTAGAATACATAATGCCAAAATATTTTGTTCCATTCACATATCTCAAAATTCTCTTTTCTTCTTTCCAATGTGATTATTTTGGAGTTTCCATGAACCTTGAAATCAGGCTCACTCCATAACTAATATCAGGTATTGTTGTTGTTAGATACATAAGACTGCCTACCAGTATTTTAAAAACTGTGGGATCCACCTTGGACCCTTTCATATTCCTTGTTTAACTTTAATCCTATTATGACATGTGTTGGGGCATCTTTAGAATTTATCATGTTGAATATTTTCAAGATTTCATGTGCATACTTAGATTGTGAAATAAATGTACTAGTTTTGGACTCGTGAACTTCAATACCCAGAAAAATATCTCATAAGCCTTAAATCAATCATTTCAAACTCATCTTTTATGACTGACTTAAATTATTCTATACCAACATCACCTGTAAATATCAAATCATCCACATATAAGAAAACAATTAACATGTTACCTTGCTGATTTGCTTTTATGTACAATGTTGGCTCACTTACACTTCTTTGAAATCTATTCTGAGTGAGATAGGAATATATGCGACTGTAAAAAGATTTGGGAGCTTTCTTTAACCCATACAATGTCTTCTTCAATTTGTACACCTTGTTTTCTTATCATGGAACCTGATAGCCTTGTGGTTGTTCCACATACACTTCTTCCTCTAAATGTCCATTCAAAAAGACTGACTTTACATCCATTTCATAAACTGGTGCAAATGTTTCATTGAAATCAATTACAGGTTGTTCTGTAAAACCTCTTGCAACTAGACTTCATTGTGCTTCTATAATTTCCATATGCATCTTGTTTCATTTTGTAAATCCACTTGACACTTATCACATCCTTGTCTTCAGGTACAATTACCAACTTCCATGTTTGATTGTTCTCTATGCATCTAATTTCTTCAGATTCCATGGCTTGTGCCTGTACATCATCTTTGACAACTTCTTCAAAAGTTAATGGATCATCTATTCGTGAAAACAAAGCAAAGAAAAAAATGAATTTGTTGTGTCCTCATTATAGATGTCACGTAGAATTCTTGTCTTCCTTGATAACAAACTTGCTAATGTTGGATATTGATATGTATAACTACTTGGACTGTTTGTTGGAGTTTGTTGCACTCTAGGTGTAGACCGCATACCTATTGATCTCACTAGAGTTGTTTGTGTTAGGATTTGTGTCGCAGTGCCAGGTGTAGTAGGGATTATGCATTCACTTGTACATGGTGTTTGAACCACCTCTTCTTATGTGTCCTCATGCTCTATTACACCAATAATTTTGATTGTCTTTTCTATGCTTCCATCCCATGCTTCATTTTCCACAAATTGAACATCGTGACTGATTATGACCTTTATTGTGATAGGGTCATACAACTATATTCATAATACCCAACAAATATACATTTTTGTCCTTTTTTGTCCAGCTTCTTTCTCAACTTATCTTGAACAAATGTGTATGCGACACAACCAAAAAAAAATAAGTGCGTGAGATTATGGTTCATTCTTGTCCAATCTTCTTGAGGAACTATGTTATTTACAATATTTGTCGAGCATCTGTTCAATATGTATACTGCAATAGTTATTACCTAAACCCAATACTCATTTGACAAATGCTTGGCTTCCAACATATTGCGCACCATTTCCATGATGGTTCTGTTATTTCTTTCTACGACACCATTTTCTTGTAGTGTATATCATGCGGTAAATTGCTTGTAGATGCCATGAACTTTACAAAAGTTATGAAATTATCTTGGGGTGAACTCACGAAGGTGGGTTACACTTTCGTGACAATCAGGTCTCCAAAATTTTGAAAAACCTTTTTTCGGCCCAACTAATAATATTTTTCGGCCGAAAACTATTATTTTCGGCTCAACTATTTTTCGGCCGAAAAAATAAACGTCAACTCGAACGGTTCAATAACCGCCCCTTCGATTTTCGTGTAGAAATTTGGTCGGCCGGATATTTTCTTTCAGGCAATAAGTTTTCGGCCGAAAGATAGTTCGGCCGAAACATTGTTCGACCGAACTATCTTTCGGCCAAACGATTGTTTATATATTAGCCACACATCAACAATCCAATGTTTTACAAAAATTTCGCCCGCGAGAGCTCTGTGTATTCGCCCGCCCGCGAGAGCTCCGTGTATTCGCCCGCGAGAGATCTGTGAATTTCGCCCACGAGAGATCTGTGTATTCGACCGCCCGCGAGAGCTCTATGTATTCTCCCTCGAGATATCTGTGAATTTCGCCTGCGAGAGCTCTGTGTATTCGCCCGCAAGAGCTTTGTGTATTTTGCCCGCCCGCGAGAGCTCTGTATGGATCTGTGTATTCGTGCATGGACGTGAGCTGGAGGTTGCCAAGAGGTCGCGAGCGCTGCAGAGGTGAGGCCGAGGTCGTCGGGGTCATCGAGAGGTCGCGAGCGCCGGGGATAGGTAAGTTTGAAATATGTTTTAAATGGAAATATTTTTAAAATGTGTTTGTTTGGTCTTTTAACTGTGACATTATCTGCCTCGCAATGTTACAATATTTATTTTTTCTGCTAAGTATTTGTCCCCCAAATCAAAATGTAGATTCACGAGAACTTATGCTTATCTACAAGTACATGTCTTCAGTTAGATTTGGATTAATGGGTGGTCTGCCGCATATGATCTCTAGCAAAACCACTCTGAAGCTATACATGTCACTCTTTTCCGTCAACATTTGACTGCGAAAATACCTGTGAAAACATCCCAAACAAAAGTGAAAACGACTCTGCATCTAATAATTAATTGAACTATTTCTGCATCAAGAACGTTGCAAATAAACTGAAATTTATTTACTCCGGATCGAGGTATCCTATTGTTCCTTTCACAGCAGTGGTAACATGAGCAACCTCCCCATAATTTGTGATCTTTGAGAGACCAAAATCGGCCAGTTTTCCATTCATATTGTTGTTTATAAGGATGTTGGTTGTCTTAACATCCCTGTGAATTATCTTTGGTGTGCAACCCATGTGTAGGTATTCCAATCCCTCAAATAGAAATGGCAGTATCAATGAAAACACAAATGGTTTTATTGTAATCAAATACATAAATGAACTTCCAATTACCCAAAGACTTACCCTAAGCTGCATCTAATGCTATATTAAACCGTGTTTTCCAATTTACTTCGGAAATTCTTGAACTAGGACCTCGAAAATAAATTAAGGATCAAATAGATCGTTTTGGCCAATAGAAGAATTAATATCAGTATGCAGAAAATCAATCTAAAAACAATATTTCTCAGCAAATTATTTACCATAAAGATGGTCTCTTAGTTAACCTCCAGACATGTACTTGTAGATAAGCATAAGTTCTCTTGATTCGTTATTTTTTCTGTAGATTGTAAGTTTAGAGTCGAATCAAAATGTAAGAGATGTATTCTTTGTAAATTAAAATATTGTTTATTTATAAATTAGGAAATATTAGAGCAAAAGTTTAGGTATGCACATGTAAAATTTAGGATAAATTAGATTGGAGTAGATTTTTTAAATATCTTTGCAGATGGAAGATGATATCTATTTAGGATAAATCAAAACTAGTTTAATAAGTTTGTAATAAGTTTCATGGCATAAAACAAATAATTTATCAGTTAATTGACTTATATGATTGTGAGTGTTAATTACTTCAAACAAATAATTTATCATCATATGGATAATATGATTCTCATCGTGAATTAGTTTGTGTTGATCTTTTAATGAGTTTAATAAACTGCATCCATCAAACTTAAACTTTTAATTAATAATTTATTAGTTAATTGGCTAATATGAATGTTATTGTAAATCAACTTGTTTTTATTTTCTAATGATTAAAATACAAAATAATCGTGTGATATTGTGAAAAAAGGCTGATAATGTAAAATAAATTATAGTTGAGGAGGTTAGTTTTATAAGATTCTAAGACAAAACTTTGTTTTCTATTATTTCTTTCATTGTTTATGAGATTGGAATTAAAGCATTCTTTTATGTTATTAAAAATTTGGTCATTGTTTATGAGATTGGAATTAAAGCATTCTTTTATGTTATTAAAAATTTGGTCATTGTTTATGAGATTGGAATTAAAGCATTCTTTTATGTTATTAGAAATTTGGTCTAATTGGAAGATGTGATTAATCTAGTGCTTAATTAAATAATTTTAATTCTTATAGTGTGAATTCAATAGTTCCTTCAATTCAATTCAATTAAGTATGAATTCAATAGCTCCTTCAATTCAATTAAGTATGAATTCAATAGTTCCTTCGAACAATATTTATTTATAGTGGCTAGGCTTGCAGCCATAGATAGTTTCATGGGATTAAAAAATGTTCATCCCATCAAGATAAATAACCAAAACTCGTAAAAGATCATCAAGTTGAGAGCCAAGATCATGCAAATGCAAGCCAAATTGTGTAAAGCCTCGTCCTCACTAGACCTATAAGAAGACTAAGGGTTAACCCTATACATGATGATGGAAAATCAATTGAATTACCCAATATGTAGGGAGATTCACATGTTTAATTTTTTCCAAGGAGGAGAATAAGCATGTAAAGTTGTCTCCATGTTGGTCAAGAAGAAGCCAATTCCACATGAGGCAATGGGTGAAATTCCATAATTGAAAAACCATGGACACATCCACTAATCATGATGGCACAACCATAGATTAAGAAAAAAACCCTAGACCAATAGTGGAATGGGAAATAAGGCATGTTCCCATTGAAACTAGGTCAAAAAGTAGCCTGAAATTAGCTTTTTTAGGAGAAGAATTACGAGTGAAACTATAGGTCATTTTCTTGTTATGAATTGTTGGAAAGTACCATACAAAGAAAACAACTTCAATTAGTGGAGGAAACTGAATAATTAACCAATATCTTCATGGTTATACGTACTTGGTAGAGAAACCTAACACTGGTTCATGTCACCTCCCTTTCAACAAACCTTCTTTTGAATTGGGAAAATATACTATGATTCAGATGAGTATTGTTGGTGGGTTTTGTCACAATGATGTTCCAAAAAACCCTACATTGATTGGTTGTATTCTTAAAGGTATATGAATTCAAAATAAATATGAAATAAGGTTTCATTCACACAACACCATAACTCTTATGAAAACAAAAGATGCAAGTAATATATTTTGAATTCACCACTAGCAAATCTAATATTTAGATCATAATAAATAATATAATAATAATCAAAATTTTATTAATCAAATGGAAAATGTATGACTTATAATGTACATAAAAATAATAGTGTGGTTGAGGAACAGTCAACTAACCTTCCTAATGATCCCCCAAAACAAAAATACTATGATCAAGGAAGGGTCATTAAAACCTTCCTTAATCTCTCCCTCAATGCAAATACTATGCTTTAGAAAGAGTTTCTTGACACTTCCATGGGTTGAACAACCCTTACCTATGTTGCTTGAAGTAGGTTTGATCATCCCTTCCTTAGGCTCTCCGTCGAAAATAAT
>ML777686.1:825055-844074 GCA_009831015.1 Picea engelmannii | reverse complement strand
GTCTTCTTCGACATTATGAGACAAATCTATTTCTGTTTTTTGAAAAACATCAAATTCTAATTACAATCAATTATATTATTTACAATATTTTTAATTTGAATTCTATACTTTGAATTTTGTACTTTCTGAATACAGTCCCAATGCGTGTTGTGTGCTTAATCATCATATCTGCATGCATACCTCGTTGAACTTCTTCTTGTCGAAAATCTCTATTGACATTATCATCATTTATTTCTTCAATATTCGCATGTTCTTGTTTCTTTCTTCGATAAATCTCTTTCCTTTGCTCGATTTGGCAAGTATCAACTCGAGTGTGATCATATTTTATCTTGTGCAAACTTTTGTTTCCCATGATTTTTATAGTTATCTGTAAAAGATATGTTCAACAAAGACTTCACCTTGAAAAAATGCTCAACATTTATCTTTCAACCCATAAATTGTTATTCCAATAAAAAAATGAACAAACATCATTTACCTTATTCAACAAAAACCAAAAAGATGATTCGAAACTTTGTTTAAGTGTTTTAAAAAACCACCATGTATCGATATCGATCCTCCGATTAAGCCTTTGGAACAGAGGGAATAAAGAAAAAAAAATAAAAATATAGCGGCAATGAGTAATAGAAGTGCTTTGAAATCTTTATCCTCGAGCTCATATCTTTTTTTTTCATTTGATGGAATGTGTTAAATTTGTTTGATTGCAATCCTATTTATACAATTTGGCGCGAAAAAAACTTATACGACGTGTCGTTTTATATTTTCCGATGGTCGGAATTTTTCCGACAGTCTTTCGATCGAAAAAATTAGTTTTTTCGGCCGAAAGATCTGGAAACCGTTTAGTTTGACGGATTCCGTTAGATTTTATCCTTTCGGATGAAAAATTAAGTTTTCGGCCGAAAAAATGAAATTGCAACTGAAAACCAAAACCAGAGAAATGCCCCAAGCATAACTAAACTTTAGAGGCTGCAGACTGCTACAAACATTGAGAATTTGGTTTCGAAAATGACACCGTCATTTCCAAAATTGAATCTACTTTCAATTCTTATAATTTGTTTTCATTTTCTTTATTTTTATCTAATTTTATTTAATTTTAAAAAAAACTCACTACATAATATTTTCAGCACGCATTATGATTCGGTGAAATGAAATATCGGTATCTCAAAAAATATACAGTGAAAAAATTTGAAAAAAATATATTCATAATCTTTGAACTGTTCTTTTCAAAAGGGTATATTTAAATTTTAGTTTTAAGTAAAAATCAAGATAGATACAAGGTGTAGAAAAACATGTATTTAAACTCTGCAATGTTTTCAGCTTGGTCAACTTCAAAAAATTCTAGAAATTATAATATTCATCCGTTAAATTAAAAATAATAGTCATAATAAAATAGAGTCTCTGTAGATTGTTGCAGTATATTTTGTTTCTTCAAAACATAAGTTTAATAATATATACATTGTTGTAGAAATAAGTAACTCATTACCATTCATTTCATGTTTAAGAAACATACTGTTAAACAATTGTCAAATTGACATATCAAATCGTGATAAAAAAAAATTGAAAAATAGTCATTGGAAAGCTAACACAATTCTTCACAAGTTTTGTTTTTACTGTAAAGTGAAATTTTAAATAAAAAAAATACTTCTATACGTCGGAAGTTGAATAACTTGTGAAAATACAGTTTGTTTTCTCATAAAACAAGCAAAAGTGTAACCCACCTTCATGATTTCACCCCTTGATATATATTCTCCTCCTTTGTCAGTTCTTAGACAATTTATGTAATAACCACTTTGCTTTTCAACAAGTGATTTAAACTGCTGAAAATGACTCAATGTGTTATATTTGTGTTTTAGGAAATAAAACCATGTCTTTCTTGAGAAATCATCAATAAATGTCAGAAAATAAGTACTACCTCTTATAGATGGAGTTTGCATTGGTCCACAAATGTCAGAATGTACAATTTCTAGAGGATCTTTTCCTCTGTAAGACTTTCCAACTGGAAATGATTCTCTATGCTCCTCTCCAAAAATACATCCTTCACATATTATTTATGGTTTTTCAATCAATGAAAAATATTTTACCATATCATTTGTGTGTAGTAACTTCATACCTCCAAGATTCAAATGTCTAAATCTAAAATTGTAATGTCCCCAAGGCCGAGCTCGGTTGTAAATCTGATGTATGAAATGAATTGTAAATATGTGTTATAGGCTGGTGAGCCAAGTTTGTATAAGCTGGTGGCTTATGTGATTGTTAGGCCAGAGAGCCTAAGGATTGGAGGCCAAGGGCCGGATTTTGTACTTGTATATATGCAAAAACATTTAGTAAAATTGTAAACATTGTCAGGTGCAGACCGACCACGATGAATGAGTGAAGGGGGACTGAGCTTCCATAGAGAAGGCAAGGGATTAAGGGCTGGAAGGTGGGAAACGAGGCTAAGTGTTTAGCCTGGGGGGGGGCTTAAGCCTAGGAATAATATGTTATTATTATTCCAAAAGAACATGTGCCATATATATATATTTTTTTCCTAAGTTCCTGACCAAGGGAAGGTGATGCGTGCTGGTGGAACGCATGCAGTCTCCAGGGCGACAAGTGTCGACCCTGGTGCATGCGAATAAAACAATTTGGGTGGACCGTTAGGGGGGTTCACTCTCTCATTAGAGAGGACTACCTGAGGGTGTATGGGCTCTGAGGATTATGACTGACCCGAGCTCTATAGAAAAACCTCGTACACCTTCTGAATTGAAAAACCCATGTATACCTCCATACTGAACCAGAAGCATGTGATCGATTATGAAAGAGCCGGTTTCACCTCTATTTGAATCGAAAAGACTGCATTGTGTATGGAGAATCTGTGTGCATCTACTGCCCGAGATCGAGCCTATGTGTGAGATCTCTGTCCTGAAGCCATGACCCTGAGCCATTTTTCCATTGCTGAGCCTGTGGAAAAAGTCATGTCTGTTTTTCCGTTGGTTGTCTGGCCATGCAGTGCTAGACTGCGTGGGAGGTTTGTTAATCTATGAGTGATTCTCTCCAGGCGAGAGAGTGCGCAGAGGACGGAGATAAAATATGGAAGGAACCCTGTAGATGCCACAGAGCCTGGAGACTTACGGTCTGATTTGTTGCTGTAACCCAAGGCAAGGGAGGTTAGCAGCCGAAGAACTGTCTAGGTGACAGAGAAGGTGTATACTCCTAGGGTGGAACAAGAATGTGTGGAATGCGGGTCTGTGGGTAGTGAGTGTGGGTGGTTCCTAGGAGAGAATCCCTTCCTGTGGCTATGTGTTGTTTTCCCTATAACCTCAGCCTAACCTAGGATTCCTTGTCTCTGGGTGGAGCTTAGTCCTAGCTCGGGGGTGACCCACTGCTGAGATGATGAGTAGTGTGCTCTAAGGCTGGGAGGTTCATGGAAGGCCTGCACTTGGCTGGTGGATTCTACCACTGTTAAAAGATAAGTATCTAATTATGTTTTAATCATGTGTTGTATGACTCTACTGCTTATGTTATCATGATTTCCACTGTGTATATGAATTAGTATGAAACACTATTGATTGTTAATCATGGCAGTAACTCATATGAATACTTTGTGTAGAATGTGTTTATTTGTTTAAATGCATGTGGATTATATAATACCTATATGAGTTATATACCAAGTGGTGTTTAAGTTTCCTTTTGAGAGTGATTAAGCCATGGTAACTGAAAAAGGTGCGCTACAGTTTGGTATCAGAGCCAAGGTTTCGACACTGAGCC
The DNA here is from genome assembly GCA_009831015.1 of Picea engelmannii. Taxonomy (NCBI): domain Eukaryota; kingdom Viridiplantae; phylum Streptophyta; class Pinopsida; order Pinales; family Pinaceae; genus Picea; species Picea engelmannii. Next base: position 840,330 of record ML777686.1, on the reverse strand, counting down.
TAGATGGGTCAGTGGAGTGGTATTTTGACCTAGAATGCCAGGGAAAATTGGGTTTGGAAGGCCAATTTCAGACCCCGGTTTGCTCCAAAGTGTCAAGGAGTTACTTGACGAGTTTTTAAGCTTAGGAGGTATAGCGGCATTATGAAACCACAACCAATGTGGTATAAGTACACAGAGAAAGAGGACTCCACACCAGAAGTGTTGGAGGTTTAGGATATGTTCGAGAGGGAAATTGAACCCTCATGACCGTCAGATATGGAAAGTGTGCATAGGGTTTAAAGCCCTTTGGAATTGCACACGAGTGTGGAAATTGCGATACGTGAAATCCCAAATTAGTCAGGACCGTCCATCAGAAAGAAAGCATGGGGAGCGATCAACCTTTTGCTGACTCGTAACTTGAAATGGTCAAAGGGTGAGTTCGTGAGAATTCACGAAACGTGAATTTTCATGATTGGATCATAACCGTTGATCTAAGAGAGATCTGGACCATTAATTGTCCAGGAAGAAATCGACGTTTTGGGAGATGGGAAGTGAGGAGAGGTGAACAACTCCAAAACCCAAAACCCTGAAATCCCAAAACAACCTACATCGTACATCATGGGGAGAAGAAATTGACTGTTGGATCAAGTAGTTAAATAGACAGTGATTTCGAGATTCTGGCAAATGGAAGTTTAGGATGCGTGGATGCACAAAATGTCGATGTTCTAAACCCCGAAACGCCGAAAGGATTTGCATCGTAGATTTGAGAAAGATCTGACCGTTTGATTTTACTAGGAATGGACGTGGACACATGGAGATGTACCACATGCCAGTGGGTCAAGAAGAAAAGAGAGAGTGGTGGGACCCGATGACGTCGTTAAAAGCGACGTAGACCCTCATGAACGTGCCACGTGCCATCGTGGTTGTGGGTGACCACTGTGCTATGTGGTCTCGGAGGGTAAAGTAAATCAGAATTTCAGAAGTCGGGGGTTGGAAAGGAAAGCAAGTCTGACAGCCTCGTGGACCAAAAACCCGAAGTCCTGAAATCTCTGAAGACAGAAGAATCGTAGCAGATTTTAAGGACAACAACTATGTTGTGGGCCCAAAGAATAAGGAAACCGATTTTTCAGAATTCGGGAATTGAAATGATAAAAGGTTGGGAGTCATTGCAAAATGAACTCCCAGGTGCCAAAAACCCAAAGTCCTGGGTACTGAAAACCCAAAGGCCCGAAAGTCCCGAAATGCTGAAAACGAATGTTTCGAAGACCCAAAAATTGCAGAGATGAATGAGATCTCAGAAAACTTATTTGAATTGAAATGTATTTTGTTCTCGTTCGTATTGGCATATAAATGTTGTGGATTGTTCATGAAGTTGTAATGGCCTGGAAAACTTCGAATTGAATTGCACAGTGCGTGTGCAGAGTTCAACGAGGGTCGGGACTCCAGTTAACCAACTCCGAGTATGGAATGGGAAAAGGTGCAGATTGCCTCCGAAATAGGAGACGAACGGGAAGGAAAGGATCTCAATGTGGAAGTGGAAGGATTGAACTCCAATGGGAATGGAAAAGAAAAGGATAAGGAAGGACACATAATTAAAATCATTGAAGGATTGCAAAGAGAGGCCCAGGCTCACCGAGCTGATAGCCAAAAGCTCATGAAAGTCAGGGATTGACAGGGTGTATTAAACTTAAAATTTTTGAAGAGCCTGGAAAGAATAGAGAGGAAACTTGAGAAGGGAAGAGACTCAAGTAAGACGGAGAGTCGCAGAACCCCTAGGAGAAGAAGGAGATCAAGAAGCGTCAGGACTCCCGAGAGGAAAAGGAGGTCGAGGAGTGGTAGCCGACATCTTAGCCACTCCCAAAGACATTCCAGTAGGGGAACACACAGTATTTCAAGATCGTCTCCTACCATAAAGTACCGAAAATCTAGAAGGGAGGAATTGAAAGGGGAAATCAACAATATTAAACTGCCTACGTTCGATGGTGAACATAAGGAAGAAGATGTCAAAATATGGTTGCTGGGTATAAAGAAATACTTCCAACTGCAAAATTATTCTGCCCATGCAGAAGGAAGAATTGCAATGTACCAGCTGAAAGGAAAAGCATCCATGTGGTGGGATCAGTTGGTGCAGGTGCAACACATCAAAGATAAAGAGGTCATGTGGAAGGAGTTTAAAAGGTATTTTTAGAAGAAATACCTGACCAAAAGATACTATGACGGAAATATGGAGGAGTTCTTCGAACTCAAGTTGGGTGGTATGACCATTGATGAGTATGAATGAAGTTTTCTGAAACTACTGAAGTATGTTCCATTCATCAAAGAAGAGGCTGTTAAAATTCAGAGGTATCTGAGTGGACTACCGCCTTCTATTGGTGACAAGATTCAATATGATGATCCTAAGACTATGGAAGAAACAATAAGAAGGGAGAAATGCTTATACGAACAACAAAGAGAAAAGCCTACCTTTCAGAAGGCTTGGGATGACCAGAAGAGGTTTAAGAAAGATTAGAGGGAGAAGGGAAACATGACACCCTTTTTCAAGAATAGCCCTTGGAGACAGTCATCTTTTAGAGACCCCAAGAAAGTTGAGAAGAATGAGCACTAAGGCTGAATTGAACATTTTTCCTTTAGGCTCATATGATTTCTTAATTCGGATGGACTGGTTGGACCAGCACCATTCCCTTCTGGATTGCCGTAACAAGAGGTTTACCTGCCTGAACGAAGAGGGAAATCTGGTAACAGTCCAAGGAATTCCCAGAGTCGTAGCTATTAGGGAAATCTCAGCCATGCAGCTGAAGAAATGTTACTGGAAAAGCTGTCAATTATATGCAGCTCAGGTGAAAGAAGCATCCCGAGATGTAGTCTCGAATATGGAAGATCACGAGGTACTCAAAGAATTCAAGGATGTATTTCAGGAGGTACCTGGACTACCTCCGAAGAGGGACATCGACTTTTGTATAAATTTGATGCCTGAAGCAGCTCCAGTTTTGAAGGCTCTTTATAGAATGAGTATGTCAGAGTTGAAAGAGTTGAAAGAGTTGCAATTGCAGCTCGAAGAGCTACTAAAGAAGGGATACATTCACCCCAGCGTGTCACCTTGGGGAGCCCCGACCCTATTCGTTAAGAAGAAATATGGGACGTTGAGACTGTGCATTGATTTTCGACAGTTGAATAAGGTCACTGTCAAGAATAAGTATCCTCTGCCAAGGATTGATGATACTTTTGATCAGTTGAAGGATGCGAAAATATTTTCAAAAATAGATCTCAGATTTGGATATCACCAAGTGAGAATAAATGATGAGGACATTAGCAACACCACCTTTAAAACAAGGTATGGTCATTATGAATCCATAGTTGTGCCGTTTGGACTGACAAATGCACCTGTTGTTTTCATGTGCTTAATGAACGGAGTGTTTAGAGATTATTTGGACAAGTTTGTCATAGTCTTCCTAGATGATATCTTGGTGTATTCCAAGACAGTGGAAGAACATGAACAACACCTGAGAATGGTGCTGCAGTGTTGAGAGAACACCAGCTGTACGCAAAACTGAGCAAGTGCTCATTTTACCAAAAATAGATTCATTACTTGGGGCACATTATATAAAAGGAAGGGATCATTGTGGATCCTAAAAAGGTTGAGGCCATTCGAAAATGGTCAGTGCCAAGGAATGTGGCGGAAGTTAGATCTTTTATGGGTCTGGAAGGCTACTACAGAAGGTTTATAGACAGATTCTCAAAGATAGCTCACCCTATCACTTCCTTGCAAAGGAAGGAGAAGAAGTTCCAGTGGACTGAAGAATGTGAGAGAAGCTTCCAGTGATTGAAGCAACTACTAACCAGTGTTCCAATCATGAAGATTGCAGATCCAAATAAGGATTACGTAGTGTGAACATATGCATGTAAGGAGGGTCTAGGAGGAGTTCTCAGCCAAGAGGGATTTGTAATTTGTTATGAGTCCCAAAAGTTGAAAGAGCATGAAAGGAATTATGCCACTCACGGTTTAGAGATAGCAACAATCATCCACGCCTTGAGTAAATGGAGACATTACCTCATGGGAAGGAGATTCGAATTAAGAATAGACCACAACAGTCTGAAGTATTTATTTGATCATCCGACTTTAAATGCGAGGCAAACCAGATGGATGGAGTTTCTGTGCGAATATGAATTTGATATCAAGCATATCAAAGGGAAAGAAAATAAGGTGGTTGATGCACTCAGCAGAAAAGTGCACGAATTACATGCTACAACCATTAGCATGTACACGACTGATATGAAAGACAAAATTTTGGAAGCTGCAAATACTGATTTGTAGTACAGAAGTCTTGTACCAAAGCTATAGCAGCGCGAGAGACCACAGACCAAGGAAAGTTACACCTTGGGAACTAATGGTTTACTTCTGTATAGAAACAGGGTGTATGTACCCAATGTACGAGAATTGAAGCTGGTGATTCTAAAGGAGATGCATAATGTGGCTTATGTTGGACATCCTAGATATCAGAAGACTGTGGCAGCAGTCAAAAGCCATAATTTTTGGCCGGGTATGAAGAAATAAATTGTTGAATACATCACCAAATGTATGGAGTGCCAGAACGTTAAGGCTGAGCATAGACACCCAGCAGGGTTGTTACAGCCTTTACCCATTCCTGAGTGGAAATGGAACGTGGTAACAATGGATTTTATCACCGGACTACCTAGAACCAACAAGCAACATGATTCAATGATGGTGGTGGTGGAAAAGATTACTAAATCCGCCCATTTTGTTCCACTGAAAACCACCCACAGGGCAGCTGATGTTGCTGATATCTTTTTAAAAGAAGTTGCACACTTGCACGGAATTCCTAAGACAATTGTGTCTGATAGGGACTCGAAATTCACCTCGAATTTTTGGAAAGAACTGTTCAAGGGATTCAGAACAAATATGAACTTTAGTACAACATATCATCCTGAGTTTGATGGTTAGACAGAGAGGGTGAACAGGGTAATAGAATACATACTGAGAATGTATGTGATGGACAAACCATCAAGGTGGGAAGACTACCTGTATTTGGTAGAATTCGCCTACAATAATGGGTATCATGCATCATTGAAGATGATCCCATTCAAAGAACTTTATGGAAGAAAGTGCAACACTCCAGTGAGCTGGGATAATCTAGCTGACAGAGCAGTAGTTGGGCCTGAGCTGCTCAAAGAGATGGAAGATCAAACGATAAAAAATAAATAGAATCTAAAAGTTGCCCAGGATAGACAGAAAAGTTACATTGACAGTAACAAAACCCATAGAGAATTCAAAGTGGGTGACCATGTTTTCTTGAAACTGAAGACTAACAGGAGTTCCCTGAAGTTGGGAAGTTGCGCCAAATTGGCAGCAAGATTTTGTGGGCCATTTGAGATCCTGGAAAGGATTGGGCTAGTTGCATACATGCTTGCACTACCTGCATCTATGACTGTACATAATGTGTTTCATGTTTCACTGCTTAAGAAATATGTACCTGATGCTAATCATGTTATCGATTGGAATGTGATTCAGGTGGAACCAGAAGGTGTCCTTCAAGTGCATCATGTGCGTATATTGGACAGGAAAAACAAACATCTTTGGAATCGAGCCATAGAGCTTATAAAGGTTCAGTGGACTTGGTACGGTCTTGAGGATGCGACATGGGAGCATGAAGAAGTTATGCGGGCAGAGTACCCGCATCTTTTTGAAAATTTTGAAAGGCTTGCAGAGACAGTGTAAGCTACACTCAGGACAGTGCAAAAATAAGGGACGGGGATTGTAATGTCCCCAAGGCCAAGCCCAGTTGTAAATCTGATGTATGAAATGAATTGTAAATATGTGTTATAGGCTAGTGAGCCAAGTTTGTATAACCCGGTAGGCTTATTTGATTGTTAGGCCAGAGAGCCTAAGGGTTGGAGGCCAAGGGCCTGCTTTTGTACTTGTATATATGCAAAAACATTTAATAAAATTGTAAACACAGCCAGGTGCAGACCGACCACGATGAATGAGTGAAGGGGGACTGAGCTTCCACAGAGAATGCAAGGGATTAGGGGTTAGAAGGTGGGAAAAGGGGCTAAGTGTTTAGCCTAGGGGGGGGCTTAAGCCTAGGAATAATATTTTATTATTATTCCAAAATAACATCTTCCATTTATATTTTTTTATCCTATGTTCCTGACTAAGGGAAGGTGACGCGTGTTGGTGGAACACATGCATTCTCGAGGGCGAGAAGTGTCAACCCTGGTGCATGCGAATAAAACAGTTTGGGTGGACCGTGAGGGGGGTTCACTCTCTCATTCGAGCGGACTGCTTGAGGGTGTACGGGCTCTGAGCAGTATGACTCGCCCGAGCTCTGCAGAAATACCTTGTACACCTTCTGAACTAAAAAACCCATGTATACCTTCGTACTGAACCAAAAGACTGTGATCGATTCTGAAAGAGCCGGTTTCACCTCTGTTTGAATTCAAAAATCATGCATTATGTCTGGATAATCCATGTGCATCTACTACCCGAGATCGAGCCTACACATGAGATCTTTGTCCCGAAGCCATGACCCTGATCCATTTTTCCATTGCTGAGCCTGTGGAAAAAGCCGTGTCTATTTTTTCGTTGGTTGTGTGGCCACGTAGTGCTGGACTGCGTGGGAGGTTTGTTGATCTATGAGCGATTCTCTCCAGGTGAGAGAGTGTACAGAGGAAGGAGAGGAAATCTAGAAGGAACCTTGTAGCTGCCACAGAGCTCGGAGACTTTTGGTCCGGTCTATTGCTGTAATCCAAGGCAAGGGAGGTTAGCAACCGAAGAAATTTCCAAGTGACAGAGAAGGTGTATACTCCTGGGGTGGAACAAGCATGTGGGGAATGAGGGTCTGTGGGCAGTGAGTGTGGGTGGTTCCTAGGAGAGAACCCCTTCCTGTGGCTGTGTGTTGTTTTCTCTGTAACCTCAGCCTAACCTGGGATTCCTTGTCTCGGGGTGGAGCTTAGTCCCAGCTCGGGGGTGACCCATTGTTGAGCTGATGAGCAGTGTAGTCTAAGGGTGGGAGGTTCGTGCAAGGCCTGCACTTGGTTGGTGGATTCTACCACTGTTAAAAGATAAGTATCTAATTATGTTTTAATCATGTGTTGTATTTCTCTACTGCTTGTGTTATCATGATTTCCGCTGTGTATATGAATTAGTATGAAACGCTATTGATTGTTAATCATGGCAGTAACTCATATGAATACTCTGTGTATAATGTGTTTATTTGTTTAAATGCATGTGGATTATATAATACCTGTATGAGTTATGTACCAAGTGGTGTTTAAGTTTCCTTTTGAGAGTGATTAAGCCATGGTAACTGAAAAAGGTGCGCTACAGAAATGTTATAGCTATGAATCATTCTGCACTTCAGATTGGAATGTTGCTTGCATTTATATTGCATTTTCTCCTTTATTGATGATGCCTGCACTATTTTCTTCATTGGAACTACACATGCTTTCTGTTGTAAATGCATTGTCTAACTGCACATCTTTTGCTTTACCAATAGCTAACGTTGTATTTTTCTTTTTAGCTAGCTTTAATGTTAATGGGAACATTTTGTTATTTGTCATTTGAATTTTTGCAATAAGTTGATTGCTTGGATATCTATGCATAATATCATAATGATTATCTTCCTTGTAGATTTTGTATCCTTTCTATAACAATTGTCACGTGCTCATCAAATTATGCTTTAAAACAAAAACATAATATACATCGGTAATAAATTTGTGTTCTCCTTGTTTGGTTAAAATGTTTATATTACCTTTTCCTAAGACAGTGACTTAGATATTTGTTCCAAGTGTAACCTTGGTTTGGACTCACTTATCCAAGGTAGAAAACAATTCTATGTTTCTTGTCATGTGATTACTGCACAATGAATCTAGATACCAAATGTCACATGGACTTGCTTGAGCAACATTGCATTCAACTGATGAGACTATATTCATTACTTTAATGCGCACCATAAACATAGGACTGTAGGGACTGATTGTGCTATGTGACTAATCTTGTCCTTGCTTGTTCTGATTATATTGTCTCTTCTTCCACTCATACGCATAATGTCCATACTTTTTATAGTAATGACGCTGAATATTTGATTTTTCAGTTCTTTGACCACTTGGTTGACTTGTGTTTTGACTTTGTCCTCTTCCACCAATATTTCCAGGATTGTTGCTATGTCCACCTCTCACAAAACTTCTTCCTCTACCCTTAGAGTTAGCTCATCGCCTTCCTCTTCCACGAATTATAGATGACTGCACAAAAAATGCATTATCTAATGACATACTTGATCTATTCAATATGTGTTCATGATCAATGAGGGAAGCTTGTAGTTCATCTAGAATAAACCGACTCAAGTCTCTGTTTTCTTCGAGAGTCACAACAAGGGTATCAAATTTTGGAGGAAGAATCCTAGGTACCTTCTCAACAATTTTTTTATCTTCTATGGTTTACCATGAGACTTAATCTGATTTATCAAACCAATAACATGGGTATAAAAAGAATCTATTGAATCTGTGTCTTTCATTGACAAAGTTTCAAAATCTCTTTTAATAATTTGTAGTTTTGAAGTCTTGACTTTGTCCATACCTTGATAAGAGGTTTGTAATATGTCTCATGCCTCTTTGGCTTGCTTTGCGATGCAACTCTTGGGAGTATGCTCTCATGCATTGCTTGATGTATGTAAAGCATGGTCTCTCCATCTTTATTTATTAGATCTTTCAAGACATCCTTCTCAGCTTGTGTGAATGCATGGTTCCACATAGTCATTCTTGACTATTTCCCATACATCTTGTCCCCAAAATAAGACCTTCATGATCAAGGACCATAACTCATAATTCTTACCTGTAAAAGTGGAGGGTTGCATATTTGAAGTAAAAATCATTTTCACCTTTTAACAAAGTTGTTCCTCTTAAAACTTGTTCTAATAGAACCTGCTTTGATCAAACTACTTTGATACCAGATCTTGGATCTATAGTGCGCAGGGAAATTGTGTGCATGACTGTGACAAATACTGCGCGCCACTTAACTCTGTAGTTGAACAATTAGGAGTTACCGGCAGTGCACAACGTGGAAGATTTATAGATCATTAAAAACAAAAAACAATGCTATAATTAGCACATAAACTCAGAAAAACACATGAAATTTGTCAATATATATTAACTTCGACCTGCACAATTACAACATATAAAGCTATGATGACCTTGGGCTCCAACGACTTCTAAATGACTGTTTCTGTAACTTACATAACACACACAACTTGAGTTCTCATATTTCTTCCACCACTTCAGCTGTTGTTGTTTTATTCTTCACGATTTTGTTCTCTCTACCTCTCTGCATGTGTCAACTGACTACAAATTATAAAGGCTGTGACTGGGACTTTTTGTAAAAGTAAAAACTGAGTAAACAATTAATACAAGACTGACTCTTACCTACTTAAGTGGACTGGAGCAAGATTAAGATCTGCTTCATTTACACTGCTTGCCGATTGAATAAGACTAAGATTGAGTAAACGTCAGATTTTCTATTTGCAGAGTGACTGAATGAAAAATCGAGTGAGACGTAAAGCTCACTGACTTGTGATAACTATTTCCAACAAGGACGACTTAACTCCGTGGAAGACTGCACTCTGGTTTTGGAATCTGGACCGCAATTGCCACACCGCTATTACATCCGGTCAGGGATTCGGAGCAACCATTCAAACAATCAATGGTGGAGAATGCAACTGTGGAAGCACGGACGCAGTTAATTACCGCATCAGTTATTTATACCAAATATTGCAGTCAATTTGGTGTAGACCCAGGAAGCAACCTCAATTGTTAATAATAATTAGCCAGCGCCTCTTTTATCTCCATTAAAAGAGTTCAAAATAACTAATAAAGTGATACAGGATAATTACCATTTATAAAGGTTAACAATTAAAAGTGATAGAAGCTAATAATTACCATTGTTGGTATTAGCAGAGCAGAGAAGGGTTCAAGTCATGTGATATGTACAATGATACAAAATTCATCCACTCTTACAAATAATAGAGCAAATTTGGCATAGTCACAGGCACAGATTTGTTTTTTGGCTTGAGTCAAAACTCTGATATTTTGTACTCTGAACAAAACTATCTAATCAAACCAAATATACGTAAATATCTGAGCGAATTCTCTCTTTGCAGTGAAAATTATTTAATTTGGAACACTGACATCTAGTGTTACATGCAGCGTCATGTTACCTGTACCTCCAACTTCGAGAGAATCGATCCATTTCCTCCCAGCTTTGGATTATTTGCGATGCAAGAAAGTTTATAGTTCCTCCAATTAAAACTATATAAGGCACTCGTTGAATGTTTCCTTTGAATTTATTGTCTATAAAAGGAGAGATAAGAATTGAATGGTACTCCAGAGCTCTTTTGCATCTCAACCATGGTTAAAACCTAATTCGACATTCTCAATTTAAATGCCTCTCGATTTTCCATTGCATCTTTTTATATCTCCATCATTTTTGTCATACACTCTTTCACGCATTTGTCTTTCATTGACTTGACCCGCGTTTGTGTTTTATAGATTTGACCAAGAACGAGTTGCTCACAAAAGACCTCCAGTCATTCTTCAATGGAAAATCTTTTCATAGTTAAATACAAATTCAAAAATTCAATTTGTAACAGTCGATAATTGGATTTAATTTGAATGATTACCAAGAATGATTGTTATTCTTTTTAGAATATTCTTTTTATAATTTAAAAACAAAAATGATTTTGAGATTATTGATTTAGTTTAATAAATTATTATTTAAAAATAAATTTTAAATTTATTAAACATAAATAAATTTATTTATTAAAATTTAATATGACCGAGATAGTATCATGAGGGAAATATAGTATATTCAGTTTACATGCCCATCTATCACCATTGAATTGGTTGTTAGCTTGTTGTGTTAGTAACAATCCATTGAATTGGTTTTGAACAAAACGGGAGGCTCCACCTTTATTGTTATTGACATGGTTATGCTTTTTTCCGTTTCACATATTCATTTGGACTTTTTATTGCATGATTGCAGTACATGGTTAAGTTAAATAAAATTTTAAGCTTCACTTATTTTGACTTATTTTTTTCTATTTCAAACTTGATTTCTTCCATTTATTGAGTTTTCTTTGCTTAATATTCTATCTGAAATTTCATTGCTCCACACTGCCCGATATTCCAAATTTTATTGAAATTTCTTTGCCTAAGTTTGCGATTGGGATCTTCGTTCATAAGCTTGATTTCTTCCATTTATTGAAATTTCTTTGCCTAAGGTCAATCATAACTAATTTTCATCTTGCAAATCCGAGGAGATAATACCAATCCATTTGGAAGATGTTGGAATTCTAGGAGAGGAGTGGAGTGAGAAATATAATAGATAGTTGGAGGAGAAGAAAGATTAGTGAGAAAAAAATTCTAGAGACAACAATCAAATTTCTCAGTTCATTAAATATGTTTTCAAAGCATATCGTGAATTCAACCTGGTGCAGAGGGAATTCTATAGAAAAGAACAATGTCTATTGATCCTGGCGCTAGACATAACAAAAGTCAAGAAATATTTATGTGTATGGAAGATGGAGTAATAACATGCTAACCTGCAATTGAGGAAGTTCCCTCTAAAATTGCCACCATTCCTTCATCGGTTCTAAAATAAATCGATTCCAACTTCAAATAATTGAAGGACATATGCCACGGGGCTTTTTAAGCAATTGCTTGGGAGGTCAAGAGTTTTATTAAGATATGGAAACATATACAAAACATAGCATAGGACTTCCACCTCCTTTCTTTTGGAACGGAGAATAAATTATTTCCTCAAGTACACGTGTTCAAAGAATTAGAGGGACCCTCAACAAGAAAGGTGTAAGAGATCTCCTTGACATTAATGAATCAACTATTTATGGGTCGATTGAGGCTGGCACATAACTTTAATTAATACCACATTGCATAAGACGGTAATCAACAGAATCACATTGTATAGAGATGTTCAATTGCATACGTTTTCTCATAAGGAAACAAACATGAGAGGTCATTTTATAGAGGTAAATTTTGAACAACCCAAATGGGAAGGATAATGGTCAAGTGGAATGTTAAGTTAGTCAAAGGAAGTTGAATCTTTTTAGAGGAAAAATGATGAATTTATAGGGATAACAAATAGGTAAGGAGGGGAAATGAATAGTCATTTAGGTATCTCAAGTTCATATATTGACCCATTCTTTTTTTTTTATATAAATGAGAAAAGTTCATATATTTACTCATTCTTTTTTTTTATAAATTAGAAGGATCCAAATTGTAAGGGTTTTTTTGCTTATGCATTTTATAGACTTTTCTATGAAGTGTTAATAAATGAGAAACCATTGTTGGCCAATATATTTGGAGAGAAAATCATGTTATGAAATGTGTAGTTTTATAGTGAACAATGTTTTCACTAATAAGTGTTGGTTGTGAAGCTTGATTATCTTCTTAATTCAAAGGTTTTGCTTTAGCTATGTTTGGATCTCATTTCCTGGTGTTGGGTGTGGGGGGGATTTCCCCCACATGTGTCACTCAGGGGAGGTGACAACGACAATTCATTGGAGACCCCCCCTAGCCGGGTTAGGAAAATTGCCTTGTAAAATATTGTAATTTTGTAGTCAATATGAACCATTCATCATTAGGTTGCAGATCTTATGGTAAAAGTTATGTTAGGATTTTTCTTCCTAGAAGGAAACTCTCTTTTATCTATGAGGGAATCGTATTGCAACGATGTAGTAGTTTTTGGTTGAAACTATATTGTGACTGAGAGAGGTGATTGTGAGAGAAAAAGACGAATTTACAACAAGTCTGTTGTAGGTTGTATCCAATCATTTGATGGATAGTAATAAAGGGAGGACCAACAATTTCTTTGGTGGATATAACCAATTTTGGGTGAACCACATATATTTGTGTCTTTATTGTATTATGTATCTTTTGTGTTTTATTTCCACTTTTTTTTTATATTATTGCTTTGGGATCGTGTTTTCTACTAATATGTGATTTGTTTATTTAATTTATCTTACACATTTCTTGTTTATTTTATTTTTTTTGTTTGTTCGTTTGTCATTGACTTGTGGGACTAACCTGTGGCTGAGAAACCATGACTCAGGGGCATCTAAGCTGTCAAAATCACCTGGGGATCGCACCCGACCTGAGCCACACAAACCCTTATCATGGATGGATTTTTTGTCCCCACACGTTTCGAATTGGTGACTTTAACATCACGGAGTGCCTTAACAACACACTCCATCACCGATTGTCCTACACCTCGGGGACTAAAATTTGAAGGACATGGGGGTGAGATTTGATCCACTTGTGTGTGCACAGGTCACGTATCATTTAATATAACATCTCTGGGTGCAACCACACGTTCAACCACTACCTCCAGGTGCCCCCATGGCTTCAGATTAGGCCCTCATGAGAATTGAACCCTGCCCAACGATGAAAAACTCCTCGCTTTCCACCATTGAATCCAACCCCTTTGGGCCACATTTCTTGTTTATATCCTTAATCATGGTATTGTAATAAATTGATTGTTACCTTAGTTTTTTGTAATACTACTCGTTGTTTAGATTATCACTTTTATTTACTTAAATATTTTTTTGTAAAGTTTGAAGGTAGTAAGATGTTTGGTGCTATGTTTATTACATTAGTTTTGTTAGTCAGCTCAAGCATCACTTTGCATTTTGCACATTAGATTAGTTGCATTTTATTTTTTCATTAAAACATTACATAAATAGTGAACTAGACCGTAATTTAATAAATTTAGAAGAAAATTATCTAAAGGTGGCTATGTTCCAAATAATGTAAGGTATAATTGGAAAATTTCATTGGTTACAATCCCTATTGATTGAAAAGGTCATGTATGCATATCAACAATTTTGTTGCTAAGAGGAGGGCCGACATTGTATTTCTGACATTAATAATCTGCATAGTTATTTATCACATAGCCTTTTCAGTGTGGATTCTAATCCTGAGATCAATTTTAAAGATACAAACATTGATATCAAAAATACTAATCTTGGAAAAATCAACCTATTGTATGCTAAGATAATAATTAATGGGAGTATAAATATTATAATTTATATTAATACGTGGATAGGTGGCTAGAATTTGGGCATATCCCCTTGAAAGAGGGACGTCACCAATGAAAGCATAATCCTTTCACAATAATACTTTTAATGGTTTGTTTTATTCCCGAGAAAGACCCTTGTTTTAAAGGGGCTTTTATATTAGGTTAAATATTACAATTTTTATGGTTTAGTTTTGATATATAGTTCCATAATAAAGTATAATGTTATTTCTACCCTATACCTAAAATTCAACTACTAATTAAAAAATCAAACAATTATGACTATTGAGTTTTTAATTTTCTCCAATATTTTAGAATCATTAAAGAAAAATAATCTTATTAAGATTTTTTGGTACCACATTTCTTAAGAGCCATGTTGACATTTGAATTTGTTAAGACCAAAACCACAACTGCATAGGATATAATTCCCCTATGATTTTATAGAGGTGGTACTTCTCCTTAATTTTTTTAAAAGATTTTCTTTAAATATCAATGTAATAATATATGATTATGGTTAAAGAAAAATTCAAATATTTATTGCTCAATAAAATAAAATAAAAATGGAAATATATATATATATGATGATGATGATGATGATTAACGTCCACTAAGACCTAATTGGTCTATCAGACCTTAAGAGGGTAAGTGATTACTTGTGATTCTTTAGAATTTTGTTTCTGTGCTCGAAAAGCATTAAGAGAATCTTTCCAAGATCACCATACTTTTGTTGAGTTAAGAGGTTAGGAAGGTCGGTAGTGTGATCAATATTTTGAAAATGAGATCTAATATGGGTATAGGCTAGACAATCTAAGAGAAATTGCTTTTCATCTTCAACCTTCTTAGTGTCACAAAGGTGACACACTCTTTCATCCCTTGGTGTTTTAGGAATTGACCAACGCCCTAGTTTCACTATGGAGCTAGTGAGAATTTGTTCTTATCTTAGCAATGTTTAATTTTTTCTTTACACTTGGCAAAACATATAGATAATTTTGAACTTCTAGATTAGGGTTGATTACATCTTTATAATACCTTTATTTTCTTTTTTCCTCTAACTTTTTATCACACCACATTTTTTCCTTAAATTTTGATTTGACTTTTTTTTTAATAGTATCTTTATTTTGCAAAATGGTTTCTTCCATTATTCCTCAATAGTTTAGCCAAGATTGGGCGTCTTTATGCCATCCTCGCTTGAGTCGAT
>ML777686.1:799828-824778 GCA_009831015.1 Picea engelmannii | reverse complement strand
TATATATATATATATATATATATATATATATATATATATATATATATAAGATGAGGAAGAATATGTGAATTTGGAATATACCATGAATAGGAAGATCACGATAGAAGACAAAGGGAGGTTATCAGAATTTGGTTATATTCTTCTAAGGAAATAATAAATACAACTAGATGAATTCTGAAAAGGAAAGAAAGGATGTGATCAATATGGAATCACTGTGATGGAATATCCCTCCATTTACTTTTTGATGCACCTTTTGTATCCTTGTTTGTTGGGGTTACATGACCAATTAGTAATATTAATTGAATCCTTGTTTAACAAATCCTCAATATGTTTCCTTAGAGGAGCAATGGTCAACTCTTTCTTGACTTTGATATTAAATAATCCATTTTCACTTTCTTTAAAGTTGATTGATAAATTTTGCAATGTGATATCAATATCTTCATTCCTATTTGTATATTCCACGATCCAACTATCAATATCATCATTAGTGTATTCCATGATACTGTAAAATTTCTCTTCCAATAATATTTTCAAAGTCTCAACATGTTCCTCAATTTTTTGTCTAGTCAAGAGCATTGAATTTGATATGAAATTTGGATTTTATACATCAATAATAGTGACTACAATATCTAACCCAATCAATTTTGAATATGCCTCTGTATTTTTGTGTGTTAATTCATTAAGTTCACTTAATATTCCTCTTAATATATTAATTCTTTGAATCCAATATGTTTTTGATTGCTTTATGCGACTTTGATATCTAACCCAATCAATTTTGAATATGCCTCTGTATTTTTGTGTGTTAATTCATTAAGTTCACTTAATATTCCTCTTAATATATTAATTCTTTGAATCCAATATGTTTTTGATTGCTTTATGCGACTTTGAGAAGGAAAATATTATTGTTTTCTTCTTTGTTTTGTCATTACCAAAACCTTTGCAGGGAACATGGAAACTCCATATTTGAGAAATCCTTCATTATTTTCTATGTTTGCATTCAAATATCTCTTGGTATTTTGTATCCTAAAACCGAGAGAGGAGTAACATTTTTCTAAATCCAATCTATCTAAAATGAGTAAAATTCCTTAATTTATGTTTTCTTCAACAAAATGTTGGGTAGTATAATTGAGACTCCTTTCAATCTGAACCTTAACTTTGGGGTTATTTTAAATAATTCACGAGGTTGGACCATGGAAACAAGGGTGGATACTATAGATGGAGGCATCAACGTCGCTTTCAATTCTTTTCTCTTTCTTAAGCTTGGAATTTTCTTCTTCCATATCAATTAAGGAAACATATAATGCATATATGGCAACTTTGTGGATTGAAAATAATTTAGGTGGGAGTATGTCCTTGATATCAATTGTGGAACAATATTTTCCCTTTTTATTCTTTGAAGTTGTAATATACCTACCAAATCTACCAACAACAAAAAAAAATCTACTTATAAACAAAGGACGAAAAGGTTCATTTAACATTAAGAACTTATAATGCACAAAAGGTATTAACATCACCATTACAAATTTTCTTTATGTCTCCTCGTTCTTACGATTTTATCTACAGTTTTCCATTTATTTGAATTCTTATGAATCCAAGATATAAACGCAAGGTCCTTTCCTTTGTCTCAAGGTTACCGGTCTTAAATTCGAGGAAAACATGTAATAATATTCATATGTAATATTATAGATATGTAATAATGTTCACATCTAATAATCTACATTAAAGTAATACTATTGACATATATCGTGAAACATATCTTAAGGCCCAAGGTTTAAACATATTAAAACAACTTGAATAATCCTAGAGCCATTACACTAAGATTATTGACATATATCGTGAACATATGCTAAGTCCAAGGTTTAAACTTATTAAATCAATTCGAATAATCCTAAACTATTTAAATGTTTATCCCTTAAGGTTTACTTACCCCAGTGTTAAAGTTTTAAAGGTAAATATAAGCTTCAGGCTTAAGATGCGACATCTCCTCCATCAGGCGTTGGGTTTTTGGAGGTGTTTTTGGTCGTTAGGGTGATATTTTTCCACTACCATTTCATTCTGCGATGTGGAGAGGCCTCGACCCTCCCTGGTTTCACCTTAGTGAGATAAGCGATACAAAAACCATACTCAGATTGAGTGACCGTCACTCCCTTGTCCCCTATTTTCATTTTACATTCACTCATTCCTCTCTCATAGCTTCGTAAGATGTCCTCCTCTCCATTCTGGTTAAACAGTCGAGAGTTCTCTGGTGACTAATTCTACCCGTGTCCATGAGGAATCTCGAAATTGGGCTCATTTGTTCATCCGAGTCTTCTCGTGAGGTAAGGATAACAACCCCGTGTCACTGTCAACTCTTAGTGCATATCCCATCTCCTTGATACAATTTAATTTGTCAGAAATTTAGGATATGATAATTATAACCTACGACTTCAAGGACATGATATTCTGGATATGACTTCAATTCATTAAAAAGACTTAACCCTCTGGTTGTAGCAGGATTGTTACACATATTTGTTTTTGGGTTATCATTTAACGGATTGTATTCACATTTTTTTACTATGGAATTTCTTTAAGGTTTTACTTCGGGTATTATTCGATTTTTCTTCTTATTATGTTCCCATATCCAGGGTTTCCTTCCATTATAGGTTGTCCAAGAGGGTCGAATCATGACTTGACCCACGCATTAACCATAACCTATTTTACCATGGTCTGGACAGAGTGATATATATATATATATATATATATATATATATATATATTATATGTTGTCCCAAAAGCTTATACAAAGGTCGCCTCTGTCCAACTATTCTCTGTACAATTTTTTTTTTTCAAAGGGAATAATCCTTTAAGCTAGGCTTTCTACCCAGGTTTACCTTCTGGTGAACAAGGAAGGTCCTTCAATCTATAACGAAGCCTTCACGACCTGTACAAAGGTATTTCAAGTCTCCTTTATGTTTGGACTCTCCATTCAATTTTAATATGGATAAAAGTAATCAGTTGGAATAAAATTTATATAGAGGGCCATACTTAACAAGTCTATTTATTACACTGGAAGGTATATAACAATTTTGGGACTGCCCTCCGAATTTATTACACTGGAAGGTATATAACAATTTTTGGGACTGCCCTTCGTAGGACTATGGCAATTATTCCAATCACTTATTAAAATACACGGATGCTGTACAACATTGTCACTCAATTGAAGATTCAACGATTAATCTCTTAAAGTTTACAAGGAACAATTCTTTATCCGTTAGCATTATGTATTAATAATTTGTTTGATATGCTATTCTTTCATGGTTTAATAATCAGTATATTATCGCTGCACATTCACAGTTTAATAATTCATAATTTATTGTTGTTTTGTTTCTATTAAATATACAAATTGTTTGGCAATTTGTTATTTTATATGGATCCAATTTTAATGATGGGCCTCTTGTATGCGAGGACCCATTGGGCTTGATAAACCACACTCTCGCTTCCTCTCGAGATGATTAGCGACTGTGCCTATTCACACATGGCAAGGCCATACTCGTAGGTATAAGTGGGCCTTCTCACTTTAATAAAAATATTATTTTTCTTTATACGAACTTGGTAAAATTATATACACTTACTCATTAATTATCATATGGACTAATAAAATATTATACATTTATCTACAGGTTATAATACTCGCAACTCAGAACGAGTCAAATAGGAACGTGAAAGGTAATCGAGCTCCTTTCCTCAACTTCCAAGGAAGAGATCACAAAAAATTGTCTTCTTTGTAATTTATACCAGGAAGATTAACATAGAAGAAAATCTAACATTGACCATATAATCTATAGCTCAGAAACATTTGTTGTAGTTTATTAAAGCATTATGGAACTTTATTTTACCTCGGAACAACTCGTTGAATTGTAACACGACATCATATTTTTAATGTGATTCTTTCCACATTTTGATAATTTCTTATTCATCTCATGGTTGTTTTTGAAATTATACTTGTACAATAAAACATATATGTAAACATTTGGAAAACACACACATATATATAATTTATATATCATACAAATATTAAGTCACACAACAACCTTTATATGGATATCCTATTCAGATCTTTCTATCTTTCTCATAATGATCAACATATTATAGTACATTCCTATGTAAGTTCTCATACTATAATTATGATGACATACTTATATAATCAACAACAAAGTAAGATTCTATAACTCTCATTGCTACTTTAATATTCCTAATATACAATAGCAAACACACATTCTAATATTTCCAAGAAAAGAATAACATGACAGTAAATATAAATAAATGGAACCTAGGAAACAAAAGGAACAACAAAGTTCCACCTAGCCGTAGACAAGATCAACCTAATTTACCTGATCGAGACAACCCCAAGCCTGATCATGAATTCATAAGGACAAAAAGAGAATCCTTCCTATCATCAAGCCTTTGTATTTCTGTAGTTGCCTAACACCTCAGTGCTCACAAAGAAACTCTTGATTTCTCTTTTTTTGGAAAAACAACTATTCCAGAGATTCTTCCTCACTTCCACAAGCTAAGAAGTGTCTCGCCTCCTCACACATGTGTATTTATCAATTTTCCTAGGTCTTAGTCTTTTTCCCAAAGCTCTTTTTCCTCAGAAATTTTCACAGCCTAGAAATCTGTGATCCCTGATTTTCAGAGTGTGTCAATCATCCAAATTGACTTCCCACACATTTCCTTTCATGCCCAGGGTTCGATTCATCTTGTTCCCCACTCATGGATTCATAATCATCTCTTTTTAACTTGGATGTTCCATCCGTTCCCTCCTTTATTAATTAAATACAAATTTTGTCTCTTACATCTGTCCAGTAAATCACGACACTTGGAAAGTCATTGTCTTGCACAAGAATTAAATTAATAACATTCAAATTTTCCTACAAATCCTAATTTCGAATTTTCCAATTAAGGAATTTTATTAACATGCCAAATACTTTATTTGAGGGGTATTATAGAAGTTCTTTCCAAAATTAATTTCTTGGAAGAATTGTCAAACAATGCAATATGTAGAGGCAAAGTTTCTTCATCTGATAAAACTTCATCCTCGATGTCAAGTTCAGTAGCAAGTTGTGTTTTCTCTTGTAATCTCTCTTCTTCATCATGAAACTAGATATTCTTGATATAAATATACAAACCATGTCTTCAAGAGAAATGTGATTTTTAAGTATGTGTTGCTCTTCCTGCTCTTGTTGAGAGACGTTTCTTTTTATTTTTACTTTCAACTTATCAGGGTTTTCCAATTTTCCTTGAGGATGGTTTTTCTCACAACCGTCATCTGAATTATCACTCAAGGATTTCCTTTGTTGAGACACTACAGATTGAGAATTTACCTTGGGAAAGACATTTCTATGAGAAACAACATGACATTGGGCACTTATTTCACCCGAGGGTTTTCCTCTTTGCTTGTAATGCTTTTCTCTACTTATAATAGTTTCTATATCACCATATTTTTTCTCAATATTATGAATAAGAAGGTCGTGGATATCACATTCTTTTTCTCCAAATATAAGGGTATTAGTCGATGCATGACTAATTCCATATTCTACCATATGATTGAAAAATATGCAATTAGGATCAAATATTTTAATCTCTTCAACAAATCTTAGATTGTATTAGTCGAGATAGGAATCAAATTCATCAATTTTAGCAATTCCCCTCAACAAAATGTCACCATCTTTCCAGGGAAAAGGGATGAATTGTTTCTTCCTTTTTTCATAGAAAGTATGCAACCAAGACTTGTAGTGTCTTTCTACTTCTATAAAAAACAATTTACATAGAACTTAATAGGGGAGAAAAATGGATTTTCCATGAGAACAAAAAATTCTAATAATATTACAATCATCCATTTTTTCCAAAATCCCCTTTCTATCTAGAAAATAAAATTCTTCCAATGGAAATCTAGAGGCATTCTCTTCGAAAAGAAGTTTCTCAAATGCATAAACAAAATCATTATAAAATTCATAGAAATAATGAATAACATTTTGTCTCTATAGGGTCTTCTACCACATGGTCACTCGGTCAACCTTATAATTTACCCTTTTTCCAATTATTCTCAAGCCTTTGAAAATGTGACAATATGTGATGGAAAATATAAAAGATGAATCCATGTAGAACTTCTTTTCATTCTTGAAATTTACTAGTTGTGCAAAGGCTTCATTAGATATCATTTTTTCCCAATCAAAGATAACATTTTCATGGAATGTGAGATGTAAAATATATAGGGCCAAATGGTGAATAGACGTCGTAGGATCTTGACTAATGATTCTAGTAAAAATCCATGCAATTTATCGATATGGGTATTTTAAGGAACTAACTTGAATTTTGGATAAATCATGCAGAATTATTGCATGATATTGTAAATATTTCCTCCCTTGAGAAAATTTATAGCTTCGTCTCCTTTGTATGTGAGATTCGGCTTTGGTAATTTAAATATTTTTTTGAAAACTATTGGGGCCAAAGAGATAGGGGAACAATTCTATACAAAAATTTCTGCAGACCAAGTGACTATCTATTTTCAATCAAAACATTCAGGCACACACCCAACAAGAGCTATTCTTGACATCAAGATTTTTTTGTTGCCTCTGTTTGGCAATGTTACATAATTCCAATAGGACCTCGACCAATGATAGTTGTGATCTTCTTGGGAGAAAAAATTTCAAAGTATCTCCGTAGAATTGTTTCTTTCTCTTGGCCATCTTAACCAGGTTGGAAAACTTCTCTACAACACTATTTTAGAATATTGATACAATCTTTCTTGATAATATTAATTATGTTATCTTTTATATGCAATCATTAATATGAACTAAATGAGATTTCCTTGAGAAATATGCCATTAATAACAACATTTTTTGAAATTCAATTAGCACTTGAGTCTGTAGAATTATCATTAAATATATCTCGACATGTGTGAAAGAGTAGGGACACATCATGGTGAGGGGTCGTGCATGGAATAAGTGTTTATATGAGTCTATGAGTCCGCTAACCCATGAACCCTCCATGAGTCATAAAATGGCTAAGTGTCAATATTTTTCGATCGGACTCACAAGGATGGATTACCAGAGAAAAAATGCACACGAGTCCACGATAAAAGAGACAAAAAGAAACTAATTGTCGACATCATACTTGTGAAAGATGAAATGATGCACCCATGAGTCCACCAACTCATGAATCGACCAAGATATGGAAAAACGACGAAGTATGGTACAATATGTATATCATGTGAAATAAAGGTGCATTTTAGATAACACAAATCATATGGGACTACAACAAACTAATAAATTTTCTAAGTATAGGAAAAGTGAGAAAAATAAGCATGTAGGGATCAACAACTCGCTCTGACTGTGGGATTGTAACTCCTTGCAAGTCACCAAGAATCCAAAATCTGAAGTCTATATGCATTCTCCTTTGGGAAATGGAGTGATAAATATGGGAATATAAAGAACAAGGAAAAAAATGTGTACAACCAGGAAGAACTTTGATCAAGCAAAAAAACTTTTAATATGTTTCCCATTGACTCGAAACATTAGTGTTGTCCCTTTCGTATATTTTAACATATAAGAATTATAGCCCAATATTTTTTTGATGATATAAGGCCCAATCGATAATGCCTCAAAATTTGTATTCATAGAGGGTTTCTCTTTGGATTTATTCCATAGTAGTACTAATTCTTGTTTTGGAAAAAATTTCACTATTGCACTTTGATCAAAATATTTTTTGACGCTTTTTTGCCTTTAATTTATTTGCTCCTCTAGTATGATGAGGTAATTGAACCTTTTATGTAGTGGTGATACATCTTCTAAATTATCATTTTTTATAGCATATGTTAAAGCATTGTTTTTCCAAATTGATTGTCATTCTTGTCTCTTTTCCATAAACTAGATTATATGGAGATGTCCTAGTGTTGTCCTTTGGTGTTAATCTGATTTCCCATAATGCATCTATTAATTTTAAATGTCAATTCTTCTGATTGTGATCAATAGACATTTTGAGGATTTGAGCTAAAGTTGTTTTTGTTGACTCAGCCAAGCCATTTCCTTGAGGATAATGATTAGATGATTGTGCCATCAAAATAACAAATTCTCCATAGAACTTTATAAATTTTGATCCAATAAAAATTTATCCATTTTTTGTCATAATATTCTCTGGAATTTCAAATATCGCTAGAATATTATCCTTAAGGAATTTATAATTTCTTGTGAGTCTTCCCTCTTTAATGCTACTACTTCTTTCCATTTTGTGAAGTAATTTGTAGCAGTGAGAATATATAAATTGTATTTACTTGATTTTGAGTTTATTGGTCCAACAACATCAAGTCCCCATTGTGAAAAAAGTTCTTCTATTGATATAGGTTGTAACTGTAGAACCTAACTATTTTTCAGGACTCAAAAATAAATAAATATTTTCTAAAATCTCCTACTGAAATGACTGAATTTAGTTTATAATTTCTTTCATTATTTTCTTATACCAGGAATAAACAACATCATATTGATGATAAAAGCATAATGACAGTAGTAACAACAACATAATAACAACATGATAACAAGATATTAATGATAACATCGTAACAACAACAACATAAGGATGACATACCAACGGGTAAAATACATACCTCCACCTACATATTTGGTTGATTCAGCCCCTGGTTCAATTGTTCTTTTGGTTTCCCAAAATTCCCAACTGAATATTAACCTCCCAGCCAACTACGAACAACCTCTCCGTCTCCCTAGCTCCAAGAATCCTTGCGGTTTCCTCGCCCCTCAGCCCAAAGTTCCAAGCAACAACAGTGCCATGTGAGAGTTCCCAAAACAATTGTTCTTCCAATTTTCTCCCCTTCTCCATCTTTCGGAATTTCTCAAACCAAATTCACTCCCCCCTCTTCCAAGTCCTCGCCTTCTTCCTTATCCTCCTCTCTCAAATCCCCCTCATTAATTCCCCAAAAACCTTATCCCCCCTGTTAGCGACAATTTTTGTCTTAGGCATAAAGGTACCTAGGTCTGCAGTTAGCATGGGAAGCGCTCTAGCGCAACACAAGAGAATCCCTTTTCCAGTTGTAAGTCAAGCGAGCGGGAGAAGTGTTGGTTGTCAGCCGTCAAGATTCAAATGCAAAGCGAATCGATGGTCATCGGGTTTTCGGGGCTGTCAAGTTGCCCGGGATTTAGCACGAAGGGTAGTGCCCATAGTTCAAGGCAAATCTGGGTCATCTGATCTGATTGGGATAGGTGGCGGCCAGCCGGCGTATCGGGGATCGGTGTTTTAGGATACAAGGAGCCTCCCATTATTTACAGCTGAAATCACTGAAACATCCGAAGCATCTTTGGAGCCGAGGCCACGGTCCTAGCACCAGGTCACATCAAGTGAGCGTGTAAACGGGGGTAGCCCCCTTCATAATAGAAAGTGAAACCCTAGTTTCACAAAGTACCAGAAAACTAGAAAACCAGAGTACCAGAAGTACCAGAAGTACCAGAGTACCAGAAGTACCAGAAAACTAGATGACGTGCACTAGAGTGCAATGCCTATTTATGTTACGATAACATGCCTATGTTCATGAATACTATATGGGCCATTCATCTGAAGGATGTGTGGTGCACATCCACATCACGTCGGTATTCGGGAGTTCAAGGGGTAAGCGCACCTCGTTATTTCACCTCTCGAAACCTCGAATCCCGAAACGCCGAAAGCGTCGAGAATTAGGCCCATGGTTTTGGCATCTGGTCACAGAGGAGAAGGCCTAAAGGAGAGGCGCTAATGTTTATCATCTGACGAGACAGACCCCAAAGCACCGAGAGTGATCTTAGCCATTCATCTTGGATGAACATGTGGTGTGCGATTAGGTTCTCCGCCTTTTCACCCATCGCAATTTCAAAACGTAAGGAACAACTCTCTCATATCCCTGAAGTGCGAAGCGTCAAAGATGTCTCAGACCCAGGCCCGCAGTATTGCCGAATCAGTTCAGAACCATCGGATCAGTGGGGGGACGTGTGGTGACCATTAGGTTCTCCCGGCATTTCGCCCATCACGATTTCGAAGAAAGAAGACTTTCGCCTTCCTATCCACGAACCCTAAAGCGCCGAAAGAACTATGGAAAATAGGCATAAGGTCATGGCATGTGGTCACTCGAGAAAGGTAGAAAGGGTCATATGAAGGGGAGGCTAAAAGTGTCGAATTAAGTTTCAGAATGGGGGCACTGTGTTCTCCAGACGCCGATTCGACATGATCTAAATCCTGGTACCTGCTGGGAATGAATGAAGAAGAGAGAGGGTGGTTGAAACCTCGCCTCACTCATTAATTGAAAAGTATGGATGTTCCGGCTGAAATTCTACCGAAGAAGGTCCTCTGTACTGGTTCTTCTCATCAAAGCCACGCTGAGTCCTCGACTCGCCAGGGAAGCCTTCACACGCTAATTCAACATTTAAAGGCTCAACTACCCCCTGGTGCGAGCCATGCAGAATTAAGGTGGCGTATGACAGGGGAGTGCAGGCCAGATTTGATTGAAGAGACTCCTCGTCCTGAAATTCCTGTGGGCCTCTGTTGGGCAAATGTTTAGGAATATATATACTTAATTTTGATATCTTTCAAGCATGGATGGTAGAGCGAATCTCCCGATTGTAATGTTTTAACAGACACTCTAGTTCTCTAGTTATGCATCTGTATGTAAGATCTCTTGTTTTATGCAAGACAATTTCCCTATTCCATCTAGTTTTCATCTCATACTAAGGGAGTTCATGATTGACTGATTCACATGAATTATTGCAGTTGTGTTATGATAAAGGTTTTATCATGGCACTATTGTATTCTCTCGTTTTCTACGTTTGAAAGTAAGAAGACCTCGTGTTTAAATGTATTCTCCTATAGTCTTCTAGAAACCTAATGTTGACAACAGACCTTTGCATCTCTTTGATACAAGACTTCCCCCTACTCACCCTTACTACAACTCACTGTCTGGAGTACATCTAAGACCTCACTTGCCCATGCATGCCTGGCCTAGTTTCAGAGTTGAAACAATATCGTCTGATCTTACTTCCATTCGATCACCCCTTTCATACAAAAATCGTGACATAAACTGATGGGCATCGGGCTCTGCTCCTGCTGCAATCAAGGAGTGACTTCCGTCGCCAACATTTATGGCGTTGTTTCCAGGGATGAAGTTGAAAATCTTCCCTGGGATTGAACTACATTGAGCTTCTGATTCTAAAGGTGCATCAGACATCAGAGCCCTTGAAGATTTCTACTGTGCACCTGGCAACTCCATTGTGATGACTCCACTGTGGCGAACCTGCCATGTCAATTGTGGCTTTTAGAGGAAGACACATGTGGTCCCATCCATAGTTACCTCTAGCTACACCTGAGACTGATCGGGAGGTGGTCCTTGGAAAAGGAAAGGTCTCTGAAGGAGAAGCTTCCACCACCGAATTAGGTAATCCGTTATCTCCTTCTGTAAGAACTCCATTTTCTCCTCCTCAGTTTCCTAGAAGACAACTTTATGAAGTTTTCCGTTTCCTGAATTTCGAGAGTGTTCATGTTGAGGTTTCCTCCCCTAGTCTGGGATCGGAGGGAGAAACCCTTATCACTCTCCAATCCCCTGAAACTGTACCTTGGCATAGACCCAAGACCACTGAAGATTTCCCCACTCCTAGCTCTACCGCTCCTCCTTTTGTTACTGTTACCCCTTCTGGACAAAGAGAAGCATTCGTCGGCTTAATCTCGCTAGCCTTCTCCCTTAATCCCTTATTGTTTCCCACTCCCATCAAAAGCTCATCCCTAGCATCCCCTTTTCAGGCTCCTTCTCCTCCAAGTTCCCCTCCACGTAATATCCCTATGGCAGGAGCGAATCACCCTATGACCAGAATGGAGTCCATTATAGCCGCTAGGTATGCTCCCCTCGTGCTACCGTAGCCTCTCAATGCCCTCCTAGTAGATGGTTACCTCAAGCAGCTGCCCAAGTTTACAGGTGAGGGGGACATAACTAGAAGAACACCTAGAATCATTTTACCATTTCACAGATGATAATGTCATCATGCATGCAGACGTATGGATGATAATTTTTGTCCATAGCCTTCAAGGCGAAGCTAGAAAATGGTTCAAAGCCCTGCCTCCTGGATCTATTGATGGGATCAAAGATTTATATAATTCCTTTTTGAGATGGTGGGGAGATAAAAAAGAATTCATGTACTACATGACAGAGTTTGGGTCTTTGAAGACACAAGAAGGAGAGTCTATCTCTGACCTCTCCAAGAGATTTAATAAAATGTACAACAAAATCCCTACTGAGATAAAACCCTCCGAAGCTTCTGCAAAGATCACTTATGCTAGCGCCTTTGATCCCGATTTTTGCCTCCTGTTGAGGGAAAGAAGAGCCACTACTCTGGCCCATATGCAAGATGCAGTTGTGGAGGTAGAATCTAATATATTGGTTGTTGACCAACTTAGGAAAACTGTTGGTAGAAAAATATCCAGGCAGAGGCCTAAAGCTTCCTCATCCAGCTCCTCTCCCTTGCCCCTTGAGACAGATGAGACAACTAGAATACTAAAGTGTCTTTCTACTAGAATGGAAAGGTGGGAGTTAGAAGGGAAGCCCATGTACAGAAATCCCGAGAATGTTGATGGTAGAGGTTTCAGGAGACTTGATAACAATGGACCATGAGCCTTCCCAAGGGAACCAAAGGGGAAATACAGGGAAGATCAAAGGATCCAAACCCCTCTCCGAAATAACCTGGTTACTCATGAGGGAGGGGAGGAGATGGACGAGTTTGACCCCGAGATTCATTGTGTTGAAGAATCTCCTCCTTTTCCCCATTTGACTCAGTCTGCATATGAAAAATCCTTGATTAACATCCAAATCCATGAGTTAGGTAAGGGAGAAAGGGTCTGTCACACCTCTAACAGATACAATCTCAGGTCAAGAAAGAAAGAAGGAGACTTTGACAGCCAAGACCATCCCCTCATAGAAGATAGGCCTACTAAAGCTGCAACAACCACTACTAAAGAAAAGAAAACTCAGAGTGTTTTTCCAGCAGCCAAGGAGCCTGTCACTGAGGTAAGGGAAGCTCCTAAGCCTATCCCCTCCTTCAATTTTGAGCATGAGATTCAGAAGATTAGAATCCCTGTACCCCTATCTGAACTTGTTAAAAAAAAAGATTTCAAAAGGTCCCTCTCCAAGCTTCTACAATCTAAGCTCCCCCAGTATTCCATTGACTCAATAAATCTCCAATATGAAAAGACAACAGTTGTCCTAGGGCCCATGGTAGAAGATAGAGATGATGCATCCCCTCCCTTCTACACATCCCTGAATATACATGATAAATTACCGCATAACTGTCTCATGGATTCAGGGGATTCCCATAACCTTATGCCCAAAATAGTAATGGAAGAATTGGGACTAGAGGTGACAAAAACTTATCATGATTTGTACTCTTTTGATTCAAGAAGAGTGCAATGTCTAGGAGTCATCAAAGACTAAGTGGTTTCTTTGTTTCAGCTACCCATGAAGAGTGTGGTCATGGATATTGTGGTAGCTGACGTTCCCCCCAAATTTGGCATGATGTTGTCTAGATCTTGGATTAAAAATCTTGGGGGAACATTACATATGGATCTCACGTATGCCACCATTCCAGTCTTCGGAGGGGAACAAAGGAGGTTATATAGAGAAGATCAGTTGGCCTACATTGTTACGACGAAGCAAATCCCACCAATCACCCCATCTTTGCACTTGACATTGACTTGGGGTCTAGTTTATTGCAGCTCACTGATACTCCTGAATACCCTCTCCAAGATAGAAAGTAGCCCAGTCTTGATTATCCGATTCCCCCTCCAACCCCCTCCATGTGGAAGATTTTTTTTGATGGATCTTCTTCTAGTGAAGGCGCTGGCGCTGGGGTGGTTTTCATATCACCTTGTCAAGAGGCCATATCCCTGTCATACAAGATAGAATTCGAAACCTCCAACAATGTGACGGAGTATGAAGCTCTTGTTCTGGGTATGAGGGCCACAAAGGAAATGGGAATTAAAGAAATAGAAAAATTTGGAGATGCTGAGTTGATTATCCAGCAAGTCAGAAATGCTTATCATGCTAATAATCCCCGACTCAAGAATTACAAAAATGAGGTATGGGAACTGATGGACAATTTCTTCTTGGCCTTTAACATTTCTTTCATTTCAAGGGGGGAGAATACTTCAGCTATTTTTTTAGTTGTCTCATCTAGTTTGCTCAAAGTTCCTCTGTTGCCTATGGTCAAATATGATGTTGAAATAAGATATAGGCCCTCTGTACCGGATAACGTCAAGAATTGGAAGGTATTTGAAGATGACCTGGAAATCGAAAAATTTCTCCAATCTGTTGATGAATTTTCTGCGTTGCACATTGATTAGGATCCCGACCTGGAGGGTGACCCTCACCCTGAGGTTTTTTTAAATAAAATTGCTAATCACCAGATTATTTAGCTGCCTAGCAATCACATTCTGAGGGGACTAATCTTATTAGAAAGACTGTTCGATGGGAATGATGTGGCCATAAAAGGTAATGTTTCAAATCAAGATGCTAATACAACTGAAAGCAACATTGGCACACAGGAGGAGCCTAGGTTTGTACAATTATCAAGCAGTTTGACCAGAGAATAGAGGGCCAAATATACTGAGTTGTTGAGAGAGTTTGTTGATGTGTTTGCATGGTCATACGAGGACCTTAATACATATGACACATCCGTCATTGAACACAAGATCCCATTGAAGGAAGAAGCTAGGCCATTTAGGTAGAAGCTAAGACAGATAAATCCCATGTTGTTGCTTGTCATGGAGAAAGAAGTGAAGAAGTTGCTAGAGGCCCATATTATCATCCCCTTGAGATGTTCCGAATGGGTGGCCAATTTGGTTCTGGTGAGGAAGAAAAGTGGAGAAATTAGGCTTTGTGTCGATTTCAGGAACCTGAACAGGAGCTCAAAGAAAGACAATTACCCCCTACCTAAGATGGAGCACATACTGCAAAGGGTAATTGGTGCATCCAAGATATCCATGATCAAAGGGTTTTCTGGCTATAATTAGATATCGGTCATGCCTGAGGACAGGGAAAAGACAACCTTCACCACTCCTTGGGGCACATTCAAGTACGCCAAAATGCCTTTTGGACTTATGAATGCAGCAACAACATTTCAGCGAGCCATGGATATAGCCTTCATCAGGGAGAAATACCAGTTTGTAGTTATCTACCTAGATGACATCACAGTCTTCTCCAGGTCTGATAAAGAGCACAACCATCACTTAAGTAAAGTTTTCTTCAAGTGCCAGAGATTTGGTCTCTCCCTAAATCCCAATAAATCCTTATTTTCTATGATGGAGGGCAAGCTGTTATGCCATATAGTATCAGTGGAAGGAGTGAGGATTGATCCCAGCAGAGTGGAGGAAATTGAAACCCTTTCACTTCCCAGGTCTAAAAAAGAGGTCCAGGCATTTTTAGGAAAGATTAATTTCCTGAGGAGATTCATCTCAAATTTTGTTGAACTGGTAAAACACATCACGACCATGATCAGAAAGGGAAATGAAGTGAAATGGACCGTTGAACCCAGGGAATATTTTGTCCAAATAAAGAGGGCACTAACTAAGGCGCATGTGCTGATTAGTCCTGATTATTCCAAGCCTTTCCTAGTTTTTTCTTTTGCTTCCTTCGATACGATAGCAACAGTGTTATTGCAGAAAAATGAGGAAGGATGGGAGAAACCCATTGCCTTCTTTAGCAGGGCATTAAGAGATGTAGAGATCAGGTATGAAATTATGGAGAAGCAGGCCTATGCTTTAGTAAAAGCTCTCAAATCTTTCAGATTCTATGTCTTGCACTCAAAGGTAATCGCATACGTTCCTTCGGCTTCTGTGAAGGACATCCTTGTGTAGCCCGATATAGATGGGAGAAGAGGCAGATGGATCGCTAGAATCCTAGAATTTGACTTGGAAATAAAGCCCACCAAGTTAGTTAAGGGGCAAGGTTTAGCCAAGCTACTGGCTGAATCTAATTATGAAGCCTTGGGTGGTAGTTTCATCAATACCTGCTCAGGAATTCAACAAGCTGAGTTGCCCAGTCAACGCTCTCAGGAAGGCATATTGCTGGCAGAGTGTGCCTGGTATCATGACATTTTGTACTTTCTGCAGGAGTTGAAGCCCCTGGATGGAATGTGTAAAAGTAAGGCAAGAGATTTAAAGCTCAAGGCAATCAGATATTTCCTCATTGGGCAAGTCTTATACTGGAGAGACCCCCTAGGAGTGCTACTTAGATGTCTGAACCCACCAGAAGCCCACAAAGTTATGTTTGATTTCCATAGAGGCCTTTGTGGGGGGAATCATTTCTAGAAGACCATAGCTCACAAAATCCTCAGGGCTGGGTATTACTGGCCCACTTTATTCATTTATGTCAGCAGAGAAATCAGGGCCTGCATCAAATGCCAAAAGTTCTCAGGGAAATAGCAGCTTGGGCCACTACCACTGAAGCATGTGATAGCTTCAACACCTTTTCAATAGTGGGGGCTAGACTTTATCAAGGAAATTCATTCTCCCTCAAGTGGCCAGCACAGATGGATCCTGACTGCAACAGATTATTTCACCAAGTGGATAGAAGCTGCCCCCACTAGAAGTACATCCCACAAAGTAATTATCATCTTCCTGGAGGATATCATAGCCAGATTTGGTTGTCCCAGTAGGATCGTCACTGATAATGCTTCTTATTTCAAATATGAGCCTCTCATTGAGTTCTGTGGGCAGTTCCATATCTCTCTAATTCACTCCACCCCCTACTATCCCCAAGGCAATGGTTTAGCAGAGTCCTCCAATCAGGGCCTGATAAGGATCATCAAAAGACTACTGGAGGACAACAAAAGGGCCTGGGATTCAAAGTTCAAATTTTCTTTATGGGCTGATCGAATGACAACAAATAAATCCTTGGGAACCTCGCCTTTTCAGTTGGTTTACGGAGCAGAGGCGGTTTTTCCCACCCATCTCGCCTTACATGTGGTAATTTTCTTTCAATATTATGAAGGAGAGTCAGATCATATGATCAGAAGGATTCATTAGGTAGTAGAATTACAACAGATCAGGGAACAGGTGAGGGACACAACTCATAGTCATCAACAAAGGGTCAAACAGGCTTTTGACAGGAAGGTCAGGAAGAAGGAGTTTGAGATCGGGGATTTGGTACTTAAGTGGGATACACCCAGACAGGATAAGGTCAAACATAGCAAGTTTGATGCCCTCTGGATTGGCCCCTTCAAAATCTATGAGGTCTTCTCAAACAACACGTACCAGTTGCACATTCTGGAGGGAAAAGATGTTATCAACAACCCAGTAAATGGGCATTTTCTGAAGAAATGTTTTGTTTGAGCCTTAAACGGATCCTTTTTTTGTAAATATTGTCCTTTAGTTCTTTGTTCATTTTCTATTTGTATATTTTTGGCTTAGTAAATGAATCCATAGCCCAATAGCAAGGCACTGAAATTGCAGAATGCGTTCTTAGAGCATCACAGGGACAACTCTATCCCCCATGCAGCCTAATGTTAGCAACAATTTTTGTCTTGGGCACAAAGCTACCCAGGTCTACAGGTAGCATGGGAAGTGCCCGAGCGCAGCATGGGAGAATCCCTTTTCCAGTTGCAAGTTAAGCGAGCGGGCGAATTGTTGGTTGTCATCCGTCAAGATTCAACTACAAAATGAATCGATGGTCATTGGGTTTTCGGGGCTGTCAAGTTGCCCGGGATTTAGCATGAAGGGTAGCGCCCATAGTTCAAGGAAAATCTGGGTCATCTGATCCAATAGGGATAGGTGGCAACCAATCGACATATCGGGGATCGGTGTTTCAGGATACAAGGAGCCTCCCATTCTTTACAGCTGAAATCGCCGAAACGCCAGAAGCACCTTTGGAGCCATGCCCACGGTCCTAACACCAGGTCACATCAAGCCAGCGTGTAAACGTGGACAACCTCCTTCATAATAGCGAATAATATCTGGTCTATTCATCTGAAGTACGCGTGGTGCACATCTGCGTCACATCGACATTCGGGAGTTCAAGGGGTAAGCGCACCTTGTTATTTCACCTCTCGAAACCTCGAATCCCGAAACGCCGAAAGCGCCCAGAATTAGGCCCATGGTTTTGGCATCTGGTCACATAGGAGAAGGCCTAAAGGAGAGGCACTAATGTTTATCATTTGACGAGATGGGACCCAAAGAACCGAGAGTGATCTTAGTCGTTCATCTTAGATCAACACGTGGTGTGCGATTAGGTTCTCCACCTTTTCGCCCATCGCGATTTCAAAATGTAAGGAACAAATCTCTCATATCCCCGAAGCGCAAAGTGTCGAAGATGTCTCAGACCTGGGCCCGCAGTATTGTTGAATCAGTTCAAAACCATCGGATCAGTGGGGGAATGTGTGGCGATCGTTAGGTTCTCCCGACATTTAGCCGATCGCAATTTCAAAGAAAGAAGACTTTCTCCTTCCTATCCACGAACCCCGAAACACCGAAAGCACTCTGGAAAATAGGCATAAGGTCATGGTCTGTGGTCACTAGATAAAGTAGAAAGGGTTGTACGAAGGGGAGGCCAAAAGCACCGAATTAAGTTTCATAATGGGGGTTCTATGTTCTCCAGATGTTGATTCGACGTGATCTAAATCCCGGTACCTACTGGGAATGAATGAAGAAGAGAGAGGGTGGTTGAAACCTCGCCTCACTCATTAGTTGCAAAGTATGGATGTTCCGGCTGAAAGTCTACCCGAGAAGGTCCTCTGTACTGGTTCTTCTCATGGAAGCCACGCCAACTCCTCGACTCGCCAGGGAAGCCTACACACTCTAATTCAAAATTTAAAGGCTCAGCTACCCCCTAGCATGATCCATGCAGAATTAGGGTGGCGTATGACAGGGGAGTGCAGGCCATATTTGATTGAAGAGACTCCTCGTCCCGAAAGTCTCGTGGGCCTCTGTTGGGCAAATGTTTAGGAATATATATACTTAATTTTGATATCTTTCAAGCATGGATGGTAGAGTGAAGCTCCCGATTGTAATGTTTTAACAGGCACTCTAATTCTCTGGTTATGCATCTGTATGTAAGATCTCTTGT
Organism: Picea engelmannii; assembly: GCA_009831015.1. Classification (NCBI taxonomy): domain Eukaryota; kingdom Viridiplantae; phylum Streptophyta; class Pinopsida; order Pinales; family Pinaceae; genus Picea; species Picea engelmannii. The sequence goes on along the minus strand of ML777686.1, from coordinate 805,664 downwards.
TTTATGAAAAACAGTTTCCCTATTCCATCTAGTTTTCATCTCATACTGAGGGAGTTCATGATTGACTGATTCACATGAATTATTGCAGTTGTGTTATGATAAAAGTTTTATCGTGGCACTATTGTATTCTCTGGTTTTCTGCGTTTGAAAGTAAGAGGACCTCACGTTTAAATGCATTCTCCTACAGTCTGGTAGAAACCTGATGTTGACAACAGACCTTTGCATCTCTCTGATACAAGTCTTCCCCCTACTCACCCTTACTACAACTCACTGTCTGGATCACATCTAAGACCTCACTTGCCCATGCATGCCTGACCTAGTTTCGGAGTTGAAACAATATCATCTGAGCTTACTTCCATTCAATCACCCCTTTCAAACACAAATTGTGACATAAACTGATGGGCATTGGGCTCTGCTCCTGCTACAATCCAGGAGTGACTTTCGTCGCCAACACCCCCATTAATTCCCCAATAGCCTTATCCCCCTATTAATTACTTCACCCACCTTTTAATAATAAAATAATAAATGACTCATTTAATATATTTTAATAATTAATTAAATTTAAATTAAAAACTATGGTAAAAATTAATCAATTTGGGTTGTTACATACACCCACCCTTCAATAAATTTCATCATTAAGTTTGAGTAATTTACAATACAAGGGTAATGACTCATGATTCATACATCCCATCAAATAAACAACATCATAAATTTAAAACACTTATACATACTAGTGTACATGTGCAAGGCATGCATGTGTAGCTAGCACATGCATGACACACACATGCACTAATGACAATAATTATCACTCCTAAAGTAATGCTTGCATGTGTGCAATCCAATTATCAATACCATTCATTTCATACAAGATAGTAAACCATTTAAAATGTTCACACAATACATCAATTATAATAATTTAACACAAAAAACATTCACTTAGGTAATTGTAGTTCAGTTAAACAATTATAAATATACACATATACATATTTTTCAAAAAGAGGAAAACAATAAATTCTATTGTAAGGCGAAATCCCTAGAAACTCTCAACTACTTCTATTCATCCTACCTCCCTAACTTACTTCCATATTCCATCTCTATCCTTCCTCTGTTGTACTATCTTGGAGCGTCAACTATATTGACCTAACTCCAAATAGAATTCATAAGCGGAAGTGTCAACTCTCTTGACCAAGCTTCCCGAATAGGCAAATGACATTCATCATCGCATATCTAGGGTATCATTAGCTAACATCATCCTCCCATGACTCTAGGTTTTAGAGGATACACGGTGGGAAATGCCTCCACCCCTCCTAATAGAACTAGGGTCAACACCTACCATGGAACATACAGTAGCACTGTGTTGCTGGGAATTTTGTCATCGTATATTCAGTTTTCGGTAGTCTCACCACCTGAAAACCTACACTTTTCCACACATCATAGCAATTCATTTGAACTAATATAATTTCACATACAAGATTCATAGCATACTAATTCCTAGTCGATGTTCATGACATCAACCTTTTATCATGATTATTCTCCGACTATTTCATATCCTATTTACCTACATATTAGTATATAACACAAATCCATACATATCCATGCATTATCATCATGCAAATGCATTTATTCATAATCTCAATCTGGTATCCATGTACCAACAACTTCAAATGTCAAAATTTTCAAGTTAGAAATAGATTGTATAATTTCCATCATAATTCAATAACATTAAACATTCATAGGATTGACATTCACATAAGTTCATATGTCTTAAAACATCAAGTGTTTCATTAATAGTTTCACAGTGAATAGAAAATATATATGATTAGGCCCTAAGTAATTCTAGTTGTCTAAATCAAAATGTGGCATTACATACATCCAACCTTCGAGAAAACATATTCCCAAGGTGGTAAAAAAAGTGAGGGATGATATCATAGTAAGGTCTCATCATCATCCCAAGTAGAAGATCCTGGGCTATATTTGTCCCACCAGACCTTAACTTGGTCTACAAGACAATTCTTGAGTTTTCGGACCCTACGGTCAAATATGCCTAACAGTTTGACCATGAGGGTTCCTCCGTCTAATACTTGCAATTCCTTCCAATTCCTTTTATGATATTCATCAACAACATAATGAATTAGAATAGATACATGAAAAACATTATGAGTTTTATGAAAGTGGGGTGGTAGTATGAGATGATAGACAATGGGTCAAATCCTCTCCTGGATTTTGAATGGTCCTATAAATTGAGGCGACAACTTTGTATCCTTATCAAACTGAATGGTACTCTTATTAGGCCTGATACTAATGAAAAATTGATCTCCCACTTTATAACCTTGTTTAGTCCTATGTGCATCAACATAACTTTTATGCCTATCTTGTTCTTCCTTTAGTCATTATCTAATCAGAATCACCTGTTTCTTCATCTCTTGAATCAATTATAGCCCAACTGTCACTCGGTCTTCTAAACTTTCCCAAATTAGCGATGTCCTACATGGCCTTTCATACAAAGCTTCATAAGGTGGCATTCCAATGGAGCTATGAAAATTGTTATTGTAGAAGAAATCTACCAAAGGTAGGTACTTATTATAATGGGCTTTATTATCCATAACATACATCCTAAGAATGTCTCACATAACTTGATTTACTCTCTTTTTTTTCCCATCTATTTCGGGATGATATGTTTTGCTTAAGTTCAACTGAGTTTGCAACGTTGACTGCAAACTTGTCCAAAACCTAGAAGTGAATCAGGAGTCCCTATCTAAAATGATCTTCTTGGGTAACCCACCCAAATAGATGACCTCACTTATAAACATGCATGTCACATCAGTGACATCATAAGTGTCTCTAACCAGAATAAAATGAGCACCCTTGGTCAACTTATCAACTATCGCAAGAATTTCATTGTGTCTATGCGATGTGAGTGGAAACACCACAACAAAATCTATATAAATGACTTCCCACTTGGACATAGGAACATCATTTGGTTGTAGGAGACTTGTCGGGTGGTGGTGGTCACCCTTCACTTGTTGACACTCTAGGCACTTGGCGATGAAATGGACTACATCACGCTTCATGCCTACCCAGAATAAAATCTTCTTCATGTCTGCATACATTTTCTTCACAACTTGATGTGCACAATAAATTGCTCTATGGGATTCCTTGAGTATGATTCTTCAAATATACTCACTTTCGGGGATGTACATCCTTCCCTGATATCTTAACAATCCATCTGCTTTCAGGCGATATCCTTCATACTTTTGATCTACTTACCTCCCACTCTGGAGGGTTGAAGTAACCTTTAAATACCAACTATCTCCAAGAATTTTCCCCAACACACGCTCCCTCAGATTAAATATTAAGGGTACGAAAGAGAATACATGTGGTCTCCTGCTCAAAGCATATGCGACCACATTCTCCTTTCCCTTGATGTACGAAATTCCAAAATCGTACTCACTCATAAAATTAGTCCATTGCCTCTTCTTGGAAATAGGATCCCTTCGAGTGAAGAGATGCTTTAAGATTTCATGGTATGTTTTGAGCTCAAAATTTTGCCCCACTAGATAGTGTCTCCACAGTTTCAGAGCTAGCATTACAGTTGACAACTCTAAATCATGAGTAGAATAAAGCTCCTCATGTTGCTTCAACTTTCTTGACACATACACTATCACTCCTCCATCCTGAATTAGCACGACCCCCAATCCTTGCTTCGAGGCATCCATGTAGACTTAGAAGTCTTTTTCCATATCCGACACTCATAGAATTGGTGCACTAGTTAGTAACATATTAAGCTCGATGAATGCAATAACGCATTATTTTGTCCATTCATACCTAACCCTCGTGCATTGAAAAACGGTGATGGGTTTCTCTATTTTAGAGAACCCTTCCGCAAACCTTCGATAATAACCAGCTAGCCCCTTGAAGCTTCTCACCTCATGAGAATTTTTCAGCACCGGCCATTTCATAATGTCCCTTACCTTTTTTGGATCCACAGAGATTCCTTCACCGGAAATGATATGACCTAAATAGTGAATTTCTTTCTGGAATAAAGAACACTTCGACAACTTGTCATACAATTTCTTCTGTCTAAGGCATGACAACACCACTCGAAAGTGTTCCTCATGTTCTCTTTCATTCTTGGAATAGATGAGGATTTCATATAGAAATACCCATACAAAGCTGTCTATGTACTTTCATAATACACCATTCATGAGGCTCATGAATACTTCTAGCGCATTGATCAAACCAAAGGTACTACAAAGAACTTGTAATGCCCAAATCGAGTTATTGCCTTCCTTAATCCTTTACTTGTAATACCCTGATCACAAATCAATTTTTGATAACACTGTTGCTCCTTTCATCTTATCAAAGATTACCTATTTTTCACTGTAGCATGGTTCAATTCCCCGTAATCTATACACAGTCATCAGGAACCATCCTTCTTCTTGAAAAAAATTACTAGTGCACTGCAAGGTGAGACACTAGGCCTTATTATCCCTAAGTCAAGTAGTTCCTTCAACTTCATATGAAACTCACAAATTTTTGTTGTCGTCATCCTATACAGTGTGTTGCAAATTGGCTCCGCACCAGGTTTTAGATGAATGGTAAAATCAAGATACCTCTCAAGAGGTAACCCTAGTAACTCTTTTGGAAAAACATCATTAAACTCTGACAATACTAGATATTGATCCAAGGAGGCTCCTTTCCCTTCATTGACTACTTCCACTACATACAATCGACAACCTTGAATCATGCAACATTTAACCTTCATGGTCGAGATAAAGTGCAGAGACAATTTCCTGTAACATCTCGCTCTGGCGCACTTACCAAACTTATTCTTTGAGGACACTTGCTCGCAAGTGATCTAGATTTATATGATGATAAAACTTTTCTTTCATTATGATGCATTGAGTTATATGACAGGATGTTTTTACTACCTTGGTATAGACAGGTGCTGCTGACTCAGTTTCTTTGAGTGTGCAGGGTGTCGGACCTTGAGGATGCAGAGGCATCGGTGGAACTCCCTTGGACTCCAGATTGAGTCAGGGAGTGGGGTGCTTGAGTTGTTTCATTTACGGTGATCTTGTTTTGATTTGATGATATGCTATCGATTTTATGATGTGTTGTTGACATGATCTGACATGATGGTTGATGATGCAGGCTGACGATAGCTTGCCGACCGGACTCACATATGGAGCAGAGGGGCCACACACGAGTTCTAGAGAGATTGAGGGAGAGGGGTGGACAGCAACCCTGCCACAACCTACTAGCACTCCCACTGTGGCTCGAACTGTAGGTTAACGATTACCTAGTTCGAGGGGATCCACGATGCCCTGAGGGCAGACTGCAACAGTCACTCACGATGATTCTAAGGGGCGCGCAATAAGGCAGGGGGATTATTCCTTAGAGCCCTTAGTCTCCCACAAGATTCACCTGGCGGAGTGTTGACTCCAGGGGTTATAGAGTCTACCAATCCGTCAAGCCAACGAGTGGCACCCTTGGAGCACGTGGTGCATCCTGAAGGGCACGTCGCGCAGAGAATTACAAGTCAGTGAGTGGCACCCTTGGAGCACATGGTGCGTCTTGAAGGGCACGTCGCGCGACAGAAGCAACCGAGGCGAGTGGCACCCTTGGAGCACGTAGTGCGTCCTGAAGGGCACGTCGCTTGGAGGATGACGATGAGACAGCCTAGATGACCGTGAGACCTTAGCACCTGATAAATTCTTACAACGCCTCCCCTAATTAAATTGTCGCCTGTTCAAATCAAACCTAGATTAAAACACCTCTAAGACAAAATTTTGACAAGCCCTAAGAAAAGATCCTCCTAGGGCGTAAACTAAAA
>ML777686.1:755132-778626 GCA_009831015.1 Picea engelmannii | reverse complement strand
CAACCTTATCCCCCCATCAATTATTCCACCCACCTTTTAATAATAAAATAATAAAAGACTCATTTAATATATTTTAATAATTAATGAAATTTAAATTAAAAACTATGATAAAAATTAATCAATTTGGGTTGTTACAGTAACTTCATTGCAGTCATTTTCATTTTTCCCAAAAATTTCTGACACGATATGCATTTTCTTATTTCAGTATATGAGTGTTTGAAAATTGTTGCCAAATAATAACCATCCCTTATTTTCTTATGTGCAGTAGTTGTTGGTGCAAATTGACCACCAGAAAATACTTCATGAAATTATTTAATTAGTTCTTGAGCTTTTGTTGCATCTACACATCTTACCAACATTCCTTCAAAATTTCCATGAAACAAGATTTGAACCACTAGTACATATTGAGTTGATTTCATTTTCGAAGTCCTCCTTTCTTTTGATGACATACCATTTGGAAATTGCCCTAATTTCAAATAAAAAATGATATCTTTATACCAATCAGAAGTTGATGTAGATCCTCATGTTGTGATTGATACACACCCATTTAATGAGTCATTTCCAACAATAATCTTACACAATTTGTGTCCCTTAATTGCATGTAGTGGTTTGATCTCAATATCATACTCATGGATTTTTGCAATCCAATTAGCCCATTTTCCTTCTCTTAATTGTTGATTGAGGAGCATTTTTATTGGAGAAGAAGCAACATATGCTATAACATGAGAAGATAAAATGTAGGTCCTGAAATGAGCAACTGCCTTTACTAAGGAAAGTGTTTGTTTTTGTATATTTGAATACTTCAATTCGTAATCATGCATAGTTTTACTCATGAAGCTTATCAAGAGTTATTTTTATTTATTATTTATTTGTGTTAAAATTGAGGCAATAGTTTCTTCCAAGGAAAAAGAGTATATGATAAAATATTTATTAAAATCTTGGATTATTAATACTGAAGCAATTGAAATTGCATGTTTGATGTTATTGAAGGCTCATTGAATATATTCATTCCATTCGAATGTCTGATCCTTTTTAAGAAATAGATTTAATGGTTTAACTATTGTTGCATAATCTGGTACAAATCTTCTCACAAAATTAATTTTACCAAATAATGATTAGACTCCCTTTTTTGATGTTGGAGGATTAAATTCATTGATTTTGTTTACTCTTTCAGGATCAATATAAATCCCCTCATTGCTGACTATATGTCCCAATAATTTTCCTTCAAAAAAAAATAAACAAACACTTTTTGGGGTTTAAAGATATTCCAAATAGTATACATCTTTCAAAAACTTTTCTTAAATGATCAATATGTTTTTCTCTTATTTTGGAATATACAATCATATCATCTTGGTAGTCAACCATGAATTTCCCAATTAGTTATTTGAATGCATGATCCATGGCCCTCTAAAAAGTTTCTCTAGAATTTTTTAATTCAAATGGAATTTGGACATATGCATGTCTCCAATGGTGTGATGAATGTAGTCTTTAATCTATATTTTGTTATAAAAAATGGTTCACAGAGCAATAAAATAAGACAAATGCAGAAATAAAACATAGGAGATACACAATACAATAGATACACAGATATACATGGTTCACCCAGTGTGGGATACATCCACCAAAGAAATTTTCAGGTCTTTCCTTTTTATTATCCATCAAAATAAAGGGATACGGCTTACAACACACCCGTTGTAACTTCCTCTTCTTTCTCTCACACTCTCCTCTCTTAGAATACAATATTCCCAATAATACACAACTGCAATACAATTCTCTCATAAAAGTGGGTTTCCTTCCAGGGAAAAAAATCCTAACATAACTCCTACTGTTAGATATGCGACCATATAATGAACAATCCATATTGACTACGAAATTATAATATTTTACAAGGATTTTTTTCACAAAATTTCACTTCGGGGGCATTTCCTCAAATCCCCTTCTAGGGGGGGCTACAAAAATTGTCACCCCCCCTGGACCCCCCTGGCGATATTTTTTGGGGGAAATCCCTCCCCACACCCCTTGTTAGGGAATGGTCCAAGCATGACCAAAAACAAACCTCTAAATCAAGAAGATAATCAGGCTCCACAACCAACATCTTCCTCTGCAACAAGAACCCGATTATATCCTGAGAATTCATCTAACATAGACATAAGAGTTGTTCGAGTTACTTGTTGGAGTAAAATTTCCATATTTGGAAAAGGGTAGTTGTGTTTTATACTTGCTTTATTTAGATCTCAAAAATCAACACATAATCAAATTTCTTCTCTTTTCTTCCTTAGAATCACTAAATTAGATACTTATTCTGAATGTCTCATTGGAAACATTATCCTAGCCTTTTCTAACTTTTCAAGTTCTATATTAACAAGAGGCTTTAGCTTTGGGTTTATTATTCTTAGATTGTGTTTGAATGTATTGGTACCTTATTTCATAGGTATGATATGCTTAAAAGTTGTTTTATCATATGATTTAAGATCATCATAAATCCATGAAAAAACATCAAAGTATTCTCTAAACAAAGAATTGTATTGATCAACATCCTTTTCTGTACAATTGATTCCATGGTTCACATATTTAGGAGAACTTTCAGTGCCAATATTTATCTTTTGACTTTGTTGTATTTTTTGTACAGATTCTTGTTCTTTTAGTTTCTTGTTTTGATCATCTTGAGAAAACAAAGATTCATATTTAATACAATTTTTTGAAATCGATTGGATGGTTTCTTCAAGTTCTCCTAAAATGGAAAAAAATTCAGTAAAATCTTGATAATTCTAGAATACTTGAAGGTGTTCTTGGTTGTCAGGAACTGAGTGCCTCAAATTTCTTTTACTTAAAATGTGTTCTTGTCTTAAAAATCATATGGATTGAATAATGATGCAACAATTGTCAAAGAGTCGGCCTTTTGATTCCTTTCTCTCGGATGAAAGATAAATTAAATGAACTAAATGATTCCATCAACTCATTTACTGGTTTAGCATATAATTGTAGCCTTTCATTCTTGATTTTGTATTTTTGAGTAGCATGATTTACAACTAGTTTAGAATCACCGGTTATAATCAAATGTTCAATTTTCATTTCAAAATAATATCATCCCTTTGATTAGCGCCTCATATTATTCCTCATTATTTGTGCTAGGAAATTCCAATCTTTTGGACTGCAGGTGTATACTTGCATTCAAATCTTTAATAACAATTCCAACACCACTCCCAGAACTGGAACATGCACCATCAAAGGACATTCTCCAAAATACTTTGAAATAATTTCCTTCCTGAATTTATGAAACACCATGTTGTTCTTGGTCTAGCATGGCATAATTCCCCATGCCAACATCGACATAGTCTTGCATCAATTCATTATCTTTTTTTTTGAAAGAGAGGTTTTCTTGGTTCCCGTGAAACTCTCATTATTGTTCCATGATTCTTTGGTAACATCATTCATCTCCCATCACTCATGATGTAACTAACGATCATTACATATCAATCTCTTCCGATAAATACTCCATAAGCTAGTCCAAGAAGATCAACAACCATGATTGTGAATACAATTCTGATATGTGGAGCAACAATTATCCAAGCATATAAATATTTGATTTCTCCATATGAAAGAAATTTTCTTGAGTCTATGCAATAATGTGATATCCCCAAATTATTAGAAATTAAATTCCAAGTTGAATTTAGAAATAAATTTCCATTTATGGAATATCTGAATTTAGAAATAAATTTCGATTTATTGAAAATACAAATTTATAATTTTGGATTGTGTAATTATTATTTTATGATTGTTGCGCAAATATTTGACTTTCCCAACTTTCCTCTTTTATTGGACACATGTATGAGACAAAATTTTTAATAAATTAAATGTTTGAAAACAAATGGAACAACTAGGTTAAAAATAATAGACTATGACTCCATGAGGGGGAGCAGGTTTGAGTTAACTCATCACTAATTTTTACAAGTGGCAGAAGTTGAATTTGGCCACTAGCAACCCCTAAAAATAAGGGATTTCTAAAGTTGTGAATTTCACAAGGAGGGAAAAGAATGGAAATACCTAGGCACAATATAAATACAATATATGTGGGAGGTAGGACGTTGCTTAGTATGTTGGAGATTGAGAAATTGTTTTTTTGTTATGAGTGTGTCTAGTGTGAGGCAAAGCATTTTCTGAACTATTGAAGAAGATAATGGTTAAGGAGTGTGATTCAGTTTTTCCTTATGGAGTCATGGTTAGGCTAGGGGGTGATCACGAGAAGTGATCGTGGTTGTTATGTTTCTATAGTTGGGTGGAACATGGTTGTTCCATTTGTTTCCCAGCATCAGTATTCAGATATGTATCTCAGCTATGTACTTTATTGTTGATGTTATATTATGTATAGTATTTGGTTGTTAAAGTGTTTATAGATTTTATACTTTATTGTTTAAATTTAATTGTACAACCATCTTAGATTATGGCTTACTAGATTATGGCTTACTACTGGGTAAGAATACCTATAGTGGTGCTTTATATGAAGCATAAATGTTTATTATATGTGTGGGTACACACACACACACACACACACACATATATATATATAGTAAAACTATGTATATACACATTTGACCATTATAAATATACATTCTTGATTATTGTACATAATTGTTAATAATAAAATACTTTAGAAAGAAAATTTTAAATAGGTTGTATTGTTGTTCTACTATTATGTTGAGTATAAAGAATAAAAGTTCCCAAATACTTTCTGTCATCTATTATCCAAGGGAGATATTTGATACAATGAACTCTAGAATATATGCCAAAATTTAATTTATTACAGTCAATAGGTCGTTGACCAAAATGTTACAGTTTGAGTCCTTGGACACACAAACTCCATATCTAGTATAAACAAAGATTTAAAACTCTACATGAACTATCTGCGAGTATGCATGTACTGGTGGAAGAAATATGGAACTTGAATACCTTTTGAGGATAGGCCAATCTTCTTCATCAAGTACATGATCTTTTCTCCGAACCTGCAAAGGATTAATGCAATATTATTAGCAACTTACTATTGTACAACATTAAAGAATAAGATAAATGAAAGAGTCAAAGCATACTTATCTGAGATCATGATTGAATTCCATAGAGTCAGTGTTGCATTGTGAAGTAGTTGATCCATGACCCAGGAGGGGAGTTGGGTGTGTAATCCATATGATGGGTTCCCTCGCAAGACAAAGGGACCCATCATCAATTTATATACATGCAAAATTATTACTCCTGTAATTAATAAACATAGAAAAACTTCTAATTAAGTTATGTAACTTTGACATCATGTAGTTTCTAAATACAGAGAGAAGAAATACAAAAAGAATACACATGATAATCAAGAGTAGGGTTATAATAACTACAAAGTATTACTTCGAAGAAATTACCCAAACTTCATACAGAGGACCAAATAGTACTATGGAGAACTATCATATTAAATCAGAGCTACCTTTATACACAAGAGGAGTAATACTTACAGTAAGGGAAGCATTAAAGTATGACCTAAGAATATAGATTTACAAAATGTGATATATATATATATATATATAGGAAATAAACATAGAAATAAGTTTAACATCAGGAAGCACTTACAAAAATGTAAGGATACGATCTGGGTGTATAAGAATTATAGTAATAATCTGATTTGTAGGTTGAAGCTTATTTATGAAAACATGTTCAAATCCTGTGAATTTCGTGCCTTGGGAATTCACCAAATGAAGGGGAAAACGAATATGCACTTACAAAAATGTAAGGATACGATCTGGGTGTATAAGAATTATAGTAATAATCTGATTTGTAGGTTGAAGCTTATTTATGAAAACATGTTCAAATCCTGTGAATTTCGTGCCTTGGGAATTCACCAAATGAAGGGGAAAACGAATATAATAACTAGTTATAATATGTATACCTTGTGTATTTTTAAACAGAGTCGTCGAAGCCAAAAGATCCTCAAACTTGTAGACCGATTAATCTATAACCATTGATCTAGAATTAAAGGGTGATGTTGAAATAGTCATGGGTGTTTAACGAAGACAGAGCACGATTTTATTCTCATCAAGGATATTCAAACTTGTAGACCGATTAATCTATAACCATTGATCTAGAATTAAAGGGTGATGTTGAAATAGTCATGGGTGTTTAACGAAGACAGAGCACGATTTTATTCTCATCAAGGATATTATTTAACCAGTGACTTTATACAAAGAGGTGTTGCTCTTATTTTCAATGATTAAGGGATTTTAACCTTGCCACATAAAATACAACTTAGTGCAATTATAAAATTACAAACAAAGTTTAAATAGACGAAGCGTGTAACAAATCCTTAAGTGTGGGAAGTTCGAAGATCACAGTTGAAGGTAAGGATGCATGTAATTATTATTCGGCCATGAATTTACATAGGGTTTAATCGATAGGTCCTTAAAAATGACGATTATTTCCTTACATAGTAACCACCAAAAAAAGGTCGTGGGTTATAACAACTTTGTATAGACTTAAAACTCGCACGAGAAAAAATGCAGAGAGTTTAACTTATAACCATTGATCATGGCTTGATAGGGGAGGAACCCGAAGATACAAGATTAAAGAGAGATAGCTAAAAGAGGAGAAAACATAATAACAACCCGAGAGTTAAATTTTCGAAGGGACTTACCTATCATGCAGGAAAACTAGATATCACCATGGAAACTGAAACGAGCACATATTAAGGTGCAATATCATATGGTTATTATTCCTATATCAAAGAAAACAAAGTACAATAAATGTAACACAACACCACAGAGAACACACATTGCATAGACAAAGAAAATATTCCATAGAGAACATGCATTGCATAGAATGAGAAATTACACCTACAGAGAACTTGCATTACATAGACCAAGAAATTATTCCACATAGAACATACATTATACAGATAGAGAAGGAGTTATACATCAAATGAAGTATATACCCTTTAGAAAACGTTTGCTCAAAAACCCTTTTCACCATACAGAGAGCGCTTGCAAAAAAGATATTACACAGTGAACATGTATTATGAAGATAAAAATGCACTTACGACACCTATGGAGAGACTTTCCAAAGTGCCCTTGACACCACTCTCCACCACGGTTGAATGCTATTACAGAGTCGAATGCAATCGCGAGTCGCATATAGTGCAAAGACAATTTTTTTATAAAAATAAAGGAGGAAACTATGAAGAACGATTGATACCTCAAGCCCCTCACTCATGGAGTAAGATAAACTGTATGCCCCACACCTCTGCCACATGAATCAATGAAAGTGGTGAGCCCACATTGGGCATTTCCCTATCGTGAAATTTCTAGAGGGTAGTGGAAAGAACTATCACCATTAATGGGCAAAAAGAACATATATGCCTATAGGATAGAATAACCTAGGTTCAGACCTGACCTGTCATCCACCTCATCTTCGTTTTCGAACCACTTAAATGATGGGGAATATGTTTAAAACCAAGCGTTAGGTGGATAGGGTTATCATGCGCGTTGGGTGTTAATTGTATATGTAGTGTGTGAATTGTATGCCACTTAAAACATAAAATGTTATACTATGGAAAGTGTTATGTTATGGATACGTTAATACCCTAGCATGTGGAATATAAGCTATGAAAGTGATGTCGCCTAGCCCGCTAGGGTCATAAACTATGTTATAATGTATATTAGTTTTACTATGTTAAATACATTCATGTAAGAAAAACTATAACATAAGGTTATGACATCCATTAGTATGGATACCATGGATATGAGGTAACCCTAATATGTTTTATGATGAACCTTATTTTATGGACCTTGGTAGTGTTAGTTGCCAATTTAACAATGTAGTCAAATGTATGAAATTAAGTTTAGTAGGAGAGTAAATTTGATTAAGATTTAATCCAATGGAAGTACTATGTTTGATTTTAACGATAGAAATATTAAGTTCATTTGTTGGATATTAAACCCCCTTACAAACTATTAGTATGGATAGTCCAACCGAGTAAAACTTTTATGCTTACAAATAGTGTCTTATATATATATATATATATGAAATATTTTCATGTGTTGTGAATAGTTTATTGATTTATAGACTTTAGTTCCCTGAGAAAAAAAAATATATATTTTAGTGAAATTTGGGGTATATTACACATAAATTCTTTCACCATTTTCATAGTACTTTGTACAACCCATCCCCAATGCTTATATGACTAATAATGGCATGATATTATTTGTAGCTCCCTGTATCAACCATGCAATTATGAGGGACAACATCATGGTTTTATATTGTGAGATAGAAAGATGAGACTTTACCTTTCGTTCTATTTAGTTTACTCTGTTGTTGCCTTGAGCATGATGAAACAACTTCCATTCTATGAACTGGTTCATCTAAAAATTTAAGAATATTTTTCCTCTGCTGTGGAATTTTCACAACTTCCATGAAGGGAAAAGTAATTCTTAATTTTGAAAGATCATCTACTAAATTATATTTCATCTGTGGAGGATTATTTGATTTATTTACAACCATCTGCTACTTATTGGCTTATGTTCCCCTTGGCCTCTCTTTTTCTCCTTATTTTTCCAAATTTTGTTTGTGTTTTCCCTTTTCCAAATTATCTTTTGATTTTGGTTTATTTTCTTGTGCTCTTGTGTGCACAACATTATCTTGCAAGATATTTTTTTCTTCATTTTCCTTTTATATATATATATATATCACATTCATCTGTATGTACATATTCAAGAATTTAATATTGAATGTAATTAACCTCTTGATTAAAATATTATTCATCAAAAACATCTTCTAATATTAAAACTTTTGGATTTGGTGCTCTTGGCACCCTTTGTCTCAATTTAATAATTTATCGGTTCTACCATCACCTCTGATCCTCCATTCTCGAATTGAATTTCTTCTTTGTTTAGGCATTCTTGGATTAGGAATACAATTTTCATTTCTCTTCAATCTTGTTATTTCATTTTTCATTTGATGGATGGTTTGATTCATATGAGCTATTTCCATCCTTTGTCTAGTTTCTTGTGTTGCAGTAGGATCATTTCTTACATTTGGGATAGTTCCTTTAAAATAACCTCCTCGAACTCCTTGATTTTCAATATCGCATGTTTTTTTATCTTCATTTTTCTTTTTAACTTGAATCTTCTTGATTTGAAATGACCAAACCGTCTATTTTTCCTTGGAATCTTCAAGAATAATATCAGGGCCAATGTCTGTTTCCAACATAATATCCTCCATTTTTGTAGCCTTTTCCATTTCTTCACGTAAAGTTTGAATTTAAGAATTTATGATCGAAAAATTTACATTAGAAGGAATCATATTCTTGTAACACTCAAGTAATATGTGAGCATTTGTATTTTGTTCATCTGAAGTTTTATTGAATGTCTTAAAAAATATTAAATTAAAATTTCCAAATTTTTCATTCTTTCTTAGACATATTTGAGTAAATTGTGTGATGAGAGTATGGTATGCTATTGGGGGAGAATACATATTCAAAAAAATTGTTTCAAGGTTATAAAATGATCCAATTTATCTTGTATGTAAGGATGTATACCATTCATATGTTTGATCAGTAAATGTATGAAGAACCAATCTCACCATTACATCATCATATTCTATTAGATGAAAATCACACATGTCGAAAAATAAATTCATATTTATTTTGTGATCTACTTCTCCATCTCCTGAAAATACTAGTAATACTCCTTGTGGAAGAGTTGGGAGTTCATGATGTTCTCCTTGGAGGTTAAGAGGTAAATCTCTAATTCTTCTTCTTGGATTTCTTTGTATTTCATGCCTTTCTTCACGTCTTTATTCAGGTGTTTCTTCATAGTTTTGATTTCTATCACCCATGATTGAATCTTTCTCTTTGTATTTAAATGAAATTGCTTTAACTTCTAGAATGTGAAACTATTTACTTTTGCTTCTAGTTATCGGTCCCTTATATCCTTCCAATTTCAATTTACATTTTCTCTTATCTGTACTTGTCTTGTTGGAATGTGGCTTTCTTCTTCTTGGGAAAGAGTTTTCTAGAATATTTCTAATTCTTCATGAGTTTGGGTAGTTGTCAACAAAAGATCATAGAATTGGTGAAAAAAAATTCTTTGATTTCCCAATCCAAATTGTAATTGGGGTTGATTAGGTTAAGGTCGAGTCATTAAAAAATTCGTCTAAAACCAAATTTTATTTTTGTTCCCTAGTATGGTCCCAAAAAATGTTGACGTTTGAATCTGTTAAGACCGAAACAACTGCATTTTTATACAAGTGGTACTCGTCTATAAATTTTGCAAAAGATTTTACTTAAATATCAATGTAATAATATAGGATTATGCATAAAAAAAATCCAAATATTTATCCCTCTACATTTTTTTTTAAATCATAAAATATATATAAGAGTTCGTGAGAAATGGGTCAGGAACCTTAAACATTAAACTTTCAAAAGGTAAAAAAATTGTAGAAAATAACATACATTCTCACATCCATCACAGTTTCAGATATTTTTTATCACATTAAAAAATAAAAGGAAATATGGTCCAACACATGAGAGAAATTTGAAAGAGTATTACCTATTAAGGTAAAAAAAAAATTGATAACTCAATTTCAAACATCATATACTCAGGATTCAGATTTATAAAATACAATCAAAATCAACCCCAAAATAGTTTTCTAGGATTTCTTAAAAAATAATAAAGTCTTTTATAGTCTCAGAAATTTAAAAGGCATTTGTCCATGAATGGATTGGGATTGGGGCTCCCATGGATCATAAAATATATATAATAAATATGAGGAGGAATATGTGAATCTGGAATAGAGCATGAACACCAAGATATGGAAAGAAGACAAAGGGAAGTTATCAGAATTCGATTATATTTTTCTAACGAAATAATAAATAAAACTGGATGAATTATGAAAATGAAACAAAGGATGTGATCAATATGGACTTACTGTGATGGAATCTCCCTCTTCATTTACTTTTTAATGCACCTTTTGTATCCTTTTTTCTTTTGGTTACATGACCGGTATTAACTTCTTCCATTTGAGTCTCACTAATCTTGACTGAAGCCTTGTTTAACCAATTCTCAATACATTCCCTTAGAGGAGCAATAATCACCACTTTCTTCACTTTGATATGAAATAATTCATTTTCAATTTCTCTAAAGTTGATTTATAAAAGTTTTAATGTGGTCTCAATATCTTCATTCATATTTATATATTCCACGAACCAACTATCAATACCATTATTAGTGTATTCCATCATATTGTCAAATTTCTCTATGGATAATCTTTTCAAAGTCTCAACATGTTCCTCAAATTACCGTCTAGTCAAGAGAATTGAATTTTCTATCAAATTTGAATCTAATACCTCAATAGTAGTGCCCAAAATATCTAACCCAATCAATTTGGGATATGCCTCGGTATTTTTGCTTGTTAAGTCATTAATTTAACTTAATATTCCTCCTAATATATTAATTATTTGAATCCATCATGATTTTAATTTATTTATACAACTTTGACAAGGAAAATCTTCTTGTTTACTTCTTTCTTTTGTCATTTCCATTTACCCTTTGCAGTGAACATGGAAAATCCATCTTTGAGAAATCCATCATTGTTTGCTATGTCTGCATTGAAATATTCCTTGGTATTTTGTATCCTGAGATAGAGAGAGGAGAAACTTTTTTCTAAATCCCATGTATCTAAAATAACTGACATTATTTTCATTGTTCTTTCT
Organism: Picea engelmannii; assembly: GCA_009831015.1. Lineage (NCBI taxonomy): Eukaryota > Viridiplantae > Streptophyta > Pinopsida > Pinales > Pinaceae > Picea > Picea engelmannii. The sequence goes on along the minus strand of ML777686.1, from coordinate 766,892 downwards.
CCAGCAAAATGTTGGGTAGCAATAAGTAAACTTGAGCCTCATTTCTATATTAATCTTAAATCTAGGGTTCTCTGAAAGGTTCCACGAGGTTTGACCATGGAAAAAGGGGTGGATAATATAGGTGGAGACATCAAGGTCACTTCTAATTCTTTTACTCTTTCTTTAAGTCTGAAATTTTCGTCTTCCATATCAGTTATCAAAACACAATTTTGATAGGCATATGTATCCAAGATCAATTGTGGAACAATATTTTTCCTTTTTATTCTTTGAAGTTATTTAAAAAATTAATTTCTTGGAATATTTGTCAAACAATGCATTATGTACAAATAGATTTTCTTCATCCGAGAAAACTTCATCCTGGATGGCAAGTTCAGCAACAAGTTGTGTTTTGTCTTATATGCTCTCTTCTTCATAAGGAAACTAGATATTCTCAATATCAACATCTAAAACCATGTCTTCAAGAAAAATATGATTTTTAGGCATGTGTTGTTCTTTATCCTCGTATTGAGAGCCGTTTCTTTTTCATTTTACTTTCAACTTATGAGGGTTTTCCAATTTTCCTTTAGGAGGGTTTTTCTCACAACCATAATCTGTATTATTAGTTGAGGATTTCTAACCTGGGAAACAAATTTCTATGAAAAACAAGAGGAGATTGGGCACTTCTTTCATTAGAGGGTTTTCCCCTTTGCTTGTAATGCTTTATGGTACTTAAAATAGTTTCTATGTCACCATATGTTTTCTCAATATTCTTAATAGGAGGGTCTTGGATATCGTTTTCTTATTTTCCAAATATAAGGGTATTAGCCGATGCATGAATAATTCCAACTGCTACCATATGAATATAAAAGAGGAAATTAAGATCAAATCCATTAATATGTTATTTAATTATTAGATTTCATTGGTCGAGATAGGAAGAAAATTCATCAATTTCAATGATTCCCCTCAACAGAATTTCAATAAGTTTCTAGGGAAAAGGGATGAACCGTTTCTTCCTTTTTTCACAGAAAGTATGGAACCATGGCTTGTACTGTCTTTCTACTTCTATAACAAATCATTTATATGGAACATAATATGGGAGAAAAGGGGATTTTTCATGAGAAATGGAAATTCTAATAATATTATAATCATCCATTTTTTCCAAAATCCCCTTTCTATTTAGAAAAGTATATACTTCCAATGATAGTCTCGAGGCATTTTCTCTCAAAAGAAATTTCTTGAATGTACACATGAAATCATTATAAACTTCATAGAAATAATGAATAACCTTTTGTCTCCATAGAGTCTGGTACCACATGGTCACTAAGTCAATCTTGAAATTTACCCTTTTTCCAATGCTCAAGCATTTGAAAATGTGACAAAATGTGATGGAAAATGTCAAATAAGAAGCCATGTAAAACTTCTTCTCATTCTTGGAATTTACTAGTTGTGCAGAGACTTCAATAAATATGATTTTTTCCCAATCAAAGATAACATTTTCATGGGCTGTGAGATGGAAAATATACAGGCCAACCAAGGAATAGTTGTCATAGTGTCCTCACCATTGATTCTAATAAAAATCCATGCAATTTATCGATATGGGTCTTTCAAGGAACTAACTTTAATTTTAGATAAATCTTGTGGCATTGTTCGAGGATATTGCAAATATTGTTGCAAAAGCTCTATTACATTATTTATTCACTTGAGAAAAGTTCTAGCTTCGTCTCCTTTGTACGTGAGAGTCCACTCTTGTAATAATTTTTTGAAAATTGTTAGTGCCAAAGACATATGCAAACCATTATGTAATGGAATTGTACTCCGATTCTGAACAAATTTGTCTATAGACCAAGTGAATATCTATTTTTAGTCAAACTTCATGCACACACCCAACAAGAGCTATTCCTCACGTCCATACTTTTTTGTTGTATGTGTTTGGGAAATTTCATAATACCAATAGGAACTTGACCAACTTTCTTGGCCACCTTAACTAGGTTGGTGAACTTCTGTGCAACATTGTTTTAGAATATTGATAATATATAACTTGATAATATTAATTAAGTTCTTTTTTCAAAGAAAGAATTAATATGAATTAAATGTGATTACCTCGAGAAATATTTCATCAATAACAACCTTTTTTGAAATTCAATTAGCACTTGAGTCCATAGAATTATCTTTAAATATATCTAGAGAAGTGTGAAAGAGTAGGGACATGTCATGGTGGGGGTTCGGGTATGGAAGAAAATTTTATACAAGTTCGCGAGCCCGCCAACTTCCCAACCCGCCATGAGTCATAAAATGGCTAAGTGTTGGTATTTTTCGGTCGAACTCACAAGGATGGATTTCTAAAGAAAACATGTTTGTGAATCTGAGAGTCTGTGATAAAAGAGATAAAAAAAAACTAAGTTTTGGCAGTGGACGTGTGAAAGATGAAAGGGTCCGTCAACCCACAAACCCGCCTGGTTATGGAAAAATGATTAAATATGCTATAGTATGTATATCACAAAAAATAAAGGTGCATTTTACATAACAAAGAGCACATGGGACCAAAATAAACTTAGAATTTTTTTTATGTATAGGAAAAGTGAGAAAAAGAAACATATAAGGGTTAAGAGGTTCTAAAATGATGGATAAAATGTTTGCAACTAATTTTCTTCTTAAAAAAAAATACCTTTAAATTTTGATTTTGAAATATATGTGAGATTGAGTGTAAATAAAGGTAGTCATTTGTACAAAATCTTTTTTTTCAATACTTTGTGTTTACTATTAAAGCTTTTTCCTTGAAGTTATTTTTTTCTCTTTGATTTTAAGAATGTGAACTTTCCAACCAAATTCTTTTTTATTTTTAAATATGTGATTTAACTTTTATTTTATTATTTGATAAAATTAAATCATGCTAGAAAAATCGTTTCCATCATTTTCTTTAGATACATATAAAAGATGATAAGAATCTGTTGGCCTCCCAACAACTCCCCATAAATGTTGTAAAAATTTAGGGGCCCCCGCTTGATTGATTTGAGAAGATGAATTCATGGCTTATTTTATTGGTGTGATGTATGGATTCAATCTTTTGTATTATAATGTAATAATTTGATGAAATTACATTAGTTGGATCTTTGGCCTTTTGATAATGTTTTTAATTGTCTTTTTTATTTGAGTGGTTTGCTTTGAATTGTGTGAATATTTTGTGATCTAAATAATTTCATTAGACATTATTACATTGAATATGATAACTATTGAATTTTATTTTAATATTGATTTTTCATTCTTATATCAATTATTTTTTTAATTTTATTATAAATCTCTTTATGATATATCATAAGGAATGATCTTATTTAAACCTGAACTATAGAATTAGAATTTTGATGAAAAACAAAATATGGCTCATTTTGATCTTAGTTCCAAGTGATCATGATATTTTTATGCTTGAAATTGTGAATAATGGTGGAGTTTTTTTCATGTATTTTGATCTTTATTTGAATGATTTAAATGATTTTATTTTCATAAGGGTCAAATTTGTCTCTATATGCAATAACAACATAGCACATCGAATCAAGGAGTAAATATGACAATTGATAGAACTCCGCCATTGAATCATTACTCACCCGCCTACCAAGACACCAAAGCCTCATACCAAGATAAGTACCGAGAAGATCCGTTGGAAATATTTGTCAATGGAAAATCATTTGATTATATCTAAATGTTTAACACTCCTAAAAGTTGGCAGAAGATTGGGTTGCATATCTGCAATCAATTTAGTTTTCTAGAAAGTTTCGGGAGTACATTTTATTTTGAATTTGTTTACAGATATATTAATTTCCAATAAAATGATAACATGATGTAACAAAATTTTGAGAACATCAATTGATTAAACAAGTTAACTTAATGTTCCATAAATCATGCTTAGAATTGGTTAAGGAACAAAAAAAATTGTAGTCCCTCTTTCATGATACGATTGTTTTGGGTATTTGTTTGATTTTGTTTTCAACTTTTGATTGTCGGGAGGATATCACAACCCATGGAAGAGAATAGATGGATTTAGGAATTCTGTTGCAAGAAGAAGCGAAAAGAGAAAGTTAAACATTCTCGTTAGTTCACAACAGGCTAACTTCAAACTTGATTTCTTAAAAAAACAAGGAGGAGTTTGCAAAATGGTTGCAAAACCATTCGTAAAAGAGGCCAATTCAGCTTACGTGGAATCCATTTTGCAAACAAATGAACATTTTTAAAGATATCGTTGAACAGTTTTTTTTTGGTTGTTGGATGATTCGACCTTGGTTGGGAAATACTATAAAAATCCTGATATTATTCTTTTAATATGGAGGAGAGTCTCCACGAAATACAAAGGATGATTTTCATGCTTTTCTTTTCTAAACTTTGTAAACTTTGTCTTTTCAAAGGGAGTAGTGATGGAGGCCCTGCCAGCAGTTGATGGATCACGATTTTCATGAAGTAGTGATCTATAAGATTTGAGAAGTGTTCTTCAAACCTATTTATGATTTTTTTAATATCAGAGTAATAAAAGTCATGATCATTTCTTTAAATCATTGTTTTATGTGATTTGAATGAAAGTTGAACTTTGCTTTCAATCTTTCATTTATCTCCTATGAATTTAGTCTTTTGAAATGTCCTTCTCATGATTATTATTGACATTTAAATTGATATATTTAACTGTAAATTAATTCAAATATTGCATACTTATAAAATTTGTTGTTATTCTTCATGATTTTATTATGATGTCTTACATTAACTTATGAAGCATGTGATGATCGAATAGTATAATGCTTTCTATGATTTTGGTTATTACAAATTTCATTTATAAATGCAAGCTGGATTAGTTTTAGATTGTCTTTCTCCTGCAGAATAGGGTTTTACTTTTTTTATTCTTTTCGAGTGATTATGTAGTTGTATGTCTATGGTTGTTGGATCAAATGTAGGTTAAGTTTTAGCCTTTCTTCATGTTCAAGTTTAAATCATTTTTAATAATTTAGAAGAGCTTAAACAAAGTCTCGTCTCAGGGAGCAAAAAATTTTCGTGGCTAAGGGAGCCCTTAAACTGGTCGAAAGTATCTATACCAAACGGTTGGGGTTAAGTTTAAATAACGGTTGGGGTTGCTTCCCTTATGTTGATGAGTGGTCACATATTCCCGTCAACAAAAGTGTTCTTTAAACCTCTGTATGATTTGTTTTTATCGGAGTAATAAAAGTCATGATCATTTCTTTAAATCATTGTTTTATATGAGTTGAACAAAAGCTGAACTTTTCTTTCAATCTTTTATTTATTTCTTATGATTTTAGTCTTTTGAAATGTCTGTCTCAAGATTATTATTTCCATTTAAATTGATCTATTTAATTGTAAATTAATTTATATATTAAAAGATGTTGTAATTCTTCATGATTTTATTCTCATGTTTTACATTAACTTATGAACTAGGTGATGATCGAATAGTATAATGTTTTCTATTATTTTGATTATTACAACTTTCATATATAAATGCAAGATGTATTAGTTTTAGATTGTTTTTCTCGTGAGGATAGGGTTAAACTTTTTTTTATTTTCTTATGATTCTGTAGGTTTATCTTCATGGTTATTGATCACATACAGGTTAAGTTTTAGCTTTTATTAGTGTTCAAGTTTAAATCATTTTTAAGAATTTAGAAGAGCTTAAACGAAGTCTCCTTTCCCGGAGAAAAACATTTTTGTGTCTAAAGGAGCCCTTAAACCCCTCGGAAGCAGCGATACAAAATGGAAGTAGTTAAGTTTAAAGAACTTTGTACTGGGTTTCTTCCCTTACGTTGACGAGTGGTCACATCTTATTATCAAAACATTACGCTAGAAGGAGGGCTAGACTAACAAGATGGCCTCTTGGAGTCTTTATTTTTGAACGTGTTTAATTACTCATGGATCCTCTGCCAATCTTTGTTTTAGAGCATTATTTTATTTCATGCCTGCCTACTCAAAGCATTCCCCAAAAGAAATTCCACTCGTCAAAACTAAGCTTGGATGGTGAGAGTACAATTTATACTTTTGGATATATTTGTAAGTTTATTTTTAAATGGAAATCTTTTGGAATATTTAATGACAATGAATTTTGCAATTTATTTACTCTTACTTTCTAGGGAAGAATTGAAAGGTGGCTCAAAGCGTTATCAACAAAATCTATTCACTCATGGAACAAAATCATGGGAGTATTTCTTATTGCTCATCAGAATTACGATTATGACATGTTGTTCTCTAAAATGAATAATCTTTAGATACATGAGAATGAGTCCATGGGAGAATTTTCTTCTAGGTTTATGTTGTTTTGTTGTAGATTTCATCTTGAAGATTTACTCGATTTACCCTCTCAGAAATATCTATTAGAATGGTTTTCCTTCCTTGTTCTTTCAAATTATAGACATAATGAAACAAAATATGATAAACATAATACAGATAATTTTCAAGATGTGCAAGACAATGACCTTATGGTTAATCTTCAAGATTGGCAAGACAATGATCATATGGTTTATCTTGGTCCTATTTTTCCTTCTTCTGAACCAATCATTGAATATAAGACTATTTCACAACCACACACATTAGGAGTTTGTTCTTCACTTTATCAAAAATCAGAACATGTTCGTGAAACTCCTTTTGATGATGGTTGTGAAGAAGACAAACTCCTTTTGATGATGGTTGTGAAGAAGACAAAAATCAGAACATGTTCCTGAAACTCCTTTTGATGATGGTTGTGAAGAATAAAATTACTTAGAATTAAATCTGATAGAGAAGCAAAATTCAACTAACACACATGTAAATGGTGATTCTTTATTAGAGGATTGTCCTGAACTAGTTTATACATGTTTAAACTAATATTTACTTATTAAACAAATTTCATCTAATAATTTCTTGGAAGATTATTCCTTCCATGATGATAAAGATTTTATATACTTTAGTAATCATTATTTTATGTATTCTGATTTGTTTTTCGATCTCGATGCACATAACAATAATTCAATTAATCCTCAAAATACTAATTAGTTCATATTTCAATGAACATTTTCTTGAGGTTTCCTTCAAATTAGAACATCATGTTAAAAATAAAATTGATCTACATGTTAATGAATTTCTTTCATATCCATTTGTCAATATTAATGAATCTGGTCTTGTACATGATTTGCAAGAGAGGGAAGTTCTTTATGATAATTATTCTGATATTGATGATATGCAAAGTGAGACCCCTTACATAGAACTCCCTAAGCACAAGTTTGTAATTTCAACTTTATGTTATTATGATGATGATATTGCTCTTTAGAAATTATTTCAAGTATTCAATGATGTCCATTTCAGTATTCCTTTGGATACTTTTTATGACCAATTTTTTTTTATCGAACCTCTTTTTATGACCAATTTTTTTATTGAACCTTTTTCTTCTCCTCTTGACAATATTATTTATTTTGTAAATACTTATTTTTCTCTTCAAATGGTTTTTCATGCGAATAAGTTGATAAACATGTGGAGAATTGTCAAGAGAATAGAGCACTTCGGTATTGGCGGATGCTTATGTCAGGTCCTCATAATCTTAATAAATCCTCTAAACTCATTTACATTCTTCCATGCTTTTCTTATGATTTCCTTTATGATCTGTATCATGAAAAATAGAGTTTTGGTTAGAAGCATCCTTTAGTAGGATGTTTCATGTAAATAAGAGTCTAATTATCTTGTATATTCTTAATATAGATGTACATATATTTAGTTTTTCATGTTATTTGATATTACAAGTGCTTATTTTTCTAATATGTGATGAACATGTTTTTTCAGGTCTTAAGCTGGAATGGTTATACTAGAAATTCCATTTCACTTAATTCTTGTATAATAGTGTAGAGTAGATTTAGGGGTAGATTAGATTTTGTTTGTTCTTTTCACTTTCTCTTTGTCAATTTGAATAAGCACAACAAGATGTCACTTTTACGACAAAGGAAAATCATCATTCATAGAAGTGTTCTCTTTTTTTTATTTTCATTACTTATTTCTTTTCTTATCACGTTTAAGTGTTTCCCTTCAAATCATATCTTTAAATTTTTAGTTTTATTGAGGAATGTTTTAATATGATTAATTCTTCAAAACTAGCAAGAAAGGATAATCTAAGTGGACTAATAAAAATGATATCAACTTTTGATTATATTCCATTTAACATTACCTTTAAAAGATCGTATACTAAAATAAGTTATCAACAATTGTGGCTTAACTATGCAATGTTTATATGGTTATTTCTCCACAATTTTAAAATCAAAATGTTGTAAAGGAGATGAGCGATAAAACAATTAAAAATTTAATGATACAATTGATCTCCTTTTGATGAGTGACTTGTTTTGAAAATGATGAATCATGACTACACACTCTAATTAAAGGTTTATTTATTTTTCTTCATGTACATAGTCTTTAATAAAGAAGGCCTCATTAGCTTAACATTTTATGCGGCAAAGGACAATATTGATAGTAATTATTCATCAGAAGGAAATAAATACATTCAAATGGTTTTTATACAATCAATTCAATTAATAAATTTAATTGTTCATTTTGTATTTTATGAATTGATATACTTCCTTCCTTCACGATACAAATTCCTTCTATTTTATGTTACGACAAAAAATTTAACATTATATTTTCACATAAGATTTTAGTCATATTGATAAGGCTTGTTTTGGTTTAATTTTAATCTTTTCTTTAGATTAGATTATTTTTCTTTTCATTTTGTTTCCAATTTTGTTTAATTAGGGTTGGATTTATGAGCTTATTTCAGATTCTTTTTACTTTGAAGAATTGTGGTGTACCAATCATTTGCTTTGGGGTTTAAAAGATGAAATGTTGATTTTATTATGAGCATCAAATTTTAATATAAATGGATAAGGAGTTGTTAATCCCAGGATAGATGGTACTCTTGGTTAAGTAAGTCATTTGAGCCCTCATCATTCTAAAGTTTTGTGCTTGAAGAAATCCTTTATAAGATAATTTACAAGAAGAGAATCACCCTTCCTATGGTGGAACACTTTGCAAGTTTTACCTTGATATTAAAGCTGAGTTGCATTGATTATTTTTCGTTTTTTTACTATTAAAAATTAGTACGCAATATTATATTTATATAGTATATTCAATTATGTTTTGGTTGGTTCCCTCTTTAGGATAAAATAGGTGAGACTTTTATTGTTATTATCTGAAACCTATTGACACCATCCCACACTCTTAGGTATTAAAGTTTGATTCCCCATCCATTAAATAATCTCTAATGAGATTAACATTAATCATTGTGCAACCCTTCTTTTGTATGAAAAATGACATTTAAGGGGTTAGTTGGAGGATATGAGGTCTCATTGTGATCCGACCTATCATGATCATGGGTATTTACCATATGAAATTATCATCATTTCATCACCAACTCAAGGTAATGGCTATCATTTGCAAGACTGAGAGAAAGGAGGTTTCATCACGAGCTAGCCTTTTCATTTTGGTAGATATTTGTGAATGGTGTTGTTCAGAACAATGGCTTTTGGCTCATTCCTTAGCAAAAGTAAAGTAAATAAAGTTTTTAGCAAAAGAGTTTATAAGCTATTCATCTTTAACTAGTGGATGGGATAAAAGTAGCTAAATGGGTTAAAAGGTATCCCTGTCGAGGCTATAAATTTCTATTGGATGTAGTGGTCATGCTTGTGGTAAAATATAATATAACATCTTCTAGTCATCACGAATTAATCCTTATGGTGTGTTCCAATGAAGAATATATTTTGCAGGAAATTTAATCGATGGATACTTTTCTTTGAATTTTGAATAATAGTTAGAAGATTATATTTAAAAAATCAATTGCAACTGGTTAAATCTTTAAAAGGTTGACTTGTTAATTTGCGGTACACATGTTTCAAGGAAAACTATTTTTTTGTCAAAAGCCTTATCTTTTGTCTTATTTTACATGTAAATCTTCCATTAATTAAGCAGAGATAGCTTCTTCTCCATAGTATGTCACCATTTATTCGCCTCCCAACAACTCCCCATAAATTTTGTAAAAATTTAGGGGGCACACTTGATTGATTTGAGAAGATGATTTCATGGCTTATTTTATTGTTGTGATGGTTGGATTCAATCTTTTGTATTATAATGTAATGACTTGACGAAATTGTATCAACTAGATCTGTGGTCATTTTATAGTTATTTTATCTTTGTCTCATTTTTTCTTATTTGAGTGGTTTTCTTTGAATTCTGTGAATATTTTGTGATTTAAATAATTCCACTCAACATTATTACTTTGAATATGAAAACTAGTGAAAGTAATTTTAATATTGATTCTTTATTCTTATATTCATTTTTTTTAGTTTTGAATTTCATGATTTTCAACATGAAATTCGAAACAAGAGTACTAAGAATTTTTTAATATTTTTCAATAATTAGTCAATAATTTCATAACATGTTTTATTTTCATCTTTGGTCTATTGGTTAATAATTGAAAACTATGATTATCATCATAATTCGAGGTTGTAATTTAAGAATAATTTATTATTACTTTTATACACTTGTTATTGTTTTCTTAATCTTATTACAAATCTCTTGATGATATTTCATAAGGAATGATCTTATTTGGACATGAGCTACAGAATTAAAATTTTGATGAAAACCAAGATATGGATAATTTTGATCTTAGTTCTAAATGATCATAATTTTTTTATGTTTGAAATTGTGCATAATGGTGGAGTTGCTTTCATGTATTTTGATCTTTATTTGAATGATTTGATTTTCATAAGGGTCAACTTTATCTCTATATTCAATTATCCAATCACAACATAGCACATCGAATCAAGGAGTAAATATGACAGATGATAGAACTCCGCCATTGAATCATTACTCATTCGCCTACCAACTGACCAAACCCTATCTTTTAATGATCACATCTTGAGTTTTAGCGCACCAAATCAGTCCTAAGAAGATCCGTTGGAAATCTTAGTCAATGGAAAATCATTTGATCATATCTAAACGTTTAACACTCCTAAACTTTGGCAGAAGATTGGGTTGCAGATCTGCAATCAATTTAGTTTTCTAGAAAGTTCGGGAGAACATTTTATTTTTTCCATATCTATTAATCTCCAATAAAATGATAACATGAAGTAATGGAATTCTGAGAACATTAATTTATTAAACAAAACAACTTAATTCTCCACAAATCATGCTTAGAATTGGTTAAAAACTAAAAAATTATGCAGTCGCTCTTTCATGATATGATTTGTTTTGGGTATTCATTCATTTTTATTTTTTTTCTAGTTTTGATTGTTGGAAGGATATCACAACTCATGGAAGAGAATAGTTGGATTTAGGAGATCCGTTGCCAGAAGAAGCAAAAAGACAAAGTGGAACATTCTCGTCCGTTCACTAGAGGCTAACTTCAATCTTAATTTATGAGCAAACCGAAAAGCCATTTGCAAAATTGTTAACCCATACGTAAAATAGGTCAACTTAGTTTACTTATGTCGAAAGATTGGTTGTTGTCATTGATGTCAACCCCAGTTATGGGTTTTGGACTGGAAGATTGATGAACCTATTTGGACATGAAGGGAAATGCGCATGTAGATACAACACCCATGGATGGATAGTATACATCATGTTGTTTCTGGTGGTATGTGGCATGTCACGTGGATCCTCATGGTCAGGAGAAATGAATTTTTGAATATGACAAAGTGAATTGTACATGTAGGCCCTGAAGATAATTAAAGAAAAGAATTACAAAATAAGAAAGTGTCAGGTCGGCCCTAATGTTAAAAGGAAGTGACA